>OU898284.1:46748158-47047675 GCA_918026665.1 Diabrotica balteata
GCACATACCAGCAGAATAATTACAGACTTTCTTGAAGCAGAAGATATCACTGTTCTGGACTGACCTGCTTGCTCACCCGTTTTTATCCCTATAGAGCAATTGTGGGAAACGCTTAATAGAAGAATAATTAGAGCTCACCGGGAGAATCCACAAAAGATTGCATAGCTAGTACAAGCTGCTCTTAATGAATGGAACAATCTGCCACAACAAAATATTGACAATTTGTTTAAGGGTTAGGGGTGGTTACACTGACTACTAAAACATAAATAAATAAAAACAATTTAAACATTAGTAGTATCACATTGAAAATTTTTATGGTATTAATCTTAAAACAAGGGGTTGCAGTTTATTATTTCAAGAGTTTACAGTTTTCTTTAATTTTTTATATTGGTGATTACATTGCTTTAAAATAAATATTCTTTGATTTCATATGTTTTTTAAAATTTGCATGAACTAATAAGAAATCCCTAACTCTCCCTGATATTTGTATAAAATAGGTAAAAATATTCTATGATATAAAAAAATATATTTTTCAAGACAATCATGTTTGGAAATAATTCCCAAAATAGAAATTAAATCGATTCTTGGAATGCAAAGGTTCATTCTTTGGCAGAGTTAATTGAAACTTGATTTGAAATTTCTACTTAATGATAAGATTAGTATATTTTCATGGCAGATTTTCCAACGGGTTAGGCGGAAATTTTTTAACAAAACAAGTATAAATACAAAAAATTGGATTGAAGTAGATAATTAATTATAAACTTAAATTTTATAAACAAAAATCAACGAAGCACAAATATCATCTATAGTCATAAAAAAGTGTGGAGGTCAAATGAAATGGTGAACAAAAACAACTTATACTTCTTTATAATCCCAGTGCTTCTTTCGTTTCCTTTTGTGTATTAACTTGTAATTTTTTATTAGCAATATTTTTTTTTCGACATTCATTCATGGAGTGCATGTTTTGACTCCATCATCGAGCAAAAAGACAAAAACACATATCCTGAAATGCGAATGCGCCAAATTTAAATTTTCCGACACTTATTAGCAGTAGTTATACAATATTTTTCAGAATGTGGCTTAGACGAGAAATGTTTACTTAATTATTAACGGTAATAGTCTAAAATGCGACACAATTGTTAAAAAACTTCAATATAAATAAGATTTCATGTGACATTTGGGACAAACAATAACATAACCCAACTAAATTTGATGTCAAACAGGGAGAGAGACTCTCTTTCCTTGTTTAATGTTGTTTAATGTGGCCTCTAAAGATCGCACCTCCTGTCTGACAATATTTTTGCCCCCACTATCTTTTGTCTTTTTGCTCGATGGACTCCATATAGTAAAATATAGAAAACGTAACATTTTTAAGTTAAATGTTATGTTTATATGGAGTTAAGCTATAATTGATTGTAATGAAAATTAAATTTTTAAATAACGTTTGACGTTTTGATTTCCACTCCAGAAATCGTCCTCAAAAAAAGATTATTTTAAAAAATTACGGAAAAATGTATAAACAACAAATTGTTAGTAGGTTATGTTTTTTAAAATTGATGATTTAATTAGTTAGCCTCGTTCTCAATGACGTATAATATATAGACTCGGTGAACGCTTTAAAAGGTGTCCACAACATGAATACCTTTGTTATTGTTTATTGTTTTGATACGAAGATGCAGGAAGTTTATAATTTCTTACGAAGCATCACAAAGTTGATCTTGTGTTTGAAAACATTTTCGCCATTTTGTGTGTTTACGTATTTTATGTGACAAGCAAATTTTATTTTAAATTGTTGAGAGTTATTTACTTACTATTTTAGTAAAATGACATACTATTTTATAAAAATAATTTTTTCTTTATAGATGGGAACAAAAAAAAATCATAAATATGTATTTAATTTTAATTGAAAAATAATTATTGTTATTAAAATATAAATGAGCACGCCGCTGTTCTGGTAAACATACCTTCAACCTTGAGCGGAGATCTTTCGGACACCCGATTATACATATAGCGAAAATACGGGACTGCTTAGTCTATATATTATACGTCATTGCTCGTTCTTATATGCAGTGGAGGATCCAAGGGGGTCAGAGGGGTCGTGACACCCCTCCCAATAAAAATAAATATTAATCAAATAATTCTAAAAACAAAATCATTTAAAACCCATCAACCCTATAAGCAAGAAGTCAATAGTTGAAATGATTCAAACTCATTTATTCTAGGGGTAAGTGTAGAATTATGCGGAAGCCTTTTTACATTGCTGTTGAAAAAAATCAACAATTTTATATATAAATTACAGGATCCAACTTATAAATACAATACATTTTGGAGACGGCTATCGCCGTATTCCCGTTCTCCTTCGCCAATCCTCCCGGTCCGAGGCATCCTCCTTCTTCTTCTTCCAGGGAGCTTCCATCTGTGAAGTTTCTGGGGCCAACGTTCGTCAGGCAGTTCGTGTTGTCAGGGTAGCGTTATTCGAGGTATTACTGTATTGAGAATTGTTGACACCTATTGAGAATCAACAATTCTGAATACAGTAATGCGACTAATGCTACCTTGACTTCCACGAATTCAGAATTACGCGATTTTCAAATTTTGTCAATTCGTCATTTGAGTACAGAGAATTTATAATTTGAATGTGTATCCATGCCTGTCAAGTCTCTTATATTCTTGACTAAGGAGTATTTTCTTCTTCCTGTGCCTCTTTTTGCTTCTACTTTCCCTTCCATTATGAGTCGTAAAAAATGATATTTTTCTCCTCTGTAAATATGTCCTACATAACTCGTTTTTGTGTTGTTTACAATATTAAGGAGTTCTCTCTCAGTCCTCATTCTTCTCAGCACTACGCGCTCCGTCCACGAAATTTTCAGCATCCTTCAAAAAACCCACATCTCAAAGGTTCCTATACGCCTCATACTTGTAATTCCGAGAGTCCATGTTTCCACTCCGTATAATAATAAGAAATAAATTAATGATTTTACAAATTTATAACGGATACCCAACGATAAGATAGATTTTATAAGGAATGTTTAATACATTCATTAATGTTTACACTTGAAGCGTTTATTTGAAAAACAGCACATGTCCATTTTTTGCAAATTTGACTTTATATGTTGTTTGCATAGAATATTAGTTTCTTTATCGATCTCACACACTCAGTTGTGTAAAAATCCCAGATGTCCGGAGTAAACTACAGAGAAAATTCGGATCGTTTTAGAAAAACAACAGATGTCCATGCGGTTTGTTATAAAAGCAACACTTGTCCCTTCTTTCTCAAAGGTCATCGCTAAGCGTGAATGATCTTGTCTATAAATAATTTATCAGTTGTGTGCTTTCTTTGAACAGGTGATGTTTGTTTCTTATTAGCAGCATGGCGGAAACTACTGTTCAACACAATATATCTAATATTATAGATGATAGTATTTGTGAAATTCGAACTACAGATCAACCACGAAAACGGAAAAGAAAAGTTTATCGAAGGGAAACGATAAAGCAAGCTAAAATACATGGAGTTGCTCACAAAACGCATAAAGGTGATAAGGATGTTTTAGCACGAACAACAGGAAATGACTGTATGTAAGTTTTTCGATAATAACAAGTTGTTTTCTCAATGCTTATAAGTTCAATCTTGATTGTAGGTGTAAACGTTACCGATGCTTCGATGTAATAACACAGGAACAACGTTCTGACATACTGAATATGTTTAATAATATGGACACCAAAGATGAACAGGATTCATATTTATCAAGCCTCATTAGTGTTACTCCTGTCCAGAGACGATGCAGTCGTATTCCACAAGCCGCTTTACCTAACCACAGTACTACTAGTGATAGTAGAAATGAAGACACAAACAAAGTTCGACATCAACAGGGTCCACCACATGTAACTTCTTTTATGTATAAAATTCGACTACCAGGAAAAGACGTAAGTATTTGTGCCAAAGCTCTTCGTAGTATTTTCGGTGTTACTAAAATGCAGATCCGTCGAATTAGAAATAGCTTAGCAATGAGTGAATGTTCTCCAAAAGATGCCCGGGGCAAGCATACAAATAGGCCTAAGAAGACACACCCTGCTGATGTAGAAAACATAATAGCTCACATTTCTTCATTCAAAGGCCGCCAAAGTCATTATACACGGAGACTGGACAAAAAGAAAATTTATCTACCATCAGAGTTAAATGTAAAAAATATGTACAGAGCATTTAAAGAACTTCACCCACGGTCCAAGGTTTCTTACTTTGTTTATTATAACATATTTCAAACTCGATTTAACATATCTTTTTCCTACCCCAGATGTGACACTTGTACATTATGTGATGAAACTGAAACGACCGAATATCGATGAATCAAGAAGAAAGGAACTGCTTCAAGTGAGAAACCTTCATTACGCTAAAGCATAGGCATTTTATGATATAAAACGAAAAATTAAACATAAATGTCAGCATCGTAATAATGTATCTGCAATAGCCTTTGACTTTATGCAAAATCTTCCACTACCCAATTTGACTACAAATAAGGTTTTCAACATTTTGAAAACGAAATATATGGTCATTAGCAGAAACCCTCCAGAAAACCCGATATTATGCATAGGTGACAATCGTATAAATCGCGTGAAAACTTTTAAATACCTTGGCACCACAATCAATGACCAATCGGATCCACAAAACCCGAATACAAATGGCAAAACAAGCTTTTCTGAAATTCAGACCGCTCCTATGTAATCAACACCTAAACTTCGAAATACGCTACAGAATGGTCAAGTGCTACATATGGTCCATCTTGCTTTATGGCATGGAAACGTGGACTTTGAAAAAAACATCTATCAACAAACTTGAAGCATTTGAAATGTGGTCATTGAGAAGAATGATGCGCATACCTTGGGTGGATAGAGTTCGAAACGATGACGTCCTTAATAGAGCCGGTGTGGAAAGAGAACTCTTTGAATTAATTAAAAAACGCAAGATTGGTTACCTTGGGCACATATTGAGAGGAGCAAAATATGAAATACCACAGTTAATCCTACAAGGGAAGATCGAAGGTAGGAGAGGAGCCGGCCGCAAACAATTGTCCTGGTTAAGGAATATTAAAGAATGGACAGGAATACACAATACAGGTGAGCTGTGTCACGCCGCCAAGAACAGAATTCTAGTAATGAGATAGTCGCCTACGCACTTTGGTGTATGGCATGTTAAGAAGAAAAAGAAGGTTTTCTATAGCAGACAACATTGGTACTATGTATTTGGTGTACACGACATTGGAGGCAATGATATCCATATGTATACCTATCACGAAGGAATGGCTAAACGTGGTCAAAATGAAGTAACTTCCATGATATTTCATTATCTAAAAGATCATATACTCGCTAAAATAGATGAAATATGGTTTTTCTCTGATGGTTGCCCGGGTCAGAACAAAAACTATATCTTTATCCGCTTTTCATATATCCTGGTGCACGTATTGAAATTAGAATCAGAGATAACACACGTATACCCAATACGAGGACATTCAAACCTACCGTGCGATAAAGACTTTAGTCTCATTTCTCGTGCAAAAAAAGTAGTTGTTGATGTTCCAGAAGAATGGGATGATCTTGGGAATGGAAATTTTTTGTTATTTCTACGAGGATATTATATGTTCATTTTCCAATATATTTTGCTAAGTTTCTACCGATTTTTGTTTAAAATATCAATAAAATTATGAAATCAACTTGTACAATTATTTTGATAGCCACATTCCTTCCAATGAATATCTTAGTAAAGGTAAGATTTGAAATAAATTGAAGCTAGGCAGTTTTTCTTGATTTGCCAAAATTTTAATTTTTGGACAAGTGTTGTTTTTCAAATAAACGCACATTGAGTTATTGCATTTAAATTACTTAACTTTGGTTTATACTTATTTATTCTTGGTTTGTTCCTGATTTTTTAGCTATAGCATAGGTGGAGTTAAATTAATTGTCTTTAAAATTCTTCTTCTTCAGCCTTAAGTAATCCAACTTTGGATAGGCCTCTTACTTTTTGGATGGGTATGTATATACAGGTGCTGGAAGTGATGGCCAAATATTGTCAGAAGAGGACAGAAAATTTAACAAACCAACGCAATCAGTTCTTCATCTAGTAAAATGTATTGAGGGTTCTAACCGTAACGTAACAGCAGACAACTGGTTTACATCATTAGAAGTGATAACTGAGTTGAGGAACTGAGGCCTAATTTACGTGGGTACTGTTTAAGTTTATGTTTTAAGAAAAAAAAATTTTTTTCCTCCTTTTTTGTTACAGGATAATGTTTAGGCTAGTTACAAAATAACTCAGTTTTTGAGGCTGTTTCTTAGTTTAATTATTTCTTATGGCTGGTAAGTATTTCAAATATTTGTTACATTTATGTGATAACAAAATAAACGTCTGTAAGTTATTGAAGTGATTTTTTTTAATATAAACAAATATTAGTGTCTAATTTTGCAAAACAAATTGGGGTTAGTGTGACTTCAACAAACATTCGTGAATGGACTTAGATACCAAATGCTGGACAATTATTTTATATTGCAGAAGATAGAGAAGCCTTCGCAATGGTGATCGCCAACGTCGGATAATTTTGATATGGCGGAAGAAGAAGAAGTGACTTCAACACACCATATACGTAACAAAAAATGGACCTCACCAGTTACGGGTGAGGTCCATCCTGGTACTATGTCTCGGAACACGGACGGACTCAAACGAAGACGAAACTCGCTACGGATAAGGAAAATGGTTTGGGCAACATGGAACGTCCAAGGATTAAGAAATAAAACGGAAGATGTAATGAAAAACCTTGAAGAAATGAAGGTTGATGTAGCAGTGCTCACAGAAACCAAAAAGAAAGGAAACGGGATTGATCAACAGTCAGACTATTTACATATACACAGTGGAGTTCCAAAAAATAACAGGGCTTCAAAAGGTGTATCAATATTGATACATAAAAAATATCAGAAAGGTCTTACTAGCTGGGAAAGAATAAATGAGAGACTAGCCTCAGTAAATATTACGATAAAAGACATAAATTAACATATATATGAATATATGGTGTAAACGATGACGCAAATCTAGCAGAAAAAGATCAATTTTATGACCTACTAAACGAAATCCTTATAAAAGAGGGAAACCAGAGAGAAATAATACTTTTGGGGGATTTTAACTCGAAAGTAGGAAAAGGGAGAAAGATCCTGTAATCGGAAGATATGGTGAAGAGGCTGAAAATGATAATGGTAGACGACTAATTGAATTATACCAACAACACCAGCTAAGAATATGGAACGGTTATTTCAAACATAGAGATATACGTAAATACACTTGGCACCAAGGCACTAGAAACATAAAATCTATTAACCAATATAAATTTGAATGTTCGAATAAATGAACTTTGATGGTACACAAGGCAAATATCGAACACAGTAGTTAATCAAATCTTGCCCAAGTACTTTCGATCACAAGATCATCCTCAGGGGCATTTCGTCAGTTGTGGCCTATCCAGCAGTAATAGAATGCACTCACATTAACGAAGTATTCATTTAGATTTTCAGGGCTTGGAAGAGAACATGTTTGAGCTGTGTTAGTTTTATGTCTAAGATCGTTTATTATGTACTAAGTTTATTTTGCAACATTTTTAGAGCTTCCCAGACGATTTTTATAGTACATTTTTTTAGCTATTTTGATAAGTTTACATATGTTTATTTGTACTTGGTGATATATTCAGTGACAAAGACGTTGGTAGTTAATTTCTTTATGTACAGTAGTGAACGCATATTCTTGGCTGATATAAGGATAAATTTGATAGTCCAGGATTTATGTTGTTTTGATTTAATTGTAATTAAAGGAAATGCCTTATTGAAAATACAGACAAGCCTATCTAAAAAATCACTGAAATTATAGTCCAAGTCCACAGAAGGAAAGTGCCACTCAGAAATCAGGCATAAATGTTGGAATTTGTAGTAATTGTGGCAAAAAATTACCAGAAGTAAAGAATAATGGACATAAAGAAAGAAAAACAAATAAGAGGAAGGAAAGAAAGAAAAAATAAAGAGGAAAGAAAAAACAAAGAAGGAAGAAATAAAAAGGAAAGACAAACGAAAAGAAATAAGATATAAATTAAAGAATATAAACTAAGTTATAAGAAAAAGTTTAAAAATTTGGTAAATAGTACAAAATTAAATGGTTCAAATTGGAGAACAAATTAGGAAATAAAAACTGTGTATTACCTCACCAGAATCTGCAGCAGTTGTCTTGGTGGAACAAAATTCCCAGAAACTTCATCAAAAGAGCCGAAAGTGGGCTGTACGCTTTTCACTACCTTTCTTCTAGTATTTGGCGTGGTATTGAAATTAGTCCGAGACAAAGATTCAGCTAATGCCAATTGTTCGCGAAAATTATTTAAATTTATGTGAACTTCTTCAACCGATATATCTCCCATGACCGTAGTTTTCGTTAGATCGTTAATTTAAGGTAACAGAATGAAGATGTATAATGATTATAAGTTTAAAACTGTGTAAAAGAAAAGTATATTTATTAATTTAATAGGAGCACTTGTAACATCACGCACATACAATGTTCTTGTTTTACACCGATGTTGATAGTTTTCTTTTTATATTCAGCCGATGTCGAACCAATCTATTCTTACGACGATTTTTGACCTGGCCCGATGTGTTTTGAATAATATTTGTATGAATATATTAAAACATGTGCAAATTACAGTAAATAGTTTAAGCCGGTGGAGTGGAAAAGTTTCAAGTCGGACTGGAGTCGGTAAAGTCCATCAAAAGCTTTTTATCTCGAGCACTTACGATAAATCCAATGCAACCCCGACGAGGTGCGAGGATTGGAATCCAGGTCAGGCTTTACAACTACAATGCAATATCTCAATAAAAGAATTTATATTCAATATTTACAAGAACAAAAAATTAACTAACAATGTTTTATTACTCAAACGGTTTGTTTACAAAATTTATACCTGTTAACTTTTCATATAAACATTTTACATAGTGTAAAATATTTTATGTGTTTACTTCGAGTGCATAATATATTTTGACGTTACCTTTGTTATTATTCTGACCACTTCTTCCACTTGAGAATTGAACGAGTCTCACAATACAACTACTTGGGAACTATAATCAATGATTCGTAAGATAATACCCAAGAGATTAACTGTCGTATCGGAAAGGCAGCGTATATATAAAAAATGTGAAGAACAATTGAGGAGGTGTCAATCAAAATCAATCATGTCCATAAAAATCAAAAAATGAGTTAGCAGCTGTTTCATAATATAAAGAGTGGTCACGAGTATCCCGACACGACAGGTCACCGCGACTATAAATAGAGCGGTAGCGGAGTAATCGTCGGATTCACTCCCCGCCTCTCGACGCGTTAGATATATATAGTAGATTCTGAGATAATAATCCTTCCTGCAGACAAAGGTAATGCCACAGTCATCCTGGATACACCTTCCTACATAGAGAAAGTAAACGACTTACTTAGGGATACATCCTGTTATAATACAATTTCTCGAGACCCCACTCCCAGAGTCGAACGCGAAATTTCCCATGCCATCAAACAATCCGATCTTTCCGATGATGTTAAGAAGTCAATAGTTCCGAAAAACTCCATCTGCCCCTGAAGTTACGGTCTTCCCAAAATCCATAAAGACAACGTACCTCTTCGTCCCATTGTGACTACGATTAACTCTCCTACCTACAAACTCGCAAAGTACTTGTCGAATCAGTTTAAGACCTATACTGGTCGTACATCTTCTTATGTCCGAAATTCCACACATTTCATCACATTAATCTCCTCCCTCACGGTCGATCCCCAAGACATTCTCGTCATTTTCGATGTATCATCCCTATTTACCAATATCCCCATACATGACTCTCTAGTCTATATTTTTCTTTTAGAGGCAATTTCTACAAACAAATATCTGGAACACCAATGGGTTCTCCCCTTTCCCCTGTCATTGCTGACATTTTCATGGAAGCCTTTGAGTCTTTAGCCCTAGAATCTTACCCCTTAAAACCAAAAGTCTGGTTCCGCTACGTTGATGATACATTTATCATCTGGCCCCATGGTCAACATACCCTTTCTCCCTTCCTAGATCATCTTAACTCACAACATCCCTTCCCTTTCTCGATGTGTTAGTCACCTCCAAGCCCAATGGCAGATTGGGTCACTCTGTTTATAGAAAAAAGACTCACACGAATCGTTACCTACATGCTTCATCACACCACCATCCTGCCCAAAAGAATTCTGTGATCAACTCTCTCATCCATCGGGCCATTTCGATTTCTGAACCCGACAACCTTAGAGAAGAACTTGGCCATCTGCAAAAAACCCTTGTCGCCAACGGTTACTCCAAGTTCAAAATTTAAAATATTACACACCGACATCTACATCCCCCTTTACACCCTAGGACGACAAATTCAGAATCTTCGGGTAATACTCCTGTGGCTTTTCTTCCGTATATTAGAAATGTCACTGATAGGATTGGCAAAATTCTTCGCAAAGAAGGTATCAGGACTACTTTTCGACCACCCAAGAAAATCTCACAATATCTACCCTCTCCTAAGGACCCATTACCGCCCCTATCTTCCTGTGGTGTCTATTCTATTCCTTGTTCATGTGGACATGTGTATATTGGCGAAACTGGTCGTTCCGTCAAAACTCGGATTCAAGAGCATCAAAGATGCATTCGATCAGGTCTTTTCTCCCATTCTGCAGTTGCAGAACACTGCCAAGAAACCGGTCATTCCATATTGTTCGAAAAAACCCATATTATTTCTAAGAGCCAATTCTTTTATTCCAGGAAAATCCGCGAATCTCTAGAGATCCGAAAAAATCCACATATTATTAATCGAGAGGAAGGATACTACTTGTCTCCCATCTGGAATCTCAGTCTAGAGCCGCCGTCCGGTCCCGCTACCACGATGCAGCCACATGATTGGTCAGCGCGCGCTTCTTGACGTTCGCGCCACGGAGTGTGCCGATACGTCCCGACACGACAGGTCACCGCGACTATAAATAGAGCGGTAGCGGAGTAATCGTCGGATTCACTCCCCGCCTCTTGACGCTTTAGTGTTCTGAGATGTTGGACGTGAATCCCTGTCCTGGCATTTGGTTTTCACCTCTGGCTGCGTTGAGTAGTTGAGTTACTGTGACCAAATGCCCATCTTGGTAGTTAGTATTCGCCTCTGGTTGCGTTGAGTAACTGAGTTACCGTTGCTAACTACCCATCTTCCTGTCTTTTGTTTTCTTTTTCTTTTTTTTTTGTTCTCCTGAAGAAGCTACATACAATTGTAGCGAAACGTCGAGATGAACCCACTTTTGGGTCACTCACAAATGACACGGTCCAAACCCGGAAGACGAATAAACTATAATTCTGACTCTGACCGTGGAAGCCTACGATTTAATTTGATTTTGAAACCTACAACAAGCCTCAAAAAAGGCTGGCATTCTGCAAGGTCGTTCTCAACTCCTGTAGAGTCACTTCCACTGAGCAATATAGTGAAAGCAGCTAAGAAGAAGGACGTGGAGACGTTACTTGTGAAAATGTATGGTGATGACTGGCAGAAACATGACTTTTTATTTTGGTATAAGACCATAATAGTGGAAGTCCAGGACGACGAAATTGATGCTGACGAAGTGGACGAATCCTGTGATTGTCTAGAACCTGGCATTGGACTACACATTTAAACATTTATATTTTGTGGAAAGTGCCGTTGGTAAATGTTAGCCATTTTTCAAGATATTTTTTGTAACAATACAATAGATATTTTAAGTAGTCTAAGAGTTTTTTTATCAACCCCTACTATCAACGTCCATGAAGTCCAATCAAATAAGAACATGTCCTTTTTTTAAAATGTATTTACAGGTTTATTTATACCTTCAGATTTGAAATAGTTACTAAGAGTCAGTTAATTTCAATAAATAAAATGAATTTATCCGATTTTTCGTGTAAGGTTATTTACTAATACGTTTTTTGCGATTTCCCTAAAACTTCTTAAGGTGGACATGATTGATTTTGATTGACACCTCCTCAATTAGACAATACACAGTTTGGATTTAGATGTGGAATGGGAACAAGAGAGGCACTGTGCGCAATGACGGTACTATTACAAAAATGCAGGGAATATAATAAAAACGTATTCATATGTTATATAGATTTCCAAAAAGTTTTTGATAGAGTTCAACATGGTAAACTCATACATGCATTGAAACACATACACCTAGATCCCAAGGATATTAATTTAATCAAAAATATGTACTACAATCAAACAGCGGTCGTACGGGTGGAAGATAGTAAGACAAACCAGGTGGAAATTCAAAGAGGAGTCAGACAGGGATGTGTGCTGTTGCCACAATTATTTAATGTGTACTCCCAACTAATATTTCAGGAGGCACTATGGGAAAGAAAGAAAGGAAAGAAAGAAGAAGGTGTAAGAATTGGAGGGAGCATCATTAATAACATAAGATTTGCAGACGATACTGCAATCATTGCAGAGAATATAGACGATTTACAAACTCTCCTGGAAATCATTAACAGAGAAAGCAAAAAGATGGGACTACCAATGAATATAAATAAAACCAAATACATGGTGATCTCAAAAAACCCTGTTGACAACATACAACTGACATTGGAGGGTAAACCCCTAGAGAGAGTCGACAAATATAAATACCTCGGAGGAATTATAAACTCACAGTTAGATCAAGGTCAGAATAGAAATAGCTCGAAAAGGCTTTATAAAATACAAATCAATGTTTACAAATAAGAAATTGAGTATGACCATCAGATTGAGGTTCGTCGAATGTTATGTTTGGTCGCAACTACTATATGGGGTAGAAGCTTGGACTCTGAAAGCCCAATCTATATAAAAATTGGAGGCATTCAAAATGTGACTATATAGGTGTATTTTGAAGATTCCTTGGACTGCAAAAGTCTCAAATGAGGAAGTGTTAAGACGAGTTGGACATGGCAGAAAGCTTGTGAACACAATTAAAATAAGAAAAACAGTGTATCTGGGCCACATACTCCGAAACGATAAATACTCTCTGCTACAAGTCATCATGCAAGGTAGAGTAGAGGGAAGAAAAGGCTTGGGAAGAAAGAAGAAATCTTGGCTGAGGAATATACTGGCAGAGATTGGACTAACCTCAGTGTTGAACAGATATTTCACGTTGCAAAAGATCGAGAAGTGTTTAAAGAAGTGATCGCCAACCTTCGTTAGAAGACGGCACAAGAAGAAGAAAAAGATCGGAAAGGCAAAGATAGCATTCTTGACTATGAGTTCTGTGTTTAAGAGTCATGATAGAAGCCTAGAAACAAAAATTAGACTCCTTAAATGTTATGTGTACTCAGTCCTTCTGTACGGAGTAGAAACGTGGACATTAAAGGCGGAAACTCAATCGAAACTTGAGGCTTTTGAGCTATGGTCATATAGAAGGCTCTTGAAGATACCATGGACAGACAAAGTCACTAATGAAGAAGTACTGCGAAGGATGAACACAGCTGCGGATTAGGTCAACATCGTAAAGGGCCAGAAGCTGCAGTTCTTGGGCCATATAATGAGAAATCAAGGCAGATGCAAGCTACTTCAATGCATTTTACAAGGTAAAATTGAAGGGAAAAGGGACCCAGGACGAAGAAGAATATCCTGGCTTGCTAACCTGAGAGCATGGTATAGAAAGACCTCAACACAGCTATTTCGTATAGCAACCAACAAAGTCATCATAGCCAGAATGATCGCCAACGTTCGGAACGGACAGGCACCCTAAGAAGTGACTTCTTCCAACTCCTTTATAACTCAAGATCAGCGGTTCCCAACCTTTTTTTAGCTTGAGGCACACTAAATTAAAAACTCGTTTAGGCACGGCACACTTGGGTAAATTATCTCTATAATGAGTACTAGCGGACCAACTCGACATCGAGTTTTTTAAATGAAATTTCAAGAAAAATTAGGGGAGATCAATACAAACAATATAAGCAAGAATATACATAACATTCATCAATAATAATACAAGTAAAAAGTGTATTAAATATCACGAAATATTTCGTCGAAAACAATGTTTTTTGTTACAATGTCTCCATTTTCTGAAAACTTTTGCTTGGCACCGGGAGTTATGCAAATTTTTACTTTTTACTTTTTAATAAAAACGAAACCGGAAGTCGACCTCAAAACCGGAATGCAATTTTTAGTTCATTAAATGTCGACATGGATATCGTTTAGCAGTTAATTTTGCATGCTGATCACGAATCCGGTGTCAAATTTGCTCTATCTTGACGTTTTATGCGCGTTTCGGGTCACTTCCGGTGTCGGATCGCAACCGGAAGTACGTATTTAGATTCGTCTCGACGAGACCTTTCGATCCATATATACATTTTTGGGTCTAAAACTTAAAGTAAATTTTAACTTCCGATTATCTCAAAACCGGAAGTAAATTTTTGTACCAAAAGTATATCTTGACAGTCTCATACGTAATACTAATAATATTCCGAAAAAATATTTTAATTATCTAATATAGTTTTTGAGTAAAGTGGTGGACAAGAAAAGGGCTTAGCGTTTTAGTATAAATATAAGATAATCATAATGTATTGTTAATTTTTTTTACTATGTTACCTACTTTCTTTAAAAATATAATTTAAAACATAATTAATTGAGTTGTGAGAATGCTGTGCTCAATATGGTAGGGGAGAAGTGGGATAGTTGATCCCGGTGAGATACTTGATGCCCATTTAAATTTGGCGCCCAATGATATCCTATTACTGTTCTGTTGACCCACTTGGGTAGAGGCCATACTGTTTACTTTGTTTTGACAAATGGCTGCTACTTCAGAACAAGCTTGACATTTTAATCAATATTCTATTTTGTGACATTGAATCATCGAGTTAGAATCTATGGAAAGGGCATCACGTGACTAAAAACGACCTAACTTCGGCCATATTGGTATTATTGTTTTGAAAATTTTGACAGATCGTATATGTTTGGTTATATTTGTTGTTTTTCGAATATTTTCAGTTTTATAATAATTTTATAGAAACTGTAATATATTGTGATAGTGCATAATAATAGTTTCTTGTTCTCAACCTAGTTGCAGTAGCAGAAGTAATGTTAATAAAAAATCTTCAGAAATATCGTTCCACAGGTTAGTATACAAATATGTAAACAAAGTAATGGCCCGTATATATAATATATCGTGTTTTTAGTGTTTACCGCGGGATAAATAAATCATAGTTTATTAAAAATGAATTACACTTTTTTAGATTATGATTAAATCTTCTGAATAACTAGTCATATTTGTATAGTAGTTTTATTATTATTGAGTCTGGCCCTGATATGTCACCGCCATATTGGTATTATCGTTAGCCACTCCTACCTATGCCGTTTTTAATACATACGTTAATATGCTCATAACTTCTCCATAGATTCTAACTCGATGCATTGAATGTTTATTTTACGCGTGCGAAGTAAGTTATCTTACCTCGTGAAACATTTGTACTTTTATCCACTAAATACTAAAACATTGATATTTAAATTGTAACTGTTTTAACCGAAAACTTGCACTTGTTAGAAAAATGTCATTGCAGGGATAGTTGATCCTGATGATTGAATGGGGGATACTTAATCTCAGGATCAAATATCCCACTTTGTGTTTCTTTTAATCTCGTGTTTATTGTAATTAATTTTATTCATGTTTATTTATTCAGATGTCACGTAAGTACTCAACTAAAATAGGAGCAACGAAAAAAATTTCACCTGATGCAGAAAATGTAAAGCGGCTGTAAATGCGGTAAATGCTACAAGGTGCGCCAGGTTTTTTCACTTGACCAGGAAAAAAACCTGGTATGTTTTCGAAAGATATGTCCAAGATGTATTGTTCAATTTTCTCACATGCGAAAAACCATGTCATTTTTTCGCTGTATTATTAACTATCCTTATATTACAATTTTACAATCAATACCTTAGTCCAACCCTTCATAACCCTTCCTATTCCAGTTCAACCCCCGCTCTTAAGAAATACAGACAGTGTTAAGCTAGCAAAGAAGAAAGACGCTCTCTCTGAGTTTGGCCATCGCTAGCGCCAGACGTCCACTCTCTTGATCTGGCCACCGCTAGAGCCAGTCGTACTCTCTCTTTCATTCTCACTCTCTTAGTTTGGCCAACGCTAGGGCCAGACGTTATCTCTCTTGATCTGACTACAGCCAAGGTGAGTCGTGCCTTTTTGGATTCTCGGCTACCGCTAAAGACAGTCATTATGTCTCTCTCTCTACGATTATCAAGAAGAACAGCATCTATCTTGGCTGTTTTTCTATCGTAATTACCTCTTTCCCATCTTAGTTACTCGAGAAATACCTGTAGGTGTGTACCAACGTGTAGGTGGTCTTCCTCTGCTGCTTTTGTCTGCTCTTGGCCTCCAATTTGTAATTTTGCTCGTCCATCGTGAATCGTGCATTCTCGCTACATGGCCTGCCCAGTTCCATTTTAGTTCCGCTATGCGTTCCATCTATGGTAAGACTTTATATAAACTTAATTTGCTATTGTCTGTATACCTTTTACTACGCATCCTAATTTTATTGAACCAGCCCTATATAATACAGTCCACATACACGGAAATTATATTAATAATTTCCACATATGTACTCCCTTTTTGTACATGTATTACGGTCTTAGTGTGGTGCAATTGTGCAAATTGGCATACACCCATGCTGAAACAAATAAGATATCATATCCCCCTGCCTGCGATAACACAAAGCAAGCTGGCCGCGACTGGTACTAGGTTTTCTTGATAGAAACCCTACGTTGTCATTAAGGACACCAGAAGCCACCAGCTTGCTACGAAGCTCAGCTTTTAATTGTTACTAAAATGACTTAGTATTTGGCATGGTCTACTACTTAAGTTGATAACAGCACGCAAGTATAAATAGTCTTTTAAGTAATGACAAAGCCAATAAAGGAATTGTTGGAATCTAAAATCTAATACTCTTAAATAAGGAATATAAAATATTTCTATATAACTTCTTCTTCTTAAAGTGTCGTTTACCTAAGGAGGTTGGCAATAATAATGGCTATTTTTCTTTTTGAACTTACTGCTCTAAACAAATCAATCGATCTGCATTGATATTAATCACGTAGATTTTAAACCATAAGTTCTGCCTTCGGCCAACAGATCTTCTTCATTGAATCTTTCCCTGTATTATGAGTCTCAAAATTTCATATTTTGGTCCCCTCTTCACGTGGTCTAGGTATTCCAGTTTTTTGGTTTGTATAGTGGTGATTAGTTTTGTTTTTTTAATAAACTATTATATAATAAATACTACTTCTTTCCCTTCTACGGTATTAACAAGCTGCGTCGCAGAAGATGAAAAAGGATCTTTATGCATACTGAGAAAATATTTCAGTTAAAGGCAAGTAAAACGGTCATTACAAATTTCTACTAGTATATTCAAACTTCCTAAACGTAGACTATATACATGGAGGTCACCAGCTGACAATAACAACAAAATAGTCAGAAATCAAATAGATTATATTATCGTCAACAGAAGATATAGAAATTCTATAATATCATCTAAAACTTATCCAGGAGCGGACATATCCTCCGACCACAACCCGGTTGTTTTGTCGATGAGAGTGAAACTAAAGAAGGTCAACAGCCCTAGCACCAAGAAAATCATAGATACAAGACGTCTCAAACAAGACAACACATATGTGGAAACCAAATTTAAAATAAACGAGAGCTTAAGGAAAGTCAAAGAAGATAATGCAGAAACTCTAACTATTGACCAAAAATGGGGAAAAATTCAACATGCCCTTGTGTCAGTTGGAAAAGAAACCCTCAAACCACTTAAAGAAAAAACAAAACCTTGGATGACAGTAGAAATTCTTGAACTCATGGAAGAACGAAGAAAACATAAAGCAAAAGACCTGAATAAATACAAAGAAATTCAGAAAAACATCAGAAAGAAAATTCGAGAGGAAAAAGAGAGGTGGCTCTCCGATAGATGCAAGGAAAGATCTGGATAAAAAGTACGATAGCTTTAATTTACACAAAAAAATCAAAGAAATGACAGGTTCTAGAAAGCGCACAAAAACGAATATCCTTAAAAATGATAAAGGGGATATTATTACTGATATGAAGGAGAGATTATGTCACTGGACCAATTACATTCAACAACTATTTAATGATGAAAGAGAAGAACTGTCATTAGAAATCACCGAGGATACTGGACCACCAATATTAAGAGAAGAAGTCATCTATGCCATCAAAAACACAAAAGAGGGTAAAGCTACTGGACCAGATGAGGTGCCCATCGAATTATTAAAGCTCATCGATGAAGATGTTATTGATGTAATGGTTGAACTCTTTAATCTAATATATCAGGCTGCCACAATCCCCAGACAATGGCTGCAATCAAACTTTGTAGCAATTCCCAAAAAACCAAGTTCAACAACTTGCTCAGACCACAGAACAATAGCTTTAATCAGTCACACACTTAAAACATTTTTGAAAATAATTCACAGCAGAATTGTTAAAACTCTTGAATATGAGATTAGTGACACACAATTTGGCTTTAGAAATGGTATGAGTACAAGAGATGCTTTGTTCGGCTTGAATGTGCTGGCTCAGAGATGCATGGACATGAATCAGGATATGTACTTATGTTTTGTAGACTTTGAAAAGGCATTTGATAAAGTTCAACATAAAAAGCTTGTAGATATATTAAAAAGCAAAAATATTGACAGTCGTGATCTGAAAATTATATCTAATTTATATTGGAATCAAACTGCCAAGGTAAGAGTTGACAGCCAGTACACCGAAAATATCAAAATACAGAGAGGAGTCCGCCAGGGTTGCGTGCTGTCCCCACTACTTTTCAATGTCTACAGTGAAGCGGTATTTCAAGAAGCGCTCTCAGACTCAATAGAAGGTATATCTATCAATGGAGAAGTTTTGAATAACTTACGTTTTGCAGACGATACAGTAATAATTACGGATAACAACGATGATTTACAGAACGTAATGCAACGCCTTAATGAACGCTGTCATGAGTACGGACTGAAGATAAATTTAAAGAAAACTAAATGCATGATCATGACTAAATCTGCACATGCAAATATCCAATTGACTATTGAAGATACTGCAATTGAGAAGGTTAATAACTATAAATATTTAGGAACATGGATAACATCAGATGTAGACCAAACCAAAGAAATTAAGACACGTATTGAAATAGCACGTACATCATTTATTAAACTTAAAAAGTTTCTTTGTTGTCGGGATATAAGGTTAGAACTACGCCTGAGAATGCTTCGATGTTACGTGTTCTCTACTCTTCTTTATGGTCTGTAAGCTTGGACACTTAAACAAGTTCATCTGAATAAGCTGGCCGCCTTTGAATTTTGGTGTTACAGAAGAATCCTACGAATATCATGGATTCAAAGAATGTCAAACATGGAAGTAATTAGAAGGATAGGAAATGAGGCGGAAATAATATTAACAATTAAAAGACGAAAACTTGAGTACTTGGGACATGTGATGAGAGGGCAAAAATACGCATTATTACAACTTATTATGCAGGGCAAAATCCGAGGAAAGCGAAATTTGGGAAGACGAAGAATATCCTGGCTTAAGAACTTAAGGGAATGGTTTGAATGCAGTAGTGCAGCACTTTTTAGAGCGGCAGCCAACAGAGTCCGCATAGCCATGATGATTTCCAACCTTCGATAGAAGATGGAACTTAAAGAAGAAGACTAGTATATTATTTGAGCATCAGAAAACTGAACCCAAAATAATTTTAACCGTTCTCAACTAACACTGCTCACTCAGGTCATCTTTGTAAAATAGGCAAAGAGGACAGAGCAACATAGAGACTCTACAAAAGAGCAGTGAAAATAGTCGAATATATTATCTGCAAATGTAAAGTCATTTTTTTCTAAAGTTATAAATAATCTGAACATGTTTTACAACCTAATACAATAAAAACGTAGCTGCACAAAGGATAATAAGCTTATTTAGAAGCCTAGATCTTTTGGACTAAAATTTAAATGTAGTGTCTACCAAAAAAGCTATTAAGTTCGCGATGTGGTGTAAGACCCTTTTAAATCACACTATTCTAACGCAATGCCATATTAGAATTAAGTTTTGATATACAAATTAATATTAATCCGTCTCTGCTACAGACATCTAGCCTGTTTCTCCAACAGAATTACATAAATTTATGATTTCTACTTTAAAGCGAACAGGATCACTTCATTGTTAGTTAACAAATGTTGGATATTCCAATCAAATCGCCAATTATCCTTAAGACATTTACCAAATTTGCTATGACGCATGTATATCATGAAAAATATTTGATTATAGTTGCAATAATTTCTTGGAATTAGTTACAAAATGATTGGTCTACGGATTTGAACCCAATGAAATAATTAGCGAGAATGATAAATATTACATTGGAGAAAGTTGATAAGACATACCAAGAAAAACAATAAAAGTAAGTATTGTTATGTAATATAATAGGTTTTGAGTGGAATTCTTTATAGTTAATACTTGTATATGGTAAAGTCATAGAATGAATATAGTTAAATTCAAATTGACTGGCGAAAAATTTCTAGAATAGATATTATTTTCTCTTACCAGTAACGTCCCGAAGAAAACATGTTATTTGTATATTAACTATTATAAGTATTGTGATAGAGTATAAAGATATTCAAACTGAAAGCAAATGGCAGACCAGTTTTTTTGAATCGATGTACGAATAGTCAATTTTACATATTTTTTTACAAAATACATTTCATCGATAAGTACCAACGATCTACCGCGAATTACAACACTCGCTATCATCAAAAAGTATATTACATTATGGTGATCTGCAAAGTGAAAAAGTTTAAGTATCTAGAGTGTTGGATACATGAAACCTTAAACCAAGAACAAGATGTTAAATGTAGAATAGAACAGGCAAGAAACACCTTCTTAATCACTACTAATAATACTACCCGTAATCTTGATTTGTCCCTACGATATCGCATGATAAAGTGTTATGTATATAGTGTACTATTACACGGCGTGGAAGATTGGACGTTAACAGTCAGCTCGTTACGACGTTTAGAGAGCATTGAGTACGACGAATATAATAGAACAACTTAGAATGAGATCCTACAGCATACACAAGGAATAATACGAGGAAAATAACAATACCATACATAAAAGGATTATCAGAAAAACTTATCTAAATATCATTATCATTTCATTATATAAAAAAGATAAGAAATACATACAACATTTCAACAACATTCAAAACAACAACACATTGAGATCTATTTGATCTAAGACTAAACCTAACAATCAACAAGAAGGAACAAAAAATTGTATTTATAAAATACCTTGTGAATGCGATCAGTTTTATGTAGGTGAAACATTAAGGTCATTAAATGTTAGAATAAGTGAACAGTAATTTTATATTAAAAGAAGAGAATTTGATAGAGCTTAAATATGTTAACACGCATGAGATAATGAACATAGGGTTCAATGGAATGATTCAAGTATAGTCCTAAAAAAAGATGGTAAAAAGAGAAAAATCAAAGAAGCGGCTCTAATTATGCTAAATCAGACCAATTGGATCGCAAGTTTCTCGACAGAATGCAGTTGGATCTGGTTACCCATATTAAAAGCCGGAGTTAATAAAAAGAAAATACCACTATTATTAAGTCAATAACATATCGAGGATACATAATTTATGTTTTTTTAAATCACAAACATATAAATTCAGAATTTGGTATTTATTGAGAATAAACTAAATGTAAGACCAGATACTTGTTTTTTCCTGGTTTTCCTCATGATTTACTATGGAATCACTTCTTCTTCTTCAGATGCAAATCCACTAATGGATGTTAGCGATCAAATTTTCCATTAATTCTCTATTTCTTGCAATATGTATCAGAGACTGTATGTCGTTAATCCCTGTCCACTGCCTTATGTTTCGGAGCCAGGACATTTTCTTGCGTCTCAATCCTCTCTTGCCTTCAATTTTACCCTCGATTATAAGTTGGAGGAACTGGTATTTTTCATTTCGCATGATGTGACCTAGATACGCCGTTTTCCTTTTCTTGATGATTTCGAAAAGTTGGCGTTCTCGGTTTATTCTTTTAAGGACATCTATATTTGTGATTTTCGCTGTCCATGGTATTTTTAGGATACGGCGATAGAGCCACATTTCGAAAGCTTCTAATCTGTTTATATCCCTCGTTTTGAGTGTCCAGCCCTCTATGCCATATAGCAGCACTGACCACACGTAGCACTTAGTAAACCTTAGTCTTAGTTGAAGATCGAACTCTGAACAAGTCACTACCTTCTTGAATTTTACGAAAGCTTGTCGAGCTTGCTCAATGCGACATTTTACTTCCCTGTCCGATGCCCAGTCTTCAAAAAGCCACGATCTCAGGTATTTAAATTTACTCACTCTTTCAATGGACTTAGTATTCAGTGTTATGGTGGAGTTTTCAAGTGCATCCAAGTTTTTGGAGATGATCATAAATTTGGTTTTTTTTGGTATTAATCTCTAATCCCATTCGCTTAATGTATTCTCCGTATAGTGACAAGTTGTTGAAGATCGACTATGTTGTCACAAATCAAGACACAATCATCAGCTTATCGTATGTTGATCAATACTCAATTCACTTTGATTCCCATCTTTGCATCCTCCAAAGACTCTTGAAATATGGCTTCCGAATAAACGTTAAATAAAAGAGGGGAAAGCACACATCCCTGTCGAACGCCCCTTCTTATATGTATGGGTTTGGATATAGAATTGTCTATTTTTAACTGTGCTGTTTGATGCCAGTACAAGTTTTCAATGTATCTTATGTCTTTTTGGTCTATATCAACTTTCTTGAGGATCTGCATTAACTTGTGGTGTTGGACACGATCAAACGCTTTTTGGTAATCCAAAAAGCATAGGAACACATCCTTCTTCTGATCGTAACAATTTTGGACCAGGACCTGTGATGCTCCTATTGCTTCTCGTGTTCCTAAACCTTGCCTAAACCCGAACTGGGAGTCACTGATGTCCCATTCACATTTTTTGTATAATCTTTGATGTAGTATTTTTAAGAATATCTTTAAAGTGTGACTCATCAGGCTAATGAGTCTGTGATCCTCACATCTTTTTGCATTGATTTTCTTGGGCAGGGGAATAAAGGTAGAGCGTAACCACTGTTGAAGATAGCAGCCAGTTTCATAAATTAAGTTAAATATTTTGTGTAGTGCTGAAATTCCCCTTTCATCCAGTAATTTGAGTATGGAATCACTAACAGAAGAATTTACCTGTCATCATGACATTTGGTAGTCTTTTTTAAAGACGAATTACATGCTATGATTTTTTTCTGACGGATATTCCAAAGTTAAAGTTGATTTTATCTAATCAAATAAACTATCTAACAATAAATTCGTCCCAGGATAGCAACTCAGCAATATTGGCAATATAATTTTAAAGTCGTCTAGTTTAAAATGTATAATATATGTTTAAATTGCCACTATAAATTATTATAAGAATTTTTCAAAAAGCAACAAAAAACAAAATTTGTTTAATTTAATAATGTTTGTATTTTAAGAACAATTTTCGACATGGAAACTGAAACGTCAGTAAACTTATTTTATCCTTCAATTGTGGCTTATTCCCATTAAAACAGTAATTTCATTAATATAGATGTATCATTTTTTTATTTGTTATTAAATTTTTCTTTACATAATTTTATTTATTCTTGACACCACAAATTGTATAATTAAAAGAGACATGATAAAAAATTTAACAATAGAGTTACAAGAATTAAAAACTGATATAAAAGAGGTAAAAACGGAACAAAAACAATACAGAGAAGAAATGAGGGAACTTAAAACTGAACTAGCAGAACTAAAACAAGAGAATAGTAAAATCTGGAAAGAAAATGAACAAATCAAAAAGGATCTGAATGAGACAAAAGGACGCCTTGAAAGGCTGGATAGAATAAGAAAAGAAAATAATGTGATAATACAGGGAATGACAATAGAAACTGGAGATAGAAGAGTACTAAAAGAAGTGATAGAAAATTTTATGACAAAAGAGCTAAATATTACTGTAAATATAGATGAAGCAGTGAAACTAGGAGATAAAACATGTTTAGTCAGATTGCCAAACAAAGAAGAAAAAACAAAAATTATGGAAAACAAAAGTAAACTTAAAGAAGTGAAAAAAGAAAAAATATATATAAACAATGATCTAACAACAGAGGAATTACAAATACAGAGGGAAATACGAAGAATAGCAAAAGATGAAATAAAGAAAGGTAAACGTGTCCAAATTAAAGCCAACAAACTTATAATAGATGGTCTAGAAAGGAAATGGAATAGAAACACCAACCAGCTGGAGGACCATCATGGAGGGGGTTCAAAAAACTAGCAAGGGATGAGAGGATACATTATTCGTTGACGGACGAGTCAAAGAAACAGGAAATAACTGCAGATAAACCCGGGCACAACAAAAGTGAAATAAAGAAAAATGGACAAGAAAACAAATATAAAGGACGAAGACAACAGAACAAAAAAAATAAAGAGTTGAAAATAAGCACATGGAACATAAGAACTATGCTAGCTCCAGGAAAAATGCTAGAAATAGGAAAGGAACTCAAAAAGTATAAAATAGATATTGCAGCACTGCAAGAATTACGTTGGGAGGGACAGGGACAGATTGACAAACAAGACTTTACAATGTTATATTCAGGAGGAAAGAAGCAAGGACAAAAAGGCGTGGGATTCATGATACTTAGTCACCTAAGAGAGAAAATTATAAGTTTCAAGCCAATATGCGAAAGGATGGCCTATGTTAGAGTCAACAGCAAACCATTTAATATATCAGTCTTGAATTTATACGCCCCCACAGAAACAAGCAATGCAGACGAAAAAGAAATCTTTTATGATAAGGTCGAAGAGGAGATAGAAAAAATACCCAAAGAAGATGTCATATTTGTACTGGGAGACCTCAACGCCCAAATTGGAAAAGAGGACTTTTTACAGCAAATTGCAGGAAAGCATACAATACACGAAAACACGAATGACAATGGGCAAAGACTATGTAACCAAGCAACAAGAACAAATTTGTTAATAAGCTCGACAAATGAAATCGTAGGCTTCCACGGCCAGAGTCAGAATTATAGTTTATTCGTCTTCCGGGTTTCGACCGTGTCATTTGTGAGTGACCCAAAAGGATGTGAGAGATGAACCCACTTTTGGGTCACTCACAAATGACACGGTCCAAACCCGGAAGACGAATAAACTATAAGCTCGACAAAATTTGAACACCCTAAAATACATAAGGTAACATGGAGGTCACCGGATCAGAAAACATATAGTCAAATTGATCACATAATGATTAATAAACGAAAACAATCGTCAATAAAAGATGTAAGAACGTTCAGAGGTGCGTGTGCAGATTCAGACCACAAGAGATGAGAGATGGACCGTGTCATTTGTGAGTGACCCAAAAGGATTGTGAGAGATGAACCCACTTTTGGGTCACTCACAAATGACACGGTCCAAACCCGGAAGACGAATAAACTATAAGCTCGACAAAATTTGAACACCCTAAAATACATAAGGTAACATGGAGGTCACCGGATCAGAAAACATATAGTCAAATTGATCACATAATGATTAATAAACGAAAACAATCGTCAATAAAAGATGTAAGAACGTTCAGAGGTGCGTGTGCAGATTCAGACCACTACATGGTCACAGCCATTTTAAGACAAAAAGTTAAAATTGAAACAAAACAAAAAAACCAACATAAAAAGTGGAATGTCAATAAATTGAGTAATGAAGAAGTAAGAAAAAAATATGAAGAGGCAGTAACAGTTCAAATAAAAGAGAAATATAAAGTAGAAGATATAAGCACAGAATGGGAGACGATCAAAAAATCAATAGAAGAAGGTGCAAATATGCAGATAGGTAAAAGTCAGGCTAAAACAAGAAACGAATGGTATAACCAAGAATGTAGAGAAATAACAGAAAAAAAAGTGCAAGCCAGAAATAAATGGCTAAGAACAGATAAAGAGGAAGACAGAGAAGAATATGAAAAATTAAGAAGGTATGCTAAGAAGGTGATAAGGCAAAATAAAAGAAGATGGGTAGACAAAAAAATGCAGGAAATAGAACAGGAAAGAACAAACAGAAATACGAAAAGTTTTTACAAAAAGATTAAAGAACAAAACAAAAAATACAAGGGCAAAACAAACGGAATAAAAAATAGAGAGGGAATAGTAATAATAGAGGACCAAGAATACAAGCAAGTATGGAGAGATTACTACAGAGAGCTCTTGACGGAGGAAACAACAGAAGAAGAAATGCATGACGAGGAGGAAACAGTACACGAAGAAGAAGCAAATGAAGTAGACATCGAAATTTCAAAAGAACCAACATTAGAGGAATTGGATGAAGTAATACAGAGAAGCAAAAATGGAAAAGCCCCAGGTAAAGATGGAATTAATATGGAACTAATAAAATACGGGGGAAGGGAACTAAGAGGAAAAATACTGGCACTATTGAAAAATATATGGAAAGAAGAGAAAATGCCAGGTGACTGGGAGGTAGGACAGATCATAACAGTACATAAAAAGGGAGACCAACAAATCTGTGAAAATTATAGAGGAATAACATTACTAAATACAACATATAAAATATTGACATCAATAATAAAAAAGAGGTTATCAAAGATCACAAAGAAGACAGTAGGACAGTACCAATGTGGATTCACAGAAGGAAGATCTACAATAGATGCAATACACACAATAAAACAAATAATGGAAAAAGCAAACGAGTATAAATTAGAATTGGAAATGTTATTCATAGACTTCAAACAGGCATTTGATTCAATTAAAAGGAACGTATTAATGACAGCACTTAAAAAATTAAAAATTCCACATAAACTCAGAAAATTAATAGAAATGACAATGAGAACTACAAAAATAAGCATAAAGACACAAAGAGGAGAGACAGAGGAATTCAGTATAAATAAAGGGATGAAACAAGGAGATGCCTTATCAACGACGCTATTTAATCTAGCATTAGAATATGTACTGCGAAATATAAATAAAGGAAATCTTAGAACAAGAGGTGGTCAAATAATTGCATATGCAGATGATATTGCTATTATTGCAAAGAACAGAAAAATAATGAAAGAAATGCTTGAAGAAATAAGAGAGAAGGGGAGGTAATGGGGCTAAGATTAAATCAAGAAAAGACAAAAATATTAAGATTAGGGAAAAAACCAATAAAGGAAAAAATCAAAATAGGGAGTTCCGAGTTTGAAGAAGTAGAATACTTTAAATACCTAGGAGTTACAATAAGTAAATCCGGAGAAAGGAAATCCGAAATAAAAGAAAAAATATTAGCAGCGAATAAAGCTTATTTTGCAAACAAAAGATTACTTAAAAGCAAAACACTGACTAAAAAAAGCAAGATGAGCATTTATAACACCATAATTAGACCAATATTATTATATGCAGGGGAAACAATGACGATGGTTAAAAAAGATGAAGAAGACTTAAGAATTGCAGAGAGAAAGATTATGAGAACCATACTAGGACCAATCAGAACAGAGCAAAATGAATATAGAAGCAGAACAAATGCAGAAATTAAGGAAGAACTTAAGGAAGACATTGTAACTAAAATAAAGCAATGCAGAGTTAGATGGTTAGGTCACATCTGGCGAGCAGGCGATGAGGCAGTGACATACGCAATGATAGAATGGAATCCAGGAGGAAGAAAGAGAAGGGGAAGACCGAGATCAAAGTGGCTGCAAGAAGTTGAAGAAGACCTCCAAAGGGCAGGAGTCAGTGAATGGAGAGGAAGAACTAGAGACAGGAAAAAATGGAGAGATATTGTCAAGAAGATAAGATAAACAAAAAAAAAGACTGATCCACTTAAGAAATAGGATCTAGAAAGCATTTGCGGTTTAACCCCACGTTGGGGTGTATAGCCATTATAAATAAAAAAAAAAGAGACATTAAAACATATTTCAAAAGTTTTTTGATCTAAAATATTGTCTGCGAATTTGGTGATTGGTAAAAAATATAATACAAAACTCGAGCTTTCCCAACAAATAAATTGTCAAACTAGAATTTCGCTGGTTTTTCGAAAAAGTTAAGCGATTCTCCAAAAGTGACTTATTTATTATAGAAGTTGTACAACAGACTAAAATATCATTTTGTTCACGTCCTAGCCTTAAAATAGGAAGAAGTTAAAAAAAAATAAGTGGAGTGGCTATAGATGGCAATTGAGATTAAAACCTACGTCGCATGGTGACGGGCCTACTAGTATACCTATATTGCTTTCTGTTTTCCTGTTTGCGAGACGTGTGTATATATACAGGATGTCCAATTAAGTCAGCACCATATGAGAAACTTTTTCATTTTTAGTTTTATAAAAAAAAGTTATTCTTTATAAAAAGTTCTGCATGTTCTAGAACCTACATAAAATATAATCAAATATTAATTTTTTTTCAGTCATATACGCGGTTTGTCAAAAAAATATTAATTGTAGATATTGTTTCTTACATAAAATTTATTTATGTTTCTACGTTTTATTTCTATGAAGAAATATCTAGAAATAGATATAGAAATAAAACGTAGAAATAAAACGTAGAATAGCAATGACTAAAACTACTTTTATAAAAATGAAGTCATTTCTTTGCAATAACCATCTCAGTTTAGAATTAAGGCAAATAATGGTTAAGTGCTATGTTTGGTACGTACTTTTGTATAGTGCAGAAGTGTGGACGCTAAAAGTATCGATCATGAACAAAATTGAAGCATTGGAAATGTGGGTTCATAGACGAATGTTGAAGATACCTTTTACAGCAAGAAAAACTAATGTAGAAGTACTAAGGAGCGTCAACAAAGACAGAGAACTGCTAAAGACTGTTAAACATCGAAAAATGTTTTATCTGGGACATATAGTAAGGGGAAGTCGATATAAAATTTTACAACTGATCCTTAAAGGCAAAATAGAGGGCCGTAGAAGTGTAGAAAGAAAACAAGTTTTTTGTTTAAAAAACATTCGTGAATGAACTCAGATACCAAATGCAGGACAATTATTCCATATTGCAGAAGATCGAGAAGCCTTCGCAATGGTGATCGCCAACGTCGGATAATTCTGATATAGCACGCGAAGAAGAAGAAGAAGAAGAAGAAGAAGAAGAAGAAAAAGAAGAAGAAGAGGAGGAAGAAGAAGAAGAAGAAGAAGAAGAAAGAAGAAGAAAAAGAAGAAGAAGAAGAACAAGAAGAAGAAGAAGAAGAAGAAGAAGAAGAAGAAGAAGAAGAAGAAGAAGAAGAAGAAGAAGAAGAGTATTTACAAGGGGTTATTCAGTTTTACAGATGTTATTAAAATAACTTTTATAATGAGACACTAAATTTATGGGTACAGTATACAAATCAGATTTCTACCTAATTACATCTATATCTGTATTTTAATAAGTAATGCATATATGGCTCTGATATGGGAACGTTTACTCAACTTGTAAACATTGTAATGGTACAACATTTGTACCTACCAGTGGATTCTAGTGGTTTTTTTTTTGTAATTAGCACATAACATAACAAAAAATATATGTCAAAAGTAAAGAAAATTGAAAATTATTTTAAATACTTATGACATTTTAGAAAAATGTAATCTCCTCAAACTTTCCTCTATAATATAAATATTTATAACTATCACAAATATGCTAAATTGGTTTCATATGCTCTGTTGGTCATTTTTGTACATTTTCGTCACACATTATGAACCAAACTATTTGAGCTCAGCAAATATTTTCCACAATTTCCACAACCCAACTTGCGTGCTTTTTTCAGATGTCCGAAAACTATTCTATACCAAATGCAGAACAATTATTCCATATTGCAGAAGATCAAGAAGCCTTCGCAATGGTGATCGAAAACGTCGGATAATTCTGATATGACACGCGAAGAAGAAGACATAAAATTTATATCTATTGACAAACCGCGTATAAAAATATTTAATAAATTTATAATTATATTTAATCTAATAATTGTATTCTTCTGGATCATTTTAGATAATTAAGAACTTCTTATAAAGAATAACTTTTTTCATAAATTTAAAAATAAAAAGAGCTTATTGTCGTGTACTTGTTGGTTTGTTTGTTTGTTTGGGTGTAGATTGAACGCGGAATTCCTTCCCAGAGAGAAAGGACTACTTGTCGGAATTTTGTAACTATTCCGGCCAGCTGTTCAATAGCTTTAATTTCTTCTCGAACACAAGCTAGTTAACCGCCGCAGCGATTATAAACATGAACTTGGGAGGTCATCTACTAGTAATTCACTTCCTTATGACTAATAAAACATTGTTTACATCCTACTGCCGTGCTGTCGATGTATAACAACTAATAATTACAAAAGGATACGTAAATTAGATGATATTAGAAATAAAAGTGGACAGGAACGTAATGAGCTTAGTATAAATTGATTATATTGATTATACAAATAGTGGAGATTAGTTATTATAGTCCGCTTCATCACTTTGGTCGATTTGATATTTAAAACCACTGGAGTAAGATGGGGCTGTAATCAGCGTGCTACCTCTCTCTGATAGGGTCATTCTGATGAAGCAGCAAAGCAAAAACATAATTCAAATTTACGCTCCAACATCAGAAAAACCAGAAGAGGATATATTAATTCACTTCATAGTCATATTGAATGTACAATAGAAACAGAACAAAATCAATCCATAAATTTTTTAGATTTAAAAATTACCAGATTTAAAAACAAACATGACTTCTCCATATTTCACAAACCTACCCATACTGACACGACTATATACAATTCATCATCCCATCCAACATAACATAAACTGGCAGCATATCATAGTATGTTACCTAGATTAACAGAAATTCCGATGTCAAAATACAACTTTGAGACAGAATTAAATATAATTAAGCAAATAGCAGTAAACAACGGATACAATGAACAAACAATTAATAAAATGTTAACTCAAAAACTATACAAGAAAGCCCTACAATTAGTATTTCCAACACCAGAGAAAAACCCAGTACCTTCTGTTCGATTACATATACTGGCAAAATTACAACAAAAATAGCCAAACACATAAAAAAGAAAGGAATAACACCAGCTTTCCGAACAAATAACAATCTAGGCAAATATATCAAAAACAACAAGAGCCAAAATAAAAAACACTTACACAGTGGTGTGTACAAACTTAAATGTGGCGACTGCCCAAAAACTTACATCGGTCAAACTGGTAGAAACTTTAATAAACGAATAGCAGAACATAACAGGGCTTTCAATAATAGAAAAACAAATTCTACATACGCACTTCACCTTCTAGATCACAATCATTCTTTTAACGACGAATTTAAAATTCTTCACATTCAAAATAAAGGCTTTAAGTTATCCTTGTTAGAATCTATGGAAATCAACAAATTAAAAAACACAGATATAATTCTGAATAACCAACTTGAGACAAACAGTTCTCCCCTCCTCAACCTATTTCATTAGAGACTATAAAGTGAAAACGCATGCCAAAAATAGATCACTTGAGAAAGGCAATCAGCTGAAACAGCTGTAGTGATAAGAGTTAAAATAAATTTTTGTGGAAGTTTGAAAACAAAGTTTTCACTGTTTTATTGTTACATAAAATGAATTTCCATCAAGTAACGGTCGAATCCATCAATTATATCAAAATAAAAGGACCAGAGAGAAAAAGTGACAGCATTTTAATACTTAGGAGGAACTACAAAGAACATGGGACAAGAAGGAAAAGAGATAGACGAAAGATTAGATTAGAACGAGGTAGAGCGGTAGGGTCACTAAATTCAAGATTGAAAGCAAAAAATTTGTCAAGAACGGCTAAACCGCTAGTCCACGAGGCAGTAATCAAACCCACGCGCCACCGTAATATATGCCAGCGAAACGTAGATTATGAACCAACGGAAAGACAAGAAAGTAGAGATCTCAGAAAAATTTTCGGAGAAAAACCGAGTATATTTGGAGAAGAGTAATAATCAGGAAGTATGAAAAATAAATAATTACGGCAAAAATATTAGCCCAAATGGCTAGATGAGTTGATAACATTATACGAATGTAAGAGAACCGAAATGTTAAAACAATAGCAAAGGAGGGAGAAATGGTAAAAAAGGATATCCAAAGAAGGATTGGCTAGATGCAGTAAAGTAAGACGTGTCAGAAATAGGCGTAATAGATTGAGGGAAAAAGCCAGAGACCGAAATAAATGGAAGCAAATAGCAAGAGGTCTACAAGGACTGTAGAGCTATTATATGTATATGTCAGAAATGTTCACGCCAACTCTCGCAAAAACCCCCGCCCCAACCCCCACCTAGGCCACGTCACCATCGACGGTATAAATGAACCGTCCCCTGTTCCCAGCCGTAGTAGTGATAGTGAAGTGAACAGTGACTGAGTAGTAGTCTCGGGAGACTGAGACCTCAGAAGCCCTGAAGAAGACATCAAAGATGATGTCGAAAACTCAGCCCAATCGATATCGACGCGGTTCAACCCGGAAGAATGGTGAGTTTAATATTAATTAATTTAAATTAGTAATCAGCACAGTGTTATGCCGTCATTTTGGCCTCTCATAGCCTCATCAGACACTGGAGCTGAATACAAAAATAAACACGGAAGGCTAAAGCATGTTTTCTAATTGTTTCCCACTTAAGTGTAACGTACAAAGGTCCATCTACTTTGATGGCCATAAACAAAAACATTTAATAATATCATTTTCTGTCCTTTGCGCTATGTGAAACGTTCAAAAGTTTACATCTCCTAGCAAAATCTTGCTATCGCTTTGATGTATCACCAGTATAAATACATCAAAGTAGATCTGGTCTTTCGTGTTTGATTTTATATTCAGCCCAGTGTCTGATGGAGCCATGAGGGGCTGAAATAACATCATATTACGGTATTTATCAACAAATTCAAACACGACAGATTGACGAATTGTGCTCCTACGTCATCTCTTCTTCTTGTGCTACTCCTATCGGAGATTGGAAATCATCAACGCTATCCTGACCTTGTTTACAGCTGACCTAAAGAGTTCATTAGTGATACAGCCAAACCACTCTCTCAAATTACGCAACTATCACATTCTTCTACGACCTGGATTCCTTTTGATCGTTGACAAAATTTCTGGGTCTTTTCCTATCCTTCGTATTACTTCAAAGTTTGTGACTCTTTTAACCCAACTTATCTTCAGCATTCGACGGTGGCACCACACCTCGAAATTTTCAATATTTTTTATGTTGTTCTTTTTGAGAGTCCAGTTCTCTACACCGTATAATAGCGTGTTAAATACGTAGCCCCTTTAAGCCCAAATTAATCGTAGAGAAATGCTTGCTTATATCTCTGTTGCAGAAGAATTTCCTCATCTTTATGAAGATGGCCCTGGCAATTTCGATACGTCTTTTTATTTCATTGTTCTGGTCTCCAGTTTCGTTTATTGAAGTCCACAAGTATTTGTAACTTGACACTTTTTCAATTTGAATGCCGTTTATACTAATATGTGCTGGTTGTGTCACGAATTTCCTGAGTACCATATACTTGGTTTTTTTGATATTAATATTTATACCATAATTGTTGCAGGCAGTATTTATATTTGTAAGTAATCGTTGTTATTCGTCTATTGTTCTTGCAACTAGGACAGTGTCGTCTGCGTATCGACTATTATTTACAACCTCTCCATTGATTACGATTCCTTCGTTTGCTTGCAAAGGGGGGTTTTCTGGCAGATGCTTTTCTATAAACATTAAATAGCAGCGGTGACAAAATGCATCCCTGTCGTACTCCTCTACGTATTTCCATTGCTTGTGATATCTCATTTACTATTTTGATGTTAGCTTTCTGATTCCAATTTAGATTGAGAATTATTCGCAGATAACGTCATATACTGGCTTTAATACATTCTTCTTCTTCTTCGGCTTTTCCCATTATGAGTTCGCCGTTTTCGTCCTCCACAGCGCTCTTGTAGCAGGTCTTCCCCTCCGTCTTCTTCCCGGCGGGTCCCAGTCTAATATTCTTTTCGGCCACCTATGCTCTGGCATTCCTTGTACATGCCCGTACCACTGCAGGGCTCTGTTTTCCAACGTTTTTGTAATTGAGTATTATACTTCCATTCTGTTCCATATTTCCTCTGTTCTTATTATATCCGCTCTTGTGATTTGTAGACATCTTCTCATAAAGTCCAGTTCAACTGTTCTTATTTTATTTCGTATTGTTGTTGTCGTTGGCCATACTTCCGCTCCATTAAGGGTAATATTCATTACTATGCTTCTATATAACATGTAGCCGGAGACAGAAACTTCTGTATAACATGTAGCTTCTCCTTTTTAAAAATTTTAAAGTGTTTGTTTGTCTTTGTGTATTGTATTGTTATGTCCAAATTTACATGTATGACATTTCACTCATGTTGGATAGGCCACAACTGACGAAATGCCCCTGAAGATGATCTATTGATCGAAAGTACTTGGGCAAGATTTAATTAATCACTGTGTTCGATAGTTGCCTTGTATACTATCAAAGTTTAATTATTCGAACATTCAATTTTATATTGGATTAATAATTGTATTGAAATTTATCTCCGGAAATGGAACAATCCCCTTCAGTTGTGTCTCCATCTAAAGCGAGAAAGAAGAAAGGTAATCCTACTTCTACTAAGAGAGCAGTTGCAAAAAAATTAAGGTAAGTAATTTTTCTTTCTTTTGGTCATTTTTTTCTCTACTTATGTGTGATACGACTTAGGCACTTAAAGTGTAATTAAAAAACTTGACCCTATAGTTCGTTTATTTTACACAAAAAACAACCATTTTGTACGTTATAACTAATACTTCTTGTATATTTTAACACTTTAATTTAACATTTTGGTACAAGAAAAAATCTACAATCACAGTATTTAGTACTGACTGTCTACCGTTTATTCCGTCAAAAACATATAGAAAATTATATACTCAATTGAGTGTTAAATACAAAACATTATGACTGTTAAACTATAGGTAATAATCTAGAATAAAATTGAAGAATGATAAACTAAAATCTGTTTTTCTTTCTAGATATTCGGCACCACATGGGCCCATTATAATGTCAGACTGCAATCACGCTAAGAAAAAGATATACAAATGTAATGAATTGACCTACGAGAATGTCACAGCATTTCGAGGTGCTTTTTTTGAAACTGAAAAGAAAAGTGATCAAGATAGCTTGATTATGAAACACACAGTAGTAATTCCACGCAGTAGTCGCCAAAAAAGATCAGCTGGAAACAGAAAAGAAAAAAATTTCACATGGAAGATTTTTCGTAAGGAAATTGGGTGAAGGTGAAGATGTTCAAGTATGTGAACGGGCTTTTCGACTTATTCTAGGGATTGGTAACTCTAGAATACAGAGTATCCTCCACAATTATGCAATCTATGGTAATGTTGCTCAACAAAGAAGAGGTGGTGACCGCATTTCTAACAAATTCAATGAGAGACAACAGGGTGTTATAAAATACATCAGCTCTTTAAAGTGTTTAGAACCGCATTATTGTCGTAGCAATACTCGTCGAAGTTACCTTTCCTCTGATTTGAGTATAGAAAAGTTAGCAAATATGTACAACGCTCAAGCCAACGAGAACTTGAAAGTGAAAAATTCGTACTTTCGCCAGATTTTTGTGCATAAGTTTAATTTGGGCTTTGGTTCACCTAGGGTCGATGTATGCTCGACGTGCCTGGAATTTTCAGAAAAAATAAAGCAAACAACCGATCCTCGGCAAACCGCATCTTTAAAAGCTACCCAAGCTATTCACAAAAAAAGGGCTAAAGCTTTTTTTGCATTACTAAAAGTACAAGAAAATGAAACTCTTACGCTCTCGTTCGATTGCCAGAAAAATTTGCCCAGTCCCAAAATTCCAGATCAGGAGACTTACTATCGACGTCAACTTTACCTCTTCAATTTTTCTATTGTTGTTGGTAGTTTTCAGTGCAAAATGTCTCCAAATAATTGCTTTAGCTACGTACGGACAGAAGGAACTTATCCAAAAGGTTCAAATTAGGTAGCGTCATGTGTATTTCATTGTCTGCAAAACTTAGATACATCACAAATTACGAAGATAAAACTTTTTGCAGATGGCTGCGGCGGCCAAAACAAAAATAAAACTATGATTGCTATGCTACACACATGGCTTCTATTCGCTCCTAAGAACGTTGAAGAGATACAATTGATATTTCCAGTACAATGCCATTCTTTTATACCACCAGACCGTTTATTCGGTCTTTGCGAAAAAGAGTTCAACAAAAAAGAAATTATCGAGACTCCAGATGGCTATGTTAAAATAATTGAAAAGTATGCTATAAAAAGACGACTAGGTATTGACGTAGATATTTTTGATTGGAAGCAAGAGGCAGTAGATCATTTTAAACCTATTTCTCAATGGCACTTTAAATTTAAGCCTTCAAAAAAGTTCCAATTCAAGCGAGCAGCAAAATCCCAGCACATGATTCTCATCCAAGCAGAACAGTTTTATTACCACTCCATTGGTAATTTCAAATCCATTATGAAAGGGAAAGAAAATGTTTTAAGCATTAATCCTTCAAAAATTGCTAAGGACAATACATTAGTAAACAAGAAAAAATTATCTGATGTCAAAAGGCTTCTTGAATTGCATTTTGGGTCTGATTGGCAATCTAATCCATGCTTAAAGTTTTACGTCAATTTTTTTGCTTCTTGTGAAGGACGTAGTGAAGTTGGTGCAGAAGTGGAAGAAGATTTATGTGGCATAACTGAAGAAGCACCAGAATTATGTGTCTAAAATGTTATTTTTTTCAATTTTCATTAAGAATGTAATAAAATCATCATACAATATATTTTTTACTCACTTTTTAACTAGTTGGTATTACTTTCAAATTAAAGCAAAATGAATAAACTCCATAAACTGAGATACAAAATGCAAAAAATTCAACTTTTGGGAGCAAAACAGATAAAATCCATTTTCAAAATAATAATTGAGCCGTTTAGAATTTTTTTGAGAACTCAAGATTTCTGCACAATAATTTGCTCAAACATCTAAACATATTTTACATGTTTTCAAAATAAAATATCTTAATATGAAGCGACCACCGTTTTTTGCCCTTTTCTCAAAAGTGACGTCTTTGGACTTAACGCGTTTTGCTTCTAAGCACCTCACTTTACACCAAGCGCCACTGATTATAACACATTTTTACCTAGCGTCGGTAGTGTCAAATTAGTTAAAGGACATTTATTATAATGCAATAAGGGACATTCTATGCTGTAAACACGTTTTCGCAAAAAAAACATGTTTTTGCATACGAGGTAATACTTACAATATAAAGTACACGCTAAAAATTATCATTTTCATGGCAATACAAAAATACTTCATTAAACAATTATTCATCAAGGTATTAGAACTAATTAACGATCATCAGCATTTTGAAAAATACGTTATTAAAAACAAATAAAGTTGGTCAACACTCATTTAATTTGTCAATTTCTATCAAGATTTAACGTTTAAAACACATTTTTTTTTATTTTATTTAATTAACTGAAAAGCTACTAGTGGAGTATATAATTTACTTTTTTATTTATCACACTGCAGTTTTGCGTCATTAGCGATTTTATCAAAAAACAGTTACCTTCTAAATTGGTTAGATTGATTGATAATGGTAACAACACTCAAAATAAAAAAATCAATGATAAATCTCATTTGGATATACCAACAGAGTGGCTACTGTCAATATTTGTAATGATACCGCAAAAAATAAACGCTAAACAGTGTAACAGGAAGAGGCTTTAACTGCAGACATCACCACTGGGGCTGTAGGGTTATCACAACAAGGGATAGACAACTCCTGAAATCAATAATGGGAAACAAACTACAATGTATATTTACAGGAGAACCAACTTATTGGCCTATAGATCCAAACAAAACACCTGATCTCTTAGATTTCTGTGTGATTAAAGGTATTTATCTTAACTACTGCGCAATGGAATCATATTGGGACCTTTCGTCAGACCATTTTCCCATTCCAAATGACCCAGACTTTAAAGCCATACTTAGAAGTAGGGACATTTTCCAAGCAATTGGAAATACGCGAAGATAATTCCACTCCTAAAGCCCTGGAAGGACGGAAGAAGACCGGAAAATTATAGGCCTATTTCTCTCCTAGAAACAATGGGAAAAATCCTGGAAAAAATCATCTTTAAAAGACTGGTGAAGCACACAGAAAGAAGAAGAATTATACAAGATGATCAATTTGGATTCAGAAGAGGAATGAACTGCGAACTACAATTAGCAAGAATAATCATCGACACGAAGATAAAATTCAACAGGAAACAAAAGACAGGACTAGCCATACTGGATATCGAAAAAGCATACGACACTATTTGGAAAAATGCACTAATCTTCAAGATGGATAAACCTAGACTCCCACATTATTTAATTAATATTTGTGATCAATATTTATCTAATAGAACTTTTCAAGTTTCAGCTGACCAAAAGATGTCAACACTACAAGAAATCCAGGAAGGAATGCCTCAGGGCAGCATTCTATCTTCAATTTTATACAATATTTTTGTTTCAGATCTCCCTACAGATCCTCGAACTTCAACAGGCCCTATATGCGGATGACACTGCAGTGTATGCATCCGGTAAAGATAAAAGAAAAATAACCAGGAACATGGAAAACCACCTAGGAAAAATTACGGAGTTTACAGAAAAATGGAAGATAAAAATCAACTCGGAGAAGACACAATTCATCGTCTTTTCACAGGATACGAGACCACCAGACTACGGAATCACAGTAGGAGGAAACAGGATCCAAGCAGCAGATTCAGTCAAGTACCTAGGAGTCCACCTGGACAGAAGACTCAACTTCGGGATGCATACACAAAAAACTAAGGTAAAAGCCAATATAAAAAAAATATAAAAAACTAATACTTCCTTATATTTTCAGGTCCAGCCCCCTATCGAAGGCCAAGAAGATTCAGTTGTACCAGGCCTACGTTAGGTCGGTGATGTTGTATGCAGTCCCAGTATAGAGTTCAATAGCGGAGACCCACTGGAAGAAACTTGAAGCCACTGAAACATCATGTTACCGGATCATCGAACGAACATCATGGGAAGAAAAAATAACTAATGCAACCATCAAAGAAAGGCTCCAGTACACACCACTGAGGGAGGTGGCCGAGAACAGGAACATGTACTTCTGCCACCAGGATACAAGAAGACTCCATGAGACCAGGGACATCCTCGAGAAAAACAGGATCCAGAGGATGCATAAACAAACCCATAAACTGATCGACATGAAATGATGAAAGAAGGCAAAAATTTATAAGTTTTGGAATGTCAGATATTATTAGGGCAATATACGTTTTTATTTTTATTTTATTTTTATTTTTTATATTACACTTAGAATTAAGCCTCCAATCCTAACAAATAAGCAAACAAACTGGAACATATTTTGAAGTGCACTTACAGAACAAATATCAATGAACTTACCACTCAAAGCAGAAATACAAATTGAAAATGCTGTACAATATCTTACTACTTCCATACAAAAGCGGGATGGAGTGCTACTCCTGAACAGACAATATTGAACGAAAGCATAAATTGTTCTCTAAGTGCACAAAGCTTGATTGAAGAGAAAAGAAAACTAAGGAGAAAGTGTCAAAATACACGCGCACCTATTGACAAAGCAAACCTAAACAGAAGCACCAGAAGACTTAAAAATCTGTTAAAAGAAGAAAAAATAAGGGAATCCACACTTATCTAGAAAATTTGATATCATTCAAAGATACAAACTATTCTTCATGGAAAGCGACAAGAAAACTAAAAGGGTCACAAGACGCCATACCTCCTTTAAAAGATGCCAAAAGTAAATGGGCAACAGATACAGAGAAATCCAAGACATTCGCAGAAGATATTTTGAAAGTATTTAGTTCATTTACCAGAGAAGTGCCTGTAGAACAACTAGAACAACTTCATTCTTTTCTTGATACTCCATATCAAATGGAACTACAAATCTCATTACAGGTAAGGTCCTTCAAGAACTAACCCATGATTGCTACAAAATAATTAAAATAATCTTCAATGCTATGTTAAGTCCGCACTACTTTCCTTTGCAATGAAAAGTGGCACAGATTATACTCATTCAAACACCTGGTAAAGATCCAAAAGGTGTCAACTCATTCCGACCGATTAGTTTACTCGCAGTCATTTCTAAGCTTTTTGGAAAACATCTGTTAAGAAAAATGAAACCAACATTGGACAAAAAGGGTCTTATACCTGGCCATCAATTCGGATTTCGTAACCAACACACTACAATAAAATAAGTTCACAGATTATACACAACACTAAGAACTAGTTTTGAAATCAAGAAATACTGTACTGCAGCCTTTTAGATGCCTCTCCAGCTTTTGACAAGGTATGGCACACAGGACTTCTGTACAAATTAAAGAAAAACCTGCGTTACACTTACTTTAAACTGCTTAAATCATACCTTAGAGAAAGAAGATATTTGGTAAGTTATAGTGAAGCCCACACAAAACTCCATCCGATCCAATCTGGTGTACCTCAGGGTAGTGCTCAGTGCTCAGTACCTGTTATATACGGTTGACTTGTCATCAGGTGCCACTAATCACGCACCTCGATGTTCATCGCCTTTCCTTCTGGAGTTTTATTCAAATTTTAATTGGTTAAAAATCGAAAAGGTTTCATATAAAAGTTAATTTTACTTTAAATATGGGACATTTTCGGATTTACAGTCAGTGCGGTTTTACCAGAGGGTAGCCCCAGGGCTCTTTACTTTGAAGGGCTCTAAAAAGTTCTAAAGACTCTAACGCTGAGTTTTTTTCTACTCAGAAATTGTGTGTTTTATTTCCACAAATACCTGCAACACACCAGCATTGTCTTTTTCAAGACAATGCCCAAATTAGAGCGTTCCGGCTAACTACGCAATATTGCACAATATTGCGCAATAGTTAGAGATATTAGTAAACATGGTTATAGCACCAAGTTGCATTACAATTTCCTCTGTTTATTAATTATCGCCCGGAGACGACAGACTTACCAACAAGCAATAACTTTACGCTTGCAACATATGCAGATGATACTGCTTTCCTAACATCTCATAGTATTACAGTAATCAGAGATACTACAACTACATCTAAACAAAACTAGTGAATGGTTTAAACTCTGGAGAATTAAAATAAGTCCACACACATTACATTTACTCTAAGAAGAGGTATATGTCCACAAGTTAATCTCGATGGATATCCTTTACTGCAAAATAATGACGTAAAATATCTAGGCATTCATATCGACAAAAGATTAACATGGGCCAAACATATATGGACGAAAAGACTACAACTAGGAATTTTATACAAATAACTTTACTGGATGCTGGGAAAAACTCACACCTATCGATCGACAATAAGCTGCTGGTATACAACTTTATAATAAAACCAATTTGGTCATATGGTTAGCAGCTCTGGGGATCAGCCAGCAAATCTAATGTTATGAAAATACAAGGATTTCAATCTAAAACTCTAAGAACAATCGCTAATACCCCTTGGTATATCCAGGAGTGACGCCTTACATAGAGATCTCCAGGTCTCTGAAGAGTGCAAAAGAATTTTAAACAATATCAAAACAGGTTGCGCGTGCATCCTAATACCCTGGTATACAATCTTCTCCGCAACCAACAAGCGAAGAGATTAAAGCGGTATGATACCTTGGACCTACCAAACCGTTCCTAACAGTGCCTACAATAAAGGAAGCTACACCTTCAACAGCGCCCAGCCACTGTGATCTGTGCCGTTTTTAGTATTCGTGTTCGCGTATCTGTACATGGTAAAAAAGCTAATGCTTTGACCACTGGACCTTACATTTCTCTGACATTGAAAAGACAATCAATTTTACTTATTGTTTTTATTGTAAAACAGATTGTAAAAAATCTTACATGTTATTAAAAAACAGTGTAGTGATCATGGCATCAGTCTGATCAGCCATGTACTAATTTTTTTTTTAAGAATACTGATACGCTGATGACAAACTGATAGTTGTTTTTCAAAAAGTGGGAATTGATAACTAAGACCTCCGAATTATCAAAAATTTGTATATCATACTTGTATAATTCGGCCATATAATTAAAGGACTCAAATACCATCTACTTCGTCATATAATACAAGGAAAGGCGGAGTGAAAAAGCGTAATTATTAGAGAATGGTATGTTTTCACCGCAACGTACCACAACATCTAATTACGCTTATAACCGAACTATATGAACACACTACTGGATCAGTTAAAGTACTTGACACACTTTCGAACGAATTTCATCCAGAACGGGGGGTCAGACAAGGATGTATAACTATCTCCACAATTATTCAACATATATGGGGAGTATATTATGCGAAGAGCACTTGAAGGATGGGAAAAGGGCATCTCAATAAATGGTCATAAACTAAACAACCTACGTTTCGCAGATGACACAGCCCTTCTTGCAAATAGTCAAGCAGAGCTGATAGAACTTATACGACTGATCGAAAACGAAAGTCAAATATTTGGTCTGCAATTAAACATATCAAAGACAAAGATCATGATAGTGGATAGACTACACAACAACCATCCACACATAACCACAATTGACCGGTTCGAGGTTGTGAGCTCATACTTATATCTGGGATCATTAATCACAAACACAGGGTCATTACAAGAAGAGATTAAACGTAGATCTGATCTAGCAAAAGTTGCCACGGCAAAAATGACCAAAATATGAAAGGACTGTCAAATTTCAAGAGCGATAAAGATGAGGTTGATCAACTGCTTAATATTCCCAATACTGACCTACGGATGTGAAACTTGGACTCTGAGACAATCGGAGAGAAGAAAGATTGACGCCACTGAAATGTTCTGTTGGAGACGAATGTTACGAATTCCTTGGACCGACCGCAGAACAAATAATTCAATTTTAAGAGAGCTAAAAGTTAGCCAACGACTCTCTAGTAAAGTCCATCTCCAACAATTAAAATACTTTGGGCATGTTATGAGAGCAAACACAGAAAACATGGAAAGACTCATAATACAAGGAAAGGTAAAAGGCCGAAGATCACGGGGAAGATCCCCAACAAGATGGATAGATCAAATTACAGGAATATGCCAAAGACCTATGCATGAATTAAAAGAAATGACCAGAGACAGAGATCTCTGGAGACGGACAATACACGACATTAGAAGAATTATTTCTCGCAGCAGCCGATAGAGAAAGGTTGCAGAGAAATTGTTCACGTGATGACAGCCAAAGTCTGAATACTGACACCGCACCCAAAGAAGATATGCAAAAGAAGTAATGATAATTAAAAAAGAAAATATACTTCTTTATATTTTATTTATATTTCACATACGTAATGCAAAAGAAGTAGGTAGAATAGTTTAAATTAAGACTGGATAAAATAAATTTGATTTTTTCACCATAACTAAACAGACCATGTAGAAATTTAATCTGGAAGTTAAATATGTGATATTATTGCTGTGAAGAGCATGACCAATTTTGTATGCTTTTTTAACACTCTTCAGTACTTACCAACATTACACAAATATCAATCCACTCACGAAAATGTTTTTGCTTTCTACACAGTAAAAAGAAGCACCATCACTAACAAAAATAACTGTAGCAGAAACCGCACAAACTGCACTTCTGAGAACGGATCTTGTCTTGAAGATAAATCGCTAGTTAATGACCGTATGACATGCTAGTCATGATTTTTTAATAACCGGCTTCTTATCAGAATCTCCTACTATCACTCGAACTTCTTGATCCACGTTTTGAGAGTAGCGAGGTCAGATTATGTTTAAAGAAGACACACATTGTTTACATTTTGCATCTCTATTTAAAGTCACATTCTAGTAACTAGATTGGCTGATTAATTCGATAAATTGCATTTAGAATGTTGCTTGCTCATATTTCATTCGCCGACAATATGTAATTAATTGATTGTCGATAAATGCATAGCTGGCGGAGAATGCCCGATACGATTTCAATTGTAAAAATGAAAACAAAGGGAGCAGAGGTCAAATTCAAACAAAAATGAGTAATATTTAATGAGTTGCTTCATTAATTATACAACTACTACGAAAGTGTCTGTAGTAATGTTTCACAATGAGTATTGAAAAAAAATTATAGAAAATTACTACGTAAAGTGATGTAGTTTGTTTTCTCTGAAAGCCGTTTTGTTCTACACTGATTGTACTGTAGTTAATTATCATATTGAACATCTTCTATTAACAATTAGAGGAGACCTGGGCGACTTTGGACAAATTTTAGATATACTATCTAAAGATAATCCTAACAAGGATTAGATCATTAATTTAAGCACATGCTATATTTTACCAAATACAATGTGTCTATGGCTAACCATAAAGGAGATAATGGATAATGCATTTCGCCAAAACAACCTTTATTTTCAAGAATAACTAAAACATTGTATATTCAGAAACACTTACAAAGTCTATATAATACTAATTCTTCTTCTTCTACTCGTAGCACTACAACCCGGGATGGGTCTTGGCTGACTGCACAACTTGCTTCCATTTGAAAGGTCGTCCATAATAGTTGGGTCAGTGGGTAGCTCCATTGTTCTTAGATCTGACCATATATTGTCTCTCCTTCGCATTTGCGGACGTCCTAAGGGCCTTCTTCCTGTGGAGGCTTTCTCCGATATTAACTTGGTAAGGTGGTTATTAGGAAGTCTATGGACATGGCTAGCCCATCTTAGACGTTGGGATTTAATCTCTAAACTATGTCGCTCGATCTATACATCTGCTTGACCTCAGCATTTGTTCTCATTTGGTATTAGTTGCTAATAATGTCGTGATAAGGCCCAAAGATTCTTCTGACGATTTTCATCTCAAAACATCGATGTTTTCTTTCAGTTTCTTTCTCACGCTCATATATGAGCACCGGTCTATTCACCGTTTTATATATTCTAATCTTTGATATTCGTGTTGGGCTTTTTGTACATACATCTGTTTACTGCCTGAATTCTTCCCTTAGTTTCTTCCACGATATCGTTATCTGCAGTGATTGTTGCTCCGAGATATTTAAAACTCTCCACACTTTCAAAGTTATATGGGTCTATTGTAACATTTTGACCTATTTTATCTCGTCCCTTTTATCTGTTGATGCACATGTATTTGGTTTTCTCTTGGTTTACCCTTAAACCAGTTTTCTTTGCCTCTAGCTCCAATTTATTGAAAGTCTCCTTCACATTGGTGACTGTGTTTTCCACAAGATCAATGTCATCTTCGTATGCTAGTAGTAATTTTGGTCCATTTACCGTCAATAATTCTGTTTTAAATTGTGCTGCTCTTACTACTTTCTCCAGGATGATATTAAAAAGGAGAGATGACAGCGCATCTCCTTGTTTCAAGCCAGTGTTTATGTTGAAAGATTCTGAGAGTTTGTTACCTATCCGTACTTTTTTTGGAACTGAAAGTTCTGCCATTGAATTCCACATCTGATCCCTTTTAATGCTATCGTACGCTTGCCGGAAATCTATGAAGAGATTATGGATATTTCTATTGAATTCCCATCCTTTTTCAAGCAGCTGTCTTAGATTAAAGATCTGATCTATGGTCGATCTATGTTTTTTGAAGCCGGCTTGGTATTGTTCCATAAAATTTTCTATAAACGGTGTCAGCCTACTTAATAGGATGTTCGATAGGATTTTATATAAAAAAATACACAGAAGTTAAAACACTTCACACTTGTATTGTGGTATAAAAAACAAATAGTTAAAACTTTATTAAAAATGTCGTCAAAATTTAAGTTCTAGTATAACGTTCTCGATCTGAACAGATCATCCTCAGCGCCTTGTGTAATTGTAGCTAACAATAAAGTTATCTGTGAGACCTCCATATATTTGATTTAAAATGGAGTCAGGATTTTTTTATACTTTGGCAACTATGTCAACTTCAATCTCTGTCTCGGTATTCTTAAAAGTGCGTTTTTTCTTATTGCCATGCATTCAGTTTTTCTAGCATTTATCTTCGAGAAATTTATATTTCCTACGGTGTTTATTTTATCAACTGCATATCATGTTCGTGGTCTATTATTATCGCGGTGACGTCGGCGTAACGAATGTTATTTATCGGGAACCCGTTTACCTTTATTCCACACTCAGAGCCTTCCAGTGCCTTTGCAAAAATGTTTTTTACATAGAGATTGAAGAGCATAAGAGACAAAATACACCCTTTTTGCACCCCACTTGAAATATTAAATTTTATGTTATTTGATTTGTTCAGTCTCACTCCTGCTTTTTGATTCCAATAGAGATTCTGGATAACTCTTATATCTTTCTCGTCAATGTTAGCGTTGTGTAGCATTTTTATCATTGCGTCATGTTTTTCGATGTCAAACGCTTTTTCATAATCGAGGAATGTTATGACTATATCCTTTCGTTGATCCAAGCAGTTTTGTACAAGCATATTCAAGCAAAAAGCTGCTTCACGTGTACCCAATCCGCTCTTGAAACCAAATGGTGTCTCACCGCTTAGATCTTCCAGCTTTCTGAACATTCTTGTGCGAAGGATGCCAAGAAACACCTTAAGCAAATGGCTCATTAAACTTATCAGTCTGTGGTCTTTGCATTTTGTCGCTCTTTGTGATTTAGGGATCATAATAAAGGTAGAATAAAGACAATCCGTTGGAATGTGGCCGGTGTTATGTATGGCATTGAAAATTGTTACCAGCATGTCAATGTTATCATCCAACAGTTTTATGGTGTCTGTAGTAATTCCATCCGGTCCAGGAGCCTTGCTTAGCTTTACTACTTTTATAGCGTGCTCCACCTCGGCGCGAATAATAGGAGGGTCGGATAAATTTTACTCAAAATTTCTTTGGTCTTTTTGTGTAGTCCAAAGCTGTCTCCCTTTTCTTGTAGTGATTTCAATTCTTCACAACGTTCTTTCATCCAGCTTTTCTTTGCGTTTTTAATTCTTGGCCTTATCGTACATTGGATTTCCTTGTATTCCTGTCGATTCTGATGTATTTTGTACTGTCTGCGTTGCTCTATTAGATCAAGTATCTCTTCCGTTGTTTAGTGATTAAACTTGAGAAGTCGCTGGTTTAAATTATATTGAATAAATAATTATAACGAAAAAATGTGATATTGTTGATACATAAAATTGGTGAAAATAGCAATTATAAATTGTGAAAGCAGAAATAAATTAGAAATAAACTGGTTTACTCATTATCAATGTTTTATACAAGAATAGACTCACCTCTGATTCGATTAATGAATTCGTACCAAGCTGTAGAGTTGGCCGGTGGTACCGACGCCCGGGACGAGGGACGTCGCATCGCCGAGACAGCACAAGACCGGTCAATGTGTTTTCGTTCACTCGTGACGAAGAAGTGGCAATTTTTTGAGGGTTAGAGAACGTCTCCCGCACCACCACCCTCTGGTTGGATGGTCAATATCTCGTAGGCCGGGCATGCCATAAATCAACCACTTGTTTCGATCTTTGTATTTCTGACATAGAATACAAAGAAAAAAAGCCCAATTCTGTGTACTTTAACATGATAAATGAGAGCCAGTTTGATTTTAGGAACTCACAGGAAATAATATATTTTAAAAGATTGAAATACAGCACCCAAATTAGGTCATATTACAGTACCGTAACAGCAAAAATATTTCCTGTAAAAATATAAAATGAATGGGCGCATACTTTCTCAAACATCCGTCATCCACTCGTTTTTGTGATTTCTTTTTATTTTACTTGCGACTACTTCGTCAGCCTCGACTATAGCTAATTTTATTTTCTCATAGGTTTCCTCTACGCAATTTCCTTATATGCTTCTCAAGTTCTCGTTGATGTGCTTACTGTATATCTTCATGCTCTTCATCTCTCAATAATTCTCTAGTGTTTATGTATTTTTTTATTAGATGGCTTTTTAACCTTTGCCAATCGAAGCCTTACATTCGCGATTAGGGGGTTGTGGTCAGACGAAATGTTCGCACCATGGTAAGCGGCCACTCTTTTTATATAGTTGCGGAATCTTTTGTTTACCAGGATGTAATCAATTTGATTTCGTATCATATGACCTGGATGATCTCCTGGTGCTCGCCATGTATACGATTTTCTTGGTGGGTGTTGATACCACATATTGGATATGACGAAATCGTGGTGATTACAAAATTCAATTATTAACTCTCCTACCCCTACCAACTTTGGCAATAAAATCGCCCATTATGATGTTGATATCGCTTTTCTTTGTGACCTTTAATGCTTCCTTAATGTCTTTATAGAAATCTAATGACGCTCTACTTATACGCAAACTGCGCCTTATTGCCACACGTGGATGTCATGTGCTCGTATGCTTATAGTAATACACACTGAATTTTTTTCTTAGTCGCTGAGGAAAGCCTTATAAGAACTTTAACAACAAGACAAAAATTCTACCGCCCCGTTCCGTACAAGTGCCGACAATGTTATGATACTGGCCTGCATATGAGCATACTTCCATCCAACAGAGGATACATGTCGTACATCAGCGGAAAGTACTACTGAACAGTGAGTTCCTGTGCTTATTAAACTGCATTATTTATTAATTTAATTTTCCTTTAAAATAACCATAAATGTGTTACGTTGTCTCTGTGGGCTTTTAATAAGATTGACGACCAGTTTCTTTTTAATATCTTTTATTAAAGACCAACTAAACTTAATACATGATTATATCTAACGAGCCATCTTCTTCAACTCTTCTTGTCTGCTGTCAATGTCCTTCACCTGTCACCCATGTTAAGGTAGGTTTACAAATATTAAGGTAGGTTCACATAACATAACATGCCCCTTTTTTTTTAACAAAAAAACTAAACTATCCTAACAACCTAAATCTACCCGCAACACTACACTGCCGCATTACTCTTCTGAAAATGAAAACCTTTTTGGTCTATTTACAATTCGACCACTCCTGGTACAAAATTGATTACTTACATTTAGTCTATGTGACCTATTTAAGTTAACATTTAAATTGTCATAACTTTGATTTAAAATTGATGTATCGTTGTTCATATTTGGAGCCTCATACAAATTGGAACTAGCTGCTGTACTATTTTCATGCTTAACTATCACCTCACTATTTTGTCTACTAATTGTACTGGCAGGCTTTAATATGTGTTGTCTGTTCCTACGATAATGTACACCTTCAGGTGTTCTGACGACATATGATCTTGGAAAAGGACCTATTTCTATCACAGTAGCTGGTAACCACGGTGATGATGGAACCTTTTTATAAAATACATTTTCTCCAACAAACAGATTCGGTAAGTTTCTAGCTGACCTATCATGATATTCTTTTACTTTCCTTTCTTTTTCCTTAACAAATTTGCTATATTCGTTCCTATCAATTGTTTTTGGTATGAGTATTTTTTCACTAACAGGTAATTTCATTCTTAAATTACGTGACATTAATAACTGAGCTGGAGAATAACCACATTCTAACGTTGTATTTCTGTATTGCAACATTCCCTGATATGGATCAGAGCCTGACTCTATACACTTATTAAAAATATTTTTTACAGTTTGAACTGTCCTCTCTACCAAACCATTACTTTTTGGATAATAAGGACTAGAACTTTGATAAGTAATGTCCCAATCTACTAAAAATGACCGAAACTCTTTTGATGAGAATGGGGGACCATTATCAGACATTAAGATCAATGGTATTCCATGTCTCGCAAATATAGACTTCATTGTACTAATTACCTCTTTTGCTGAAGTATTATTTAAAGGCGCTATTTCAAAGTATTTAGAATAATAATCTACTAATAATATATATGTGACTTTACTATAATAAAAAAGATCAACACCAATTTTCTGCCAAGGCAAAGTTGGTATTTCATGTGGTAATAGTTGTTCTGGACTATTTGATCTATGATATTTAAGACATGCTGGACACTGTTCAACTTTATTCTTTATATCTACTGACATGCCTGGCCAAAAAACTACTGTACGTGCTTGTCGAATACATTTTTCATATCCTAAATGACCTTCATGAATTATTTCTAATATAACTTGACGCAATGACTCAGGAATTATTATTTGATTTCCTCTAAAGACTAATCCATCCACAACATGTATTTCATGATTGAAATTGTAATACGGTTTAACCTCCGTTTCCAATTTATTTTTCGAACTTGGCCAACCTTCATTATAATACCTTATTATTGACTGTAAAACTCTATCAGTTTTGGTTGCTGCCTGTATTTCCATTAATTTCTTTGAAGACACAGCTAAATTGTTAACTAATAAACTTCCATGTATACGTAACTCTTCATCTCCACTATCAGTATTATCTGGACCTTCTACTGGTGCCCTACTTAATGTATCTGCGATGAAAAGAAATTTTCCTGGAGTATAGCTAACTTCTAAATCATAAAGCTGTAAGTTTAGCATCATCATTTGCAAACGTGCTGGAACCTCAGATAATGGTTTTTTAAAAAGACTGACTAATGGTTTATGATCTGTTTCAACTTGAACTTTTCTACCATAAATGTATTGTTTAAATCTAGTACATCCGAACTGTATTGCATATAACTCTTTTTCTATTTGTGCATAATTTGACTGAGCCTGTGACAAAGATTTAGATGCATATGCTATAGGTTTTTTGTTTTGTAAAATCACTGCACCAACTGCAAATTCTGAACTATCAACTGATAATGTTAAAGGTAAATTGTTATCAAAATATGCTAGTACTGGCGTTTGACTAATCATTTCTTTAAGCGACTCAAATTCTCTTTCATGCTCTTCTGTCCAATTAAAACTAATATTTTTTTTCAATAACAACCTTAAATTTTTTGTACGCTCTGCTAAATTATCTATGTACTCACCTAAATAATTAATCATTCCCAAAAATCTTCTAATATCAGCTCCACTGTTAGGAATGGACATTTGACAAATTGCACTTACTTTACTAGAATCTGGACATATGCCTTCTGCACTAAAAATATGACCCAAATATTTTATATCTGATAATAGAAATTTGCATTTGTCCATATTGAATTTAAAATTGAATTGTTTTGCCCTTTCTAGTACTAGTTCTAGTATTTTATTGTGACCTTTCAAAGTTTCACTATAAATTAAAATATCATCTATATATAAACAAACTCCTTCTATGTCTCCTACTATTTCATTCATTACTTTATGAAAAATCTCAGGAGCGCAGCTTATACCGTAAGGTAATCTTGTAAATCTAAACCTTCCAAAGGGTGTATTAAATGTGCATAGCTTAGAACTCTCTAAATCTAATGGTATCATCCAAAACCCTGACTGTGCATCTAGTGTTGAAAAATATTTTGCTTTTGCTAATTTTGACCTAATCTCATTGAATGTTAGTATAGGATAATGACATCTTTTTATAGCTTTGTTTAAATTACGGGGATCCAGACAAACTCTCAAACTTTTATTACTTTTTTCGACTAAGACTATTGAATTTACCCATTCACTTGCTTCATTGACTTTTTCTATTACTCCCGTAGACAACATTCTATTTAATTCTTCTTTTAATTTATCATGTAAAGAAAAAGGTATTCTTCTTGGCGGTTCTATTATAGGTTTAATATTTTTATCAATTTCTAAGTGACATACATTAGGTAGACAACCTAGACCTAGACCAGCAAAAACTTGTTTATTTTTCTCTATTATAGACTCATGACTTACTAGACCAACTCTTTTAATTAATTTTAATTTATGACAAGTATCTAGACCCAAAATTGTTTGACACTCCAAATTCACAATAATGAACTCAATACTTTCTAACCTATTCTCAATTTCACATAACAAATTTACTTTTCCTACTATAGGTATGACATCATTTGAAAAAGACTTTAAATTTATACATGTAGGTACCAGTTCTAACTTTTGTACATTAACCTCATTAAAATTTTTTATTGACGTCACATTAGCTTGTGCACCTGTATCTAAATAACATACTACATTTATTTTATTGATTCTGACTACAATTGACCAATTCTGATTAATACTATTCTGACTAATAGTTTTAATAACAAAACATGAATCATTTTCATTATTAGATAATTGTACTGTACTTTCTCTTAAATTTATATTATTTATTCTTTTAGTTTGACAACATTTTGCATAATGACCTTGTTTTTTACAATAATGACAAATAGCTACTAATGCTGGACATTTATTTCTATGATTTTCACCACATCTTTGACAAACTTTTCTTACCACTTGATTATGTTCACTATTCTTACTCTGATTTGCATATCTATTATATCTTGATTTAAAATTCTGACTTGTTACCTGACTTTGACTGTTTGTGTTCGTACCATCTATGTTGTACCTTTGACTATCATTTCTCCAACTTGGACCTGGGACTTCATTTCTATACCTTGAATGATTTGAAAAATTCGGACCTGGACCATCTTTATTCTTCTCTACTTTGTATACCACTGCTTCTGAATTTTTATTTAACTGTTGTGCTTGCATTTGAGTTGTAATTATATTTTGAGCAATTTGTAATACCTTTTCTGTCTTCAGATCTACTTCTTGCAATAGTTTTTGCTTAATTGAATGGTATTTAGGATTTAAACCAATAATGAACATGTCACACACCAAACTTTCTTTTAAAATTCCTAATTCACATGTTAAACTCAAATTCTTTAGACTAGTCATGAAATCTTCAATGCTTTCACCATCTTTCTGTACTCTAGTAAGAAAATAATGTCTTTCTACTGTTAAATTTTTCTTCGAGTTACAGTATTTTTCAAATTTCCCTACAACTTCTCGAAATGTTACAGTATCCATGTTAAACTCAAATGACTTGTAAATATTTCTTGCATCTGTACCAATATAGTGCAATAATAAAGCTACTTTTCTCGCATCGTTTTCTTCCTCTAAACCTGTGGCTCTCAAAAATATTTTGAAATTTATGCTCTATTCTCCCCAGTTATGTGCCAAATTTCCTTGCATTGACAACGGTTGGATTTCATTTCCTATCACGTTACTTTTTATTTTTACAACGACAGGTTGATTCTGCTCTATAGAATCTTGTTCCGACATGGTTGAACTTTACCTTTTGACCGTTTTTAATTAATTTCTTTTAAAACCAACCAGATCACCACGTGCTGTTAGACCATGTTTCGACTTTTGTATGACTATTATAATACTCGTTACTATAATCTGACCTGAATTTTTACTTCTGACACCATGTTACGTTGTCTCTGTGGGCTTTTAATAAGAAAATGCAAACCTGATTTCTTTTACCAGTGTTAATAAACAAATATGTGAAGTTATCTTTTAAATTATATTGATTAACCTTGGAAAGGTAATTTATTTTGACATAGCACAGGATCTACGCCCGGCTGAGCTAGCCACTAACCGTAATAAGGGTCATACTTTAGCGCCCTACGTGAGACGATGGGAAAAAGCAATAGGAGAAATTATAAAAGAGATGGAACGTTGTAACGTTACAGTATCAACTTTCCGCCAAAGCATGATATGCCTTTTATTTGACGTTGGTATAACTGGTATAGATACTACATTATCTGTACTGCAATTAACCTTTGCCGCGATCTAAAATCTCGTGTGGCCTACCCGAGCGGTGTATAATCTACACCACATCTATTATTGTCAGAATGAGTACATACGTTAATGTTGAATAACCTTAAAGCACTTAATAAAAAAGTGTTGAATGGTGTGTGTATATTCTCCTTAAGTTGGGCTGAATGAGAATGAAATAAAAGCTCACCAAAACAAAGACATAGACTTTAACGAAGAAGTAGAAGAAACATAACTAGAAACGCCCGGAGAACAAGAAGAAAGAAATCCTACTTCACTAAAGTGAACTAATCAGAAAAAGCACACCAAAGAAAGCACCTGGTTCAGATAAAATCACTAACAGAGCTTTGAAGTATCTTGTTTCGAAAGCAATTATGTAGTTCGAAAGAAAATGCAAAAAAGTATTTTTGAAGTGTGTATATTTTAGGCAATTCCTAGCTGAGCACTTTCGGCTTTACAAAGCCATCATCAGAGCTATGCTACAATAAAATGTTCTTATAAGTACTAATTGGTAAAGATTATAATTTTTAACTTACGTCAATTTTTTAAATACCACTACAAAGGAGAGATCTCATGTCCTTATATTTCAAAATTATGATTTTTTTAGTTGTTGAAATTCTTAAAACATATAAAAAACATATAAAAAGCCGACACTGGACTTCATAAACACGTTAAAAAATTGAAAAAAATTTTTGTCATGGTACGGGTGTAAGAACCCGACCATTGATTGATGTGAGGAGGTAGACAGAATAGAACTAATGAAATCAAATGTCGGTCCTTTTAAACGATTTTTCAAAAGTGACAGTTGACAAATGTCATATATAGGAAATAGAGATTGTTTTTTAAATTCTTAAAAACAAAATTATTTAATAGTTTGGAATTACTAATAGTCATCAAAGACTTTCTAAAAATTAAGTTTTTAAATTAAATTTTATGTGTTCATCACATCATACAGAATGACATTAGTTTGTAAATTCACTCAAGTCATTGCTCAAGGTCAATGTATGTTCAATCTGACAGCTATCCTTAAGAAACAAGGGCTCAAATTGTTCAACAACAATATAAAGAAGAAACATGGTATTAATGTTACGTAAGTATCAGATAACGTAACATTAATACCATGTTTCTTCTTTATATTGTTGTTGAACAATTTGAGCCCTTGTTTCTTAAGGATAGCTGTCAGATTGAACATACATTGACCTTGAGCAATGACTTGAGTGAATTTACAAACTAATGTCATTCTGTATGATGTGATGAACACATAAAATTTAATTTAAAAACTTAATTTTTAGAAAGTCTTTGATGACTATTAGTAATTCCAAACTATTAAATAATTTTGTAAGAATTTAAAAAACAATCTCTATTTCCTATATATGACATTTGTCAACTGTCACTTTTGAAAAATCGTTTAAAAGGACCGACATTTGATTTCATTAGTTCTATTCTGTCTACCTCCTCACATCAATCAATGGTCAGGTTCTTACACCCGTACCATGACAAAAATTTTTTTCAATTTTTTAACGTGTTTGTGAAGTCCAGTGTCGGCTTTTTATATGTTTTTTATATGTTTTAAGAATTTCAACAACTAAAAAATCATAATTTTGAAATATAAGGAAATGAGATCTCTCCTTTGTAGTGGTATTTAAAAAATTGACGTAAGTTAAAAATTATAATCTTTACCAATTAGTACTTATAAAAACATTTTATTGTAGCATAGCTCTGATGATGGCTTTGTAAAGCCGAAAGCGCTCAGCTAGGAATGGCCTAAAATATACAGACTTCAAAAATACTTTTTTGCATTTTCTTTCGACTTGTCATAAGTGTGTACAAAAAATATCAGTCTTTTGATTAATTATGTAGTTGACAAACATAACAAACGCAATACTAAGGTACAGGCTCTTCCCAAACCGATGAAAGGAAGCCCATGTAATTATTATACCAAAGGCATCTTCGTTATTCATTACTGATATTATCTTAAGTTAATTGTTTATGTGTTTGAAGTTCTGATTGTTATTTCAATATTTGATTTATGGTTTGAAATGCATTCCAAACCATGAATCAAATATTGAAATATCAGTCAGTACTTCAAACACATAAACACTTAATATAGGTGACAAAGATGTTACAGAAAACGAAAATACAAAACATGGACAAGATTCAAAAACTTTAATAAAAAATACCAAAGGCAAGAAATAATTACATATTTCCACAAAATTGCAGGCAAAATTGCAATGCAAAATAGCAATAAATCAAGAAAAGGCCAAAGAGATTATTTTCAAACAGAGATGAGATAATTCACAAGAACAGCTAACACTGCAAGACAGACTCATCGAATGGTAAAACGAAGCTAAATATCTATAGCGTATTTCAGACATTCGATATAGTATACGAAGGATACGGCCACTTAAACTAAATGAGAATTTTTTTGACAACGTCTTCACGGCAGCAATCTTGGGAACAACATCTTTTTCTTCTGGTTCCTATCCGTTTCGGATGTTGGAAATCATATTGGCAATCATAACCTTGCTCGCTGCGGCTCGAAACAGCTCCGTTGAGGTTTTCTTAAACCATGTTCTTTAATTCCGCAGCCATGATATTCTCCTTCTACCGGGTCCTCGCTTACCTTTGACTTTACCTTGCAATATAGACTGTAGCAGGGAGTAACGGTGCTCATTTCTCATAACGTGTCCCAGATATTGCAATTTTATGCGTTTGATTGTAAACACAATCTCTGATTCCTTCTTCATTTTTCCTAGAACTTCCTTGTTCGTGATCCTTGCTGTCCATGATATTCTCAGCATTCTTCTATAAAGCCACATCTCAAATGCTTCAAGTTTTTTAATAGTGGTGTGCGTCCATGCCTCTGCCCCGTACAACAACACAGAGAAAACATAGCAAACATCTCAAATGTCTCATTTTTGTATCAAGGGATATGTTGTGACTTTTGAAGATGGCGCTCATTTTGTTAAATATCGTTCTTGTCTTTCCCATGCGGCACTTTATTTCCTGTAAATTGCTCCACTGTTCGTTAATAATAGTTCAAAGGTAACAATACTGTTTTACTCGCTATATCTGCGTCCCATTAATGTATAGATGAGCCCCGTTTATATTCTCCTTGCTGATAATCATTTGTTTCGTTTTGTGGGTATTAATGTTTAGTCCGTACTGTTGACTGTACTCGTTTATTCTGTCCATTAGCCTCTGAAGTCCCTCTAAACTATCTGCTATCACCATGGTGTCATCGGCATATCTAACATTGTTTACTCTTTCACCATTTAGAAGGATGCCTTCGTCTATTCCGTAAAGAGCCTCGTTAAAAATTTTCTCTGAGTACATATTAAATATCAACGGCGATAGGATACATCCCTGTCTAACTCCACGTAGTATTTTTATGTGATCTGTTTCTTCTCCGTTAATTTTCATGTATGCGATCTGATTCCAGTAAAGTTCTGAAATTATTCTGAGGTCTTTGTCATCCAGGTCTGCCTCTTTTAAAATGTTTATCATCTTTTGATGTTTGATCAAGCACGCGTATACGTCGCAGTTAACGTCCCTGCATCTTTGAATCAGTACCTGTACTCCGAAAAGTGCCTCTCTGGTACCCACTGCGTTAATGAAGCCGAACTATCTGTCCGATATTTGTTCCTCGCACTTCTTATAAATTCTTCCATGGATGACTCTAAGAAACAATTTCAACATGTGGCTCATTAGGCTGATCGTTCGATATTCTTCGCACTTTTTAGCCCCCTGTTTTTTAGGTATCGCTATGAATTCTGATTCTAGCCATTTATCAGTGATGATTCCTGTATTGTATATTTTATTGAAGATAGCCGTGATCCAAATTATTCCTTCTTCCTCCAAGAGTTTTAAAAATTCAGCTTCGATATTATCAGGCCCTACAGCTTTCCTGCTTTTCATCCGTTTTATTGCTTCTTCTACCTCGGATTTAAGTATGTCCGGGCCCGTCATCCTCTCTGTTCTTTGATCTTGAAAAAGTGTCTCCAAATATATTCTCCATTTGTCTTTCATCTCTTGGGTGTCAATGATTAATTTTCCATTGGTGTCTATGAGTTTCATTTGTGTTCGCTTTTTAAAAGTACCCGTTATTTCTTTTACCTTTTTGTGTACATTAAAATTGTCATGCTTGGCTTGTAGTCTTTCTATTTCTTTACATTTCTCTACAGCTTCTTTTTCTTTAGCTTCTCTTATTTTTCTTCTGATGTAAGCCTGCATTTTTTTATACTCATCTTTATTTCCTTTAATTAACCTTCTGCGTTCCATTAAGTGAAGGATTTCTGGAGTCATCCAAGATTTCTTCTTTGTTTCTTTGTTTGGTTTTAGCAGATCTTGTTTAGTTTTCTTAATTATTTCTTCGAATTGATTGATTTCTCGTTGGATGTTATTTTCTTCTTTTAGTTGTTTAACTTGGTTGTTAATATATTCCCCCACTTGCTTTTTAACTTCCGGATGTTGCAGGGCTGTCATGTCGTAGTTAGGTCTAGACTTTTTCTTTATTGTCTTCAGTCTCACATCCATGACTCCCACTAAAGGTATGTGGTCAGATTCAATGTCCGCTCCTGGATATGTTTTGACAGATTTAAAACTGTTTCTGAATCTTCTATTTACCAATATATAATCTATCTGGTTTCTAATTACGTTATGGGGTTTATCTGCTGGTGCCTTCCATGTATACAATCTCCTCGGTGGTAGTTTATAAAATCTGTTCAGAACCACGAGCTTGTTATCTTCTGCGAATATTTCTAGTCTGTCACCTCTTTCGTTTCTTTGTCGTAACCCAAAAAGTCCGATTAGGGACGTTTTCCGTTCTGCTCCAAGTTTTACATTGAAATCCCCCATTATAATGCTGACTTCATGTTTAGGTATTCGTTCTAATATATCCTCTATGCTTTGGTAGAGAGTCTCTACTTCCTCGTCGTCTTTATCTGCAGTGGGAGCGTATATTTGTATTATGTTTACATTCACTGGATTGGCTCTTATTTGCAGTAGTATTACTCTGTTGGACACTGGGACAAAATTTAAAATACATCTACTAATTTTTCTCGTTATTATCACACCAACTCCATGCTCTAGTTTTCCATCTAGTGACCCTGAGTAGATTATTCTGTGATCTCATCTCACTTATTCCCATTATGTCAATGGTCATTCTTTCTATTTCCTGAATGGCATTGTCTATTTTTCCACTCCTTGCCATAGTTTTCACATTCCATGTGCAAATTTTTAAAAATTGTGGTTTTGCTGCTTTTTCTTTTTCATAGGTACTCATAACTCCCCCCCCCCCCCCCCCCCGAGATCCGATATTGGGGAACTTACTCCGGAATCGTAATTAGTTGTGAGCATTACCATATATGATTTTATACTAGGAGACTATTCAATGGAATCTTTAATGTAGTGGTTGTCCTCGGCCTTCTACATCCTTATGCCGTTGACCTCCTTCGCTTTCGAAGACCTTCGCCTTTAGGGCCAGTTTTCCAACCCTCGGATAAAAGAAAGCCCTGTCACTTACCAGCTCATCCGCCCGAAGCCATTGGCCAGTAAGTGGGGGATTGCTTATACTGGCAATCTTTCGGTGAAATAGGTGGGGGGGGGGGGGATATAGGGAAGGAATTTGGGGTTTGGGTAGGATAATATTGGGGTTTGGACCTGGTTTCCTCTAATTAGGGAATGGAGGAAAACCAGGAGCTCGCGTGGGAACAACATACAATCAGAGAATCTCAACAATTCCGTCACCCATTAAATGGATAGTAAACAATTTCTATTTAATAACGAAATAATGAATAATGGGATTTTAATAGCTTCATAATTGCTTATTAGAAATGAAAACATATTTAATAAGGTTTCTCATAATGATCTGATTAGTGTTAAAATCTATAGAGTTGCAGTAACTTTGAAAATTGCCATTATTTCTGTAGTGTCGGTTGTGTTATTTTTTATGAGTTTGGATAAATTTGTAATGGCACACGTTATTGTTTCAAGGAAACGCTGACTACATTTCAGTATTTCAGAAAATGCAGATAATCAATAATCTTACGAACTATTATTTGGATCGCCGTGATAATGATTCATTATCAAACATAATAATGGTTGTGTCCGAAATGAGTGTTGTTTCTGAAACGAGTATTTATAAAGAGCGCCAGGAGTATGCATCACCTGCTGGTGATTCTGCATCTCGTGAAAATAAATACGATTTAGCAGATAGCATAATACGGGAAAAGAGCGGTATCTATAGAATAGCGCACCAATTTTTTCGGGAAAATATATCAACGACGATCAACTCTGTTTTGACTACAGTAAACGCTGTGGAGCATTTGCCTAATTTTTCAAGAAGCTATATTGTTTGTTTTGCGATATCGAGTTTAAGTTTGAAAAACGCTGTAGAAAGTCGATTTTAATTAAGAAACAGAAGATAATTTTATGGCATCGTCGTTAGCTAAGATTCATTCGTTGATGCCACGAAAAAGGCTACAATATCGTTTATTTAGATGAGTCATGGGTAAACGTACGCCACAGCGTATCAATAGAATGGGTAGACACGTCAATTAAATCACATAGAGATACATTTGTTCGGACCTAACTACACAGTTAAAGGCTCCTTTAATAATAAAAAAATGGCTTTGTTAATAAAGCAAAACTGACTTTTCTGGCAAAGAAAAACACCCAAGATTACCATGACGAAATGGATAGGCCACTTTTTGAAAATTAGTTCATACATAATCTAATTCCTAATTTGCCAGAAAAAAAGTTGTGGTGATGGATATAATAGCAAGAAATTATTTAAAAACAGAACTGTTGGAAGTTAACAACAGTTATAGGGCAAATTACGATCGTTATATAATTAAAGATATTGCACAATAACACAATTTGAAAATTATTTGCCTTTCGCTCTATCACTATAAGCTTAACTCCATAGAGTTTGTATGGAGCGAAGTGAAAAGATATATTGACGCACACAAGAAAACTTTTAAAGAAGAACAAGTTATTAATTTAATTACGGAAGCTTACTCACAAGTTACCCAAGAAAAATGAAAAAATTATATAAAACATGTAATAGGAGAAGAAACAGAGATGTGGAGACACGACAGCATGATGGATAATGATATTTAACCAATTATTATAAATATTAGTAGCACGGACAATGACAGTGATTTTATTTATAGTTACATGGACGAAGATGTGCTTTTTCGCTCTTTGCATAGAGTAAAGACGTTAGAATGAAAGTAAAAGATTGCATTTCAATTCAGTTCAAATTACACCATTATTCTATACGTATTTCGAGTTATTCAACACCTCATCAGGAACACTTGTGGAAGTTCCACAACTATTTCTGATATCAAGATGTCTTAAGAAGTTCGATGAATTTAAAAGAATTTTTGACGAACGATGAAGCATTTTCGGCGAGAGGTTGTAAAGTTTTGGCCAAGTTCTTGGCCAATGGTTGTGTAATGTAGTTTTATACACTGACACTGGGCATAGAGAAGTATCGCTTTTGTGAATTTCGGGTAGGCCATATATTCGAGTTTTTCTGGAAGACTTTTCACGAGGAATTAAATATTGTTTTATCTTTTAAACAATATCCTATCTCGCCGTCAGACATTTTAGTAAGCTTCGATATCGTTTGACTATTTACAAACATTCCTATAGACGAAACTCTAAACATTCTGAAAACTCAATACAGTATCAAGTAAGACCACTTACTTCCCATTAAACATTGTATGTCCACCACTTACTTCATCTTGCAAAATTAATTCTACAGACAAATAAATGGTGCCCCAATGGGCTCCTCATTATCTCTAGTAATTGCCAATATCTTTATGGAAGACTTCGAGACTCGAGCACTATCCACATCAATGCTCAAACCCACATGTTGGCTACGATATGTTGACGATACATTCGTCATTTGGCACCATGGCAGGGATGATTTGCTGTCTTTTTAAATCCATCTGAATGTTATATATTGTCGTCGCAGCAAGAGTGTATCTATTAAATTATACACTCCGCTGTACGCTCTACTTAGAGGTTTCAGGCATCATAAGGTGAAATACCTCTAAGCGTGTATCCATATTTTGGATGTGGATTTAATGTTTCTATTACTAAGTCTTGAAAAAGACTTAATAAAGGTAAGAAGGTAGGTAAACATCGTAGAAATTAAAACACAGATGTACGAAGAAAGACTACCTACAGAGTCTTAAGGTTTGCGCTAGCAAAAGGTGGAGCAGAGCCCCGACCGTTGTCCTCCTAGAGCATACGTGCTCTAGGTAAGGCTGTGGTCTCTCGACTGATGCCAAGATCCGAATAATCCCATATTTAAAGATTATTTAATATTTATATGAGATTTTCGGATCTCTTGGCCAATAAGAACATGAATAAAATGTAAAAGGCGGGGCGATGCGCGCCAAGGTGCGTATTAGTTGGTTACTATATACACCAGGGCGACAATATTCTAGTATCTAGTTCACGATGGAAGTGTAAACTGATCTATTCCTACCGTTTTTCGACGTTATCATAAAGAAAAACCAATCCCAAGGTTTTCATCACTCTGTTTATCGAAAACTCACCCATGCCAATCGTTGCTTGCATGCCAACTATTATCATCCCTCTTCATAAATTAATTCAGTCATTAATATACTTATTTCCAGATCAATACATCTTTGCGATGATACAAGTAGACCCGCTAAGCTCTCTAATTTAAAACAAGCCCTCATCCAAAACGGTTACCACGAAAAAAAAGGTGTCACTGATAAAATCGACAAAATTTTTAAATCAAGAGGAATAAAGACAATATTTACCCCCAACAAAAACTTTCATCTCTTGTCTGATCAATCAACGACAACATTCCAAATGAACAACGCGGAGTTTATTAAATTCCTTGTGCAGACTGTCTAGATCCTATATAGGATAATCAAACCGTAGAATACAAAATAGAATTTATAAACATTCCATTTCTGCTCGCATTTCCGACTCAATTTTAGCTCTAGGTCAACACCATCTTCATATAGGTCACAAAATTAATTTTGAAAACTCCAGAACCATAGCTTCATTCGCTTCTATAAACAAAGAGTTATCCGAGAAGCCATAGAAATTGAAAAAAGGTCAAATTGTTTCAATAAAAGAGATGACAACAAACGGTTACCTTCCACTTGGAGACCTCTCATAAAGAAAATATTGTCCGCTCCACCCGTCAATCAAAATCCTACTCTCAGAAATGTTCGCGCCAACCCCCATGCCAATCCCCACGCAAACCCTCACGCCAATCTTCACAAAAACCACATCACCATCAACGGTATAAATAAACCCTCATCTATTCCCAGCACCAGTAATGCATTGGTTAGTGATCAGTGTAGTAGTGTCTGAAGGCTCGGGAGGCTGAGACCTAGGAAGCCCTGAAGAAGACATCGTAGAAGACGTCGAAAGCTCGGCGCAATGATAATCGACGCGGTTCAATCTAGAAGATTGTTAAGTTTAATATAAATTTCTGTAATATTATAAACCTTAGCTCTAGGTTTAATTGTAGGGGAGAGGCTCCTTAAGACCTTCCATAATTTGAACTGTCATATCACTCAATACCCCGCCAAATCAAAAAAATAATATATTCATAAAACACATTGTTCACCCAACCTTCACTGTATATGTGCTTTTAATATTAAACCCTATATCAAAACCACTTTTTCAAAAACGTTGAAGTGAATGAAACTGAAAAAGACAATAATAATTTCTATCGCTTTGTACCCTGCCCAAAAAATAGTTGGCAAAAGGGCTACAATTTCTTATAAAGTAGCACTAGAGATATCTGGTACGATGGGGTAGAAAAATTTATAATTTACTTAAGATGACATTCTCAAAAATGAAATTTCAATATCCCCATCATCACATTTATAAATGATTCTCCTCACATAGTACACATCTTTTTATTTTACAGTCCCAAATTTAACCAGCACAAAATCTTCAATTTTCAATTTACTCCTATAAACATTTTGCAGTGGTTCTTCTAATATTTTATCATCAGAGTACGTTCAGCATTAGAGTTGGTGGTTTACTTTGTTTTTTTATTGATCTGTTTTTCGGCCAGAAGAAGCTTTTCTGGGGTGTCAGTTATTATTCTGCGTTTTCCCTTTTCTCTTGATTTCTTGGAGCTAGTATTGAGTTTCGATTTTGGATATCCTCGTATCTCCTCAGGACTTAAATAACAGCCAGGCTGTTTGAGAGGTTATAGGCGTAGAGTTTTGGCAGCTTGATGTTAATATGTCTACTGCTTGCTGAAAGTTTTCGCTTGAAATTTAGGGAGATAAGGGTGGTTTTGCAGATTCTAAAGTTCGTCTGGAGGGTTAGGCCTCTCAGTGACCAAACTGGGAGTAAACATATCGTCGGTGAAAATGTGCCTGTCAACTGAAAATATTCCTGTTTGTTTGAAAGAATTTATTATGCTCTGTGGTAACATGGCGCGGCCATGTGCTATTCCAACACATACGGCCACGTGATAGATTCCAAACCATTGGCCTGGGTTAGACTTCAACCATGAATAAATTGCAGCATTATATGTTTTAAAAGGTTTCATCAATCCCACATCTTGTGGTTTCATCGTGTGGGTACAATGGGGTGGAACTGTTAGAATGTGCACGTCATTAGCTCTTGCTAGCTCTTTATTGCCTCAATTGACAAATACCTCTCATAAGTATCGCAAATTATAAGCATTCTTCTCTTTTCTGAGGAACCTGAACATTTTATAAAGTGCTGCATCACATGAACGAAATTGGAAGTGGTCGTCCAACCTGACTGGTGAGCCAAACCCAAGGTCCCGTTTGGTGCTCCATTTATCATGTGGCTCTTGAAGTGTACTATCGGAAATACTAGAGCAGGAGGTATTGTATTTCCAATTGCATTTTAAACAAAATTCTAGTAACCAGAGTTCCTCTCTCGCCACTTACAGCAACTGCTACTTCTTTTTGACCTTTTTGTAAAATCACACGAGAAGTTTCTATGTTAGTTTCAGTTTTTATTTTATCCATATTCCAAATCCTGGATGAGTCACAGAGTTCTGGGTATCTTTTGATTAATTTTTCATAATTGTTAAAAAAAGCATTCACATTATATTTGTTAAAGGAAATTGCACGTGCAATACTGCATCATTCAGCAGTACGGAGAGATAATCTTGGGTTGCGTTTCATAAAATCGTATAGCCTGTCCTTTCTTGCCATTCTTGGAGCTTCCCAGTTTTTAGGACAGTCAATATTGTTCATTTTGGCGATCTCATCTGCTAGTTTTCGAGTTTCTAGATTAATAAGACCATAAAACATTTTTGAACGCTTAATTAAATATGCCTCAAGGTCGTTTTCCTGTTTGTCATAAAAACCTTTCTAGTATCGTTTCTTAATTTCATATCATGTTTGCCATCTGGGTTATTCCTAAACTTTTTAACGTACATACCAACAGTTTGATATTTTAATACAAATCTGTTATCAGCATTTCTTATCGATTCACCATCCAGGATGGTCGCTACACATTCTGTCATAGCTTCGGCATCGAAATTTCCTTTTGCTTTTTCTTTCTTCCTATTTCTTACCATCTTCAGACAATCTGCAACAAAAAAACCGTTTTTAAATAACTAATAATAACTACATATAACTAAATAACTGAATATATATATATATATATATATATATATATATATATATATATATATATATATTCGTTTAATGGTCACGAAAAAACCCTCTGTATAAGTAGACATTGTAAAAACTACGACCGTCAATTTATAATAATAAAGTATTCAACTAGTGAATTCAGAGGTTTATTCGGTCAGTCAGGTTGGCAAAATAAAAAACAGAAGTCAACTACTTCATAAGTTTATAGAAGACGTTTCGCTTTATGCTTCTAAAGCTTCATCAGTTCTCTAAAATACAAAGATGACATAGAGTTTATAAGAAATACAGATCTAATAATTTATTACTTACAACTCAATATGTGGTATTAAAGATGTTATCGTCTATGTACTTAGTTTACTCATAAATTTAGAACTAACTTAAAAAAAAATTTTAACAGAAACATACAAAAAGTAATATTCGCAGAAACGAAGATTTACAAAAACTTTAAACGTACATTTGGCTTCATTTAGAGATGGTTCTCCAATGAAGACAAACAAAACACTGATTTATTGCAATCTACGCAAAACGACGTGAAGCGATACCGAAAATTTTTTTCAAGGGCCATATGTTCAACAAATTCCAAGGTTTGAGACAATTATGAACTTCTACGGGGGTCGTTGAAAGAATAGTTGGACGGATGGATTTGTATGACGTAAAAATTTGATATGATTTTTTTTTTGTAATTTATGTTTTAATGAAACTTAGAGATTTAGGCTGATTATGTTATTGTTTTGAATGGAAAATACGGCTATTCAAAATTATGAATATTGGTATTATTTATTTCGTAAGATGAGAGAGTGGTAAACCTGGCTCAAATTGTCAATGTCGGTTCTTTTGTTTATTGCAGATGGGTTTTTTAGGATCTCACACATTTCAATAAAGGAGCGTTTTTGATGGTTATTTTGTTTAGCCAGTATTTTAGTATTTGAGAAGTCAATGTGATGTTTGGTGGAAATGGCGTGTTGTGCAAGGGCACAAGAGGGTTTGGAAACTCCAATGTCGCTTTTATGTGAAGTTATACGCCCTAGAAGTGAACGACTGGTTTGGCCAATGTAGCAGGAATTGCATTCAGAACAGGGGATCTGATAGACAACATTAGTGTGCTCTAACGAGCTTAGTGGAGTTTTGGACTTGGAGAATAACTTTCCAATGGTTTTAGTGTTTTTTAGGGATATTTTGACGGGTAAGTTTTTGAATAATTTAGTAAGCTTGTTCGTAATTTGTGGGAAATATGGAAGAGAAGCATATTTTGTGGCTGGTTTTGGGGTTAACGGGGAATTGTCAGTCTGTAAGCTATTGGATATGGAGGCTAGTATTGCACCGTTAGGTACTTCAGAAATAGAATGACCGTAGCTTTTAGAGAAAAGATATCTGTTGATGATGGATATGGGGTAAGAGTTATCAATAAGGATGGATTTGAGTAACTCCAACGATTCCCTCTTGTACCGCGTATGGGTCAACGTGTGTACTCTAAAGCTAAGAGCTTGTACAAGGTTATGTTTGTATCTCATTGGGTGTGTAGAGTGGTAATTTAAGAACCGGTTACTCGCCATTTCTTTCCTGTACCACGTAGTGCCCAATATGTTGCTATGTGTGCGTATGATTCGCATGTCCAAAAACGGTATGCTGTTATCAACCTCCAATTCACATGTAAATTGAAGGTGAGGATCAACGCTGTTGAAGACTGATAAGGACTAAGTACATAGACGATAACATCTTTAATACTACATATTGAGTTGTAAGTAATAAATTATTAGATCTGTATTTCTTATAAACTCTATGTCATCTTTGTATTTTAGAGAACTGATGAAGCTTTAGAAGCATAAAGCGAAACGTCTTCTATAAACTTATGCAGTAGTTGACTTCTGTTTTTTATTTTGCCAACCTGACTGACCGAATAAACCTCTGAATTCACTAGTTGAATACTTTATTAATATATATATATATATATATATATATATATATATATATATATATATATATATACATATATAACTTTTAAGCACGTTATTTCAAAAAAGCTATCTCTATTTTCCATTAAGTTTGTCTGATAGTGCCCCATACCCTTTTGTCTGAAGGTGCCCCACTTTATCCTGAGTCTTATCCTGAGTTATCTTCTAATAAAAAACTCATTTTACTTTCAATCCAAAAATGTGACTTTCAACCACCAAAAACTAACTATTCACTTTATGACATGAACACTTTACTGCACTGTTCTACAGACTGAACTACAATAGTGTGAGTAGTAATGGAATGTTTTGATGTCAGTGTTGCTAACCCAAGTCCTTAAATTTACCCACAATATCAATGTCTGAAGTTACCCCCTGCCTGAAGGAGCCCCCTTCTCCCCTAGGTACTAACTGCGGAACGGAAACCTTTCGGAACATATATCTATATATATATATATATATATATATAATATATATATATATATATATATATATATATATATGCATATTAAACCTAATTTCCGAACTTGATAAGCATATGCAAACATTCAGCAACACTTTTTGAGAATAGTCCTGACTTTGCAGATTCTAAATTTTAAAAGTTTTTATCAATCTATATTATAAAGAAAAATAGAGATAATATATTTAAAACTATGCAACTTTTATTTGATAAGAAATAGTGGTAAATGAACACTGACAGGTTTCAATGATGCACAGTGTCTTATCGTTTTGTTCTCTGTGTACTACTTAGGTTAAATGTTAAATATTCAAATAAAGTTATGTTCTATGTAGGACATAAGGACAAATTTAAAACAAAAAATGTAGTAAACATGTTTTTCGTAGATCAATACTTTTTGAGTTATTCGCTGTTGAAAACTGTCATTTTTCGTTAAAAAAAAAATATGTTTTTCAAAGGTTTTTTAAGAATAGCTCTGAAACTTTAGATTTTTTTAAATCTAAATCTTGAAAGAGTTTAAAGAGTTTTTGATAAAACTCTTTAAAGAGTTTTATCAAAAAAGTGTAACGACTAAAATTAAAGCTCATAAAAAACAAAAAGACTGGCTTTTTAATAAATATTCTCAGTTCAATATTAACTGAGTTATGGCTGTTCAAAGAAGGATTGTTTTTGTTTTTGTCTTTCAATACGAGTACCGTTAAATAACGGAAAACTGGTACATTTTTCGACAAAAACTCATATATAATATTTTTAATAGAGCTTGAAAAGACCTTCAAAATGAGTGGTGGTATGAGTCCTTTGCACCAACTGTACATGAAATACGATAAAAAAAACGATAAGCTCTCTGTCTCTCTCTCTCTCTCTCTCTCTCTCTATATATATATATATATATATATATATATATATATATATATATATATATATATATATATATATATATGTATATATATTACCAATTAAAATGCAAAGTTTACCAGCTCCAGAAGAACTGCTGAAAATGATTTGCAATTATACAAAAGGTTACGGATCAGCGTGTGGCTGTCGGAGGCTGGGATTATTTTGCAATGCAACATGCAGAACATGCTGTGGTGACAATTGCCAAAATTTTCCTCCAGTAAACGAAGACCAATTGGACGGTGAAAATTATGATTCCGATGATGAATAGATATTCATTTATTTTATACCTCGTTTTATATAAATATTATTTATTTTTAGTTTTTTTGGAAAATAAAAAATTGTAATATATTAAAAACTACATGTTTTCTATTTATGTCCATGTCTAAGTTAGGGATTTTAGGATTTTATTTTCATCAAAAGCTGTGCTTGTAAGGATTGAAAAAAGTAGACTCATTTTATAAGTAAAAAATTTATTTTTGTCTACAAACAATGCACTCTAAAAATGTTTCAAATCGTTAAAAATATTTTTTAATTCATTTTTGACAAAGGGGACGGTTGTGAGAGTTGAAATGTTGAAATTATAATAAAATGTTATTTTATAATAATATTATATGTTTCAGACCAATAAAAATATCCTAATTTAATTTTTTTTTAAAATGGGTTGGTTGTGAGGGGGTTGAAATGTTGAAATTATAATAAAAAGTTATTTTATATGCAACAAATTAATTTTCGTTAAATAAAATGCACTCAAGAAATGTTTCAAACCGATAAAAATATTTTTTAATTCATTTTTAATTCATTTTTGTCATAAGGGTGGTTATAAGGGTTAAAAATTTCCAATAAATAAAATATTATTGTATAGCTAGGGTATTAATTTTTATTTGTATTTACACATAAATACATAATTGAAATGTCTCAAGCTGCTACGACTTTTTTTTTCTTATTATTTTTATAAAAAGTATTGGCTTTTAAGGGTTTTTAAATGGTTTTAAGGGTTGAAAATTGTAAATAATTAATTTTCATATTGGAGAACACATTATAATATTTACCTTATGCGAATAAACAAGATTTAAGTGCATAAAATAATTAAATCCGTGTTTTTCTCAGTTTCTTCAATAAGGGGTAGTTTTCACCCCTTAAAAACAAAAAGCGCACCTAGAGCGTATATAACTTTTAAAGTGGAGGGTAAGATAGGCTTAATTTGTTAGTAGAGTTATAAAAAATTCGGAGGTATTACCATATTTTAAGCCTCAGTTATACTTTTTCCAAAGTCAATTTTCCAAGTGGCGGCTTTTGAGCTTCTTTGATGCAAATGCCGACCATTGGCGTGGAAATTAAGAAAAGGGATCAGTTCATCAAACGCATATTTCAAGAAAAATCATAATTTTTATTAATTTTTACATAATTATATTCAGGAAAATTTTTTTTACAGAACAATTTTTTAAACAAATTCAAAATATCACCTTTTGTGCTCCAAAAAATATTTTTTAGGTTTTTGGGTGACTCTAAATAAGATCTATGTCATTTTTCTCAAAAGTTAATAGTTTTGGAGATATAGGCGATTTAAAATCCGAAAAATGCGATACCTAATATGCATTTTCGAGGCTTGAAAAATATGTAAATGAGTATTTTTGAGATTCAAGAGTATTTAAACTAAAGTCTCGACATTGATTTTGGTGAGAAATTGGGGTAATATTTTCCGTAGCAGAAAAAGGAGATCTTTTGAATTTGAATTGTTTCCGGCAAAAATGTCCGGCACCCTTCAACCTTCGATTTGTTTAAACGCGGTATTTTTGAATAGGAATCTTCAAAGGACAGAATCAGTTTTTTTTTTCAAATGTGAGCGGGCTCACAACATCTAATAAATAACAAATTAATTCTTTCAAATTAAAGCTTGTTAATTTTAGTGATTTATAAGAATATTGGACTTATTATTTAGTTTTTACATAAACCATAATATTTTTTTACAATTATCTGTAAATAATGGTTCATTCTGTCAGAAAATTTTAAAAGATTGTCTATCCAGCAAGGACAGAAAATCTCAAAATATTGTCTGTCCAGCAAGGACCACGAGGAGGTATGAGCCTTCCTTGCCAGGAAAGGAAAGGGTTAGGTATGTTAGTAAGAATATAAAGTTAGTTTTTTTTTCATTTTGTTTTTATTATTTTTTTTTTTTTTTGTTTTTATATTTTTTTTTGTTTTTTGTTTTTTTTTGTTCTGACTCTATACAGTGTGTCGCATTTAAGATGAAGATACCCCTATATTTCGGCTATTAGAATAAATACCAATTTGAAATTTTGCACAGTCATACAGGTTGTCAATTCACATTTTTTAAGATAATCAACTGAAATTTAATTTTTAAACACGGCCTACTGTTAATGCACAAACAGGGTGAATCTTCAATATTTTGCTTCGAGTTAGAGATATCGGAAAAAGTTATTTGGAAAAGATGTTCCAAATATTATTATAACCCCACATAACAAAGTTTTATGTCAAAATTCGCACTTTTACTTTTTTCAATAATTGAAGAGCTTATTTCCAGTGTCTTAAATCCAAAATTTCGATTTTTTTAATTTTCTTTTTTTAAACTTTATAGATTTCTTCAAGTCTAAAATAAAGTTATATGTACCAAAACAACTTCTTATTTGCCATTTAAAAGTGCATATGAAAATTGTAAAATTGTATAATTTGTATGTTAAATTTGTATGAAAATCTGTAATTTCATGGATTTCATTATATGGATTTAAGACACTTTGGAAATAAGCTCTTCAATTGTAGTCAGGATTCTAAAACGGACAGTTGGCTGTCCCGAGATGCATCTTTAGACAGCCAATTGTAGATTTAGGATCGAGATTACAAATAATACTGAAAAACTAAAATTGCGAATTTTGTCATGAATTTTGGAATGTGCGGTTACAATAAGTGGAATAACTTTTCCAAATAAGTTTTTCCGATTTCTCTAACGCGAAGCAAAATATCGAAAATTTACCCTGTTTGTGGATTCGCAGTAAGCCGCGTTTAAAATTTAAATTTCAGATAACTAACTATCTTAAAAATATGTGCACTATCAACATGTATGACTGCAAAATTTCTAATCTGTATGTATTTTGATAGCTGATATATAGAGGTGTCTTCATCTTAAATGCGACACACTGTATAATAATGAATACTAGTGTTCAAGATGCATCGCGATAGCTGTAAAGAAATTAATTAGAAGGACTAAAAAGAATCGTCAGAGTCTTCTGAAGTCGAATCGTTCCCAGGTTGTATAACTATTGGTGCTATTGCCGGTAAAACAGGATATTCATTTTCTATTTTTACAACATGAGCTTCGCAACTTTTCCACACATCGCTATTAATGCCACTAATTACTTCTCGAATATTCTCAATGGCCACTGCGCTTAATGTTGGTGACTGATTATATTTTCGCAATCGTTTTTTTACGGTACCCCAAACCATTTCAATTGGATTAAAAATGCAATAGTATGGAGGTAATCGCAAAAGAGTATGGCCGTGCCTGCTGCAAATGGTGTCAATAACGTATTCGTTTTTGAAATTCCGACTTTTGATCATTCTAATTAATTCTTTTTTTACTGGAATCTTTTTAGGAACAGTGATATTTTTAAGTTCCATAAATTTTAAAATTTCGTCCTTTTTCGTGTTATTATTAGGTATTTTATTTAATATGCGGGAATGATACGACGCATTATCCATAACAATCACTGAATTCGGCGGAATATTGGGCAAGAGTTGTTCAACAAACCACTTTTCAAATAAATCGGCTGTCATATCTTCGTGATAATCGGCAGAAGACTTTGTTATATTTTTGGCCGACAATAGCAATGCATTAGATACAAAACCATCTTTGCTTCCGGCATGAAGAATAATAACACGTTTTCCTCGTGAACAGGGTGTATTTAATGCACACTTGTTTGTGTTGTCAACCCAGCCGTACTTGACAACATCATGCGTATCGAACCAGGTTTCATCTAAATAGATTATGTTTCTGTTTGAATTACGATACTGTTTTATTTTACTCAAATACTCTCGTCGAAGTTCAACAATACGCCGAGATTCCATTATTACCATTCGATTATCTAATTTCTTATATTTAAATCCACAACTTATCAAAATCTCGCGCAGTGTTTCCAAAGATGTATAATTATATTCAGGGAAATCTCTCAATTTTTCACGAATCAGTTCTAAAGTAGGCACTCTATTTTCTTTGTAAAAATTGTAAACTGTTCGCTGAATAACGTCTTTTGCAGCAGTGTCAATCCTACCCAATTTTTTATTTGGTCGCTTTCGTTTTAAGGAATGATCTGTAACAATGCCTAATTTAATAATTGTATATATCGTCTTATACCCGATTTTTGTTAATACATGAATTCTCGAAACAATTGCATTATCAGCCATCAAAATATTTTCTTTTTTCAAACACTCATACATATTTAAAACTATTCTTTGGGATTGTACGTGCAAATCTTTATTTTTTAATTCGGGGCTGTCATTAACATAATTGTCATTATCTATTGATAACACAGAAGTTGATGCATCTTGATCATTCGTATCAAATGGTCTCCAAAATGCCATCCTAGAAAAATATAATATTACTTACCTTATTATCCGCCTCTGATAGCTGCTTGCAAAATGAACTATTTAGGGTGTCATATAGCCAGACAAACAGGTGTTCCATCAAGATTTATTGCGATGCGCTTCGCTGTTGCCAAGTTTAAAATTATTGAATGTAACTTTAATACCATAATTAATATATCTGCAATTTTTCATGTTTCCAGGTAAGGTATAAAATCAATAAAATTTGGAAAAAAATAATACAATTCTTGAAACCGTTTTTCAGAACTTGGATTCTTAAAAGTTGTCTGATTTCTTAAAAGTCGATCATTATATCTATAAGAGTATTACCGCTAAATTCACCAACATGGCAACGTCGATATAGACCGAACATCGAAATCACCTCGAAATTCTGTCCAGACTACAATGTTGCCGATATTCGAAAATTACTTAGAGTATAAGTTATATATACAAAGTTCACAGTTGCTTTAATTCATTAGTGAAGAGTCCATGGAAATATTAGTACCTAGTTAATTAATTTATATAGATATATTTTTTGAGAATATGTTCATATTATTTTTTAAGAGTGTCGTTCGTTGACTAGCAATTGAATAATAACGAATAGAGAATAGAGAATATTTTTTAAATATAACCTTAGGAATTTTAGGAAATATGTCTGACAACCTTGATTTGAAAGGCGGTCTCTTTGAAATCAGAGTGAGGCATATTTATGTTGGAAAATTATTAGTGGATGTACTATACCATTTTATATAAGCAAAAACTTATATTTTTATTTTTCTGAACTTAAGATAACATATAGACATTTCGCTTCTAATTAATCCTTAACTTTCAACAACAATGTTTTTATCAAAACGGAATTTGGACCATTTATTGGTAAATAAAATATTCTCATAGTTTCGAGAAGATTTGTGAAGGATACGTGTATAAATGTACGAACGTATATTTATCTCAATCAACATTGACAACAAACAAAATACAGCAAATTTAATAAGCCAGGCGTCTTTTGACTAGTGTTCCATATACGGAGTTCATAGATTTTAATCTAGATGAGTATTTTTAAAGGTATTTTTAGTATCAAACTAAAGTAATAAACGATGTCGAAACACTAAAGAGCTTAACATATCTGAGATCCACAAGGAAGAAATTAACTAGATGCAGTAGGCTGTAGGGTAGTTGGGGGCAAAAACCACCAAACAGGGACACCAAAGAGGAAAATCTTAGAGAACTGATAAACACGCACTTTCCGGGCTCAACAATTTTGGATAATGCAGATAGGTAAACCAACGTAGACCAAAGGCTCACTAAGCCAAGGTCTACAGATTGGGAAATAGCCACAGCAATCACAAGACCAAACAGCATTAGATGGGCTATAAATAAGTTTCGGCCAAATAAGTCTTCAGGGACGGATGGCATATATCCAATACTATTGCATATGGGATTAGAGGTATTAATACCACATCTATGCAAGCTCCTCAAAACCAGTTTAGCATGGGGGTCGTATCGGAAATATGGCAAAAGGTTAAAGTCATATACTTGCCTAAGGTAGGTAAGGTATCAGACCTAACACCAAAGTCATACAGAACGATAAGCCTATCTTCTTTTCTATTAAAACGCTGGTAAGGCTTCTTGATAGGTACATCAAAGATGAAGTGCTAAAAGATAATCCTCTAAGCAATCGTCAATATGCATACAAACCTGGTAAATCTACGGACTCGCGTTGGATGATCTAAATAGACTTATCTCAAAGTCAATGGAAGACAAAGAAATACCAATGGCCACTTTTTTAGATATAGAAGGGACATTTAATAATGTTACCACCAGCTCTGATAGGAGCTATGAGTAGACGAGGCGCACCTGCGGTAATATTCAGATAGATAAGGGCATCCCTGGAGAATAGGATAGTTATGTCCAGTCTGGGTAAAGCAACCATCAAAGCAAAAGTAGGTGGAGGCTCTCCACAAGGAGGAGTTCTATCCCCTCTACGATTTGTGTTTTCTTTGCATTGACTATCAGTCTCTCTTGTTTACACCAGTCGTCAACTATATTTAGGGCTTCTCACAGACACCACCTAAGCAAACCTGCCCTTGACGACGATTGCTATATCGTCAGCATATCCTAGACAATAGAAGCTTTCTGTGGACAAATTTCTGAGGAGATCATCTACCAAGGGCAACCTTGGTAGATGATCTCCTATCGTCTTCAGAAATTATAACAGTTTAGAACTGTTTCAATGTTATTACGGGAGAGCTTACATATTGTTTTTCCATTTTAAATATCGACAGTAGTTCTATAAATTCACTAATAAAAAAAAAGTTTTTAAAAATTCTTTTTGCGTACTCTTGCCCCTACAAATGGGGCAGTAGTACGCAAGTGCGTATTTTTGCCCCAAAACTAAAATGTATAAATCCCCAAATAAAAAAGATGGTAGGCGTTTAAAAGAAACGTTTAAAAATCTTTATTAAAAAAAACAAACGTAAAAAGGCATTTTCTGTTGTCTCTCTTTAAAATACGCCTTCATAACCATCATCATTTACTTGGCAGAGTTTGGGACAAATAATATGTATGATGTTTTTCCAAAAACCTTTACTACGACAAAGTCATCAGGTAAAATATTAGGTACAACATTAATATCTTGCTCTTCATTCATTCGTTATTCGGAAACGTGAATGTCACAAGAATCAATACTTTCTTGATAGGAGAGTGCTACTGATTCATCAGATGATAATTCGTCGAAAACTTTCCTTTTGGCAACACAAATTTTAGCACTTTGACATTTGATTTTTTACTAACGCTTGCCTCTCCTTCTCTTTTTCTGCTTCCTTCTTTTCTTCTTGTTTTTCTAAAAGTCGCTCCTTATTAGGTGTCGATCTTAGTAGGGTTGACTTTTCCTGATTCATTTCCTTTTTATCTTACTTTTTTGGAAAGGGAATAATGTCTGAAGGTGAAATTACTGACTGTTCTGATTTTGATGATGGCTGGGGCGCCTTCGTGTCAGTAACAGTTTATTTTTCAATATTTGAAGGACTAGGTACAGAAATTCTGACTTTTGATTTAGATGAAGGGTGGGGCTCTAACGCATCAGTACAAGTTTTTTTTCTTCTTGCTGAAACTGAATAAAAACATGACCTTCATCGTCTAAATATTCACCTAAATCTATAACTACACTAGTAGTATACTACATTTTGCAAATGCTGTGAAAAAGGGACCAGCCAAATGGTAAATGGAGAAAACCTGTCCTGAATGGGAACTGGTTCAGCTGTCAGCGACGCTCTCATAATAATAAGCTTTTAATGGTTTGAAAAATGCCCGATCGAGTGGCTGTGTCTTATGGCTGCTATGTGGTGGCAGACTTAATAAATGGATAAAATTATCTTTTGCAAATGTTACTTCTTGAAGACTTGTGTCCTATACATGATTATCTAGAATCAGAAGAACGGGGTTCTCCTCTGTTGGACTTGTATGTTTTTTAAAAAGCTCCAGATACTTGATATACGTGGAAGTGTTCATGTAACCACTATCAAAAACAGCCATGTCGCAAGCAGGAACCCGTCTTTGATTAGAAGAAGATTCATCTGTTTTCGAGCAAATAAGAAAAATGAAGGAAGATAGTGACCAGTTACACTCATACAGCAAACAGTCGTAATTGTTTGTCCTTGCTCGGCAGCTACAGCTTTTGCTACATCTCTCTTTCCAACTGGGACAACATGTTTGGGCAGATGGTTTGGAACTGTCTGAATGCCCGTTTTATCGACAGTATAAATATGGTTGGGAGTTAAGTTATATTTTTTTATAGTGTTCTCCAAAATTTTAAAATAATGAGTTTGTTGCACTCTATTGAAGCCCATGGTTCTAGCAATACTTGTTTTTCGTGGAATTCGTAAAGTTAGTCGGCTCCTTTTCATGAAAGACCTGACCAGCCGACTGATTTATAGGTGCAAATGGATGTTCAATACGGTTTCTTACATAATTAAATAAAGAGTAAATTAAAACACGCAATGATCTCAGCATCATCCATAAAATCGTTTGTCGAGTTCTTTGCAATGCTGAACTATTGAATCTTGGTTAGAACTGCTTTAAATCTGCCTATAGACTGGACACCATTTCCTTTTTTCAACTTTTGCCGTAGTGTCGCTTCATGAAATCACACAGTTTTTGCTGTCTGCCGTATAGAAACGCCATTATTAATAAGTTCACGAGCTTCGCACAAAATATCTTCTGTCAAAGGCTTTTCCTCTGATTTTCTTTTGTAGTTTCTGGAAAACAGAAACTAAGATTTAGATGAATTGAATATTTAATTCCGAAATTAGTAGAAAAAAAATTAATTTATGATAATGGGACAAAAATACGCGTTCGTAGTTTTGCCCCATAACTCTCGCGTATTGTTGACCCATTCGGCAACACTATCAAAACCATCTGTTAAGATTTTAAGGACCTAACCTCAATCGAAAACTTTTAGCATAATAACCCACAATCAAGCTAAGAAAACACCCGAATAAACTAATTCAACGAAAAATGAGTGTAAACAATGCAACGCCTTGAATCAGCTTTAAACTTGGAACAACACACTGTTGCCAAACTTTTGTAACTAAAATAATCGGAATCGTTTTCGGAATAAATATTCCATACTCAGTGCTGCTACTAGGCATAAATGTTTAAAGTCACCAAATATATGGGTGAAAACCCTTTAAATGTTATTTAATCGATATTAAATTACATGGTTGCTGATAATTTTATAGGATGTTAAAATTTTAAGTAAATTCACTTCAGGGTAACGTAAACTAGTAACAAGGGTTACTAGTCCGGAAACCAGTACCCGGTTACTGGACAATAGTTTGTACGAATTTTAGGACAAGCTAATAGATCTGTAATTTTTCAGATGTATTCATTTCCTTGTTAGATTGTAAGAGATAAAAATATAAAGTGCTAATTTACAATAAGAGGGATTACAATATTATCTGTTAATAGCAATACATTGTAGACATTATCTAGACATAAATTATATATTTATCATCTGATAAAGGTTAAGTTTCAGATATTTCTTGTTGTTTTTTATCTCTTAAGTGTTACTTGACATCATGAAATATTTTAAAAAATTGAATATTTAAATGTGTTTTTCAAAAAAATATAAATTATTTAATAAGAGTGTTATATATAATCCCTCTTGTAGATTGTAGAAATATACCGTCGCTTGGTTTCGACCAAGACCAAGACCTTTCTACACCGCTACCTGAAAGAAATATTATGTATAACATTAACATTAACCCTTTTTTTAATGGTGGTATTGCCAGACTCCAGTTAAAGCCTAAGAAGGTATCCATTAGTGCATGGTTAAAGTATTCCACCCATCAATTCAATATATCTTTCCTTGTTTTTAATAGGTCACCATTCTGACTTCTGCATTGTCTTGTGGTTGCACTGAATTCTTTTCTGTTGATGTTTCTTATAGAATGCTCTGATTTTTACCAATGATTTTTACGGTCACAAATTTCTGTTCCTATTTCATCTTTCGTTCCTGCTTGAACGTCTTCATTTATTCTGGTCCAGGAGGAGTTTATATTTGTCTGGCATTCTTCATTTACATATTAATTCCCTAGACTGATGGTGATGTTTTCCGAGTAACGTTCTGCAATTGTCGCATCTATCAGCTCTTACTTATTCCATTTTTGAAATTCTAGCCCTCAATGTTAAGATCACTAGGCAATGATCTGAGTATATGTTTACGCCTCTATAACTTCTGCTGTTTATTACGTCTGTTCCATGCCTTGAATCAATTAAAATGTGATCAATCTGACTCGATGCCCTTCCACCAGGTTAGGGCGTTCCCCTATACACCTCCTGGGGGCGCGTCCGATCGGAGATAAACAACTCCACACGGAAAAGTAACTATAAATCAGAGGAAAAAATAGTTTAAGAATTGCCTATTACCAAAAGAAAATAAAATATCGAAAATATTACCGTGAGGCCTAAACTAACTTTGGTATTTGAGCTCTCGAGAAAAATATCGACACCAGGTGCCTCGCACGCCATCACAGACATAATATTAGTGTTTTACGACGTTACGACCACAAAAATCACTGAGCAATTAGTTTGCGCTGATTTTATATCGAATTTCTACAAAACTCCAGGAGACGATGTCATGATATTCGCGGTGTACCAGGTGCCTCTGAGACCATCGCCGTTATGATATTCGAGTTTAGTGGCTCCAATACCTTCGTGTAGTAATATTTTTCATTAGGTACTATTACCTCAAGGGGGAGTATTATCGCCTCTACTGTGGTCTTTGGTTGTGGATGACCTCCTCACTAAGCTGCATGATTCTGGTTTTATAACCCAAGGTTACGAAGATGACCTAGTTGTTACAATTAGGGGCAAGCATGACCAGACTATATCTAGTCTCATGCAAACTGCTCTTAACGAAATTAAAAGTTGGTGCTCGAAAGAGCGCTTAAGTGTCAACCCCCTGCAAAACGACTTTGATACATTTCACAAGGAGACGTAAATACAATTTACAGGCTCCAACTATGAATGGCATCACATTAGACTATTCCAAGGAAGTTAAATACCTAGTGGTAACCCTAGATCAAAAACTCACCTGGAATAGTCATATTGAAAAAATTTTATCCAGTGCTTTGGTGGCAAGTTGGACCTGCCGCAAGACGTTTGGAAAGACTTGGGGCCTACAATCGAAAATGACTTTCTGGTCATACAAAACAATAATTAGGCCCATGGTCACATACGCATCATTCGTATGGTGGCCAAAAACACAACAAACAACAGCTAACGCCAAGCTGCAAAAAGTACAGAGGCTAGCTTGTCTGGGAATCACGGGGGCAATGTCAACATGCCTAACTGCAGCTCTAGAGGCGATGCTGAACCTTCCTCCCTTACAGTTCTGCATAAGGAGGGAGGCAGTAACTACTGCCTTAAAACTGCGACAGACACAAATAATAAAACCTGGAGATCTAGTTGGCCACCTGAAAATCTTGGAAGAAATTCCATTGGATTCTAAGGACATGCCGACAGATGCTATGCCAGTCAAATTCGACTTTAAAACACCATTTGAAGAGGTCATAAAAAACCACCAAATGTGTGAAGAAATTGAGCCAAAAATGGAAGAAGGTTCACTCGTATGGTATACGGATGGATCTAAGATAGATGAAAGGGCAGAAGTGGGAGTTACTAGGCCAAGGGATCAAAAGAAGGAGCTAATACCCCATTCCAGGGTCCGGAACCCTTCTGTGCACTATCGAAAAGCCACATCAGAGAGGAACTCCGTACCTAGGAACTCAATCAACTAAGATCATATTGGTCTAACACACCAGGACAAAGGCAAGCAAAAAGGCTCATAAAAGTATCGCCTACTGCAACAAACCGCCTTCTCGAAATGAGTAAGAAAGATATCAAAATGATCACTGGCCTTCTCACTGGTCACTGCCCTCTGAGATATCATCTCAATAAGATGGGCAAATCAGATAGTGAGAACTGTCGTTTCTGTCACAATGAAAAAGAAACGACAGAACAGAACTATGCAACTGCGTAGCACTGTTCTGCGAAAGACTAAAATTCCTAGGAGAGGTCAGTCTGGCGTCCTCTGACATAGGAAACAAGTCACCTAGCAAGCTAATCAACTTCATCAGAAGTATTGGCATTCTAGAGTTTAACTAGATTAAGGTATGCACAAAAGATCTGTATAGGTTGAAGTGAAGTGAGGCCGCATGGCCTTAACGACCTCACATAATCTAATCTAATCTAATCTAGGTACTATTAATTACTATTAATCATTTCTGTCAATTATTTCGGAATTACAAATTTATCACTTTGAAATGCACTTTGGAAAAAAATGCATTTTTCTTGTTCAATAATGCGATTTTCATTTCTACAATATAATTTTTGTTCACGAAATTTTCTGACACTCTTATGAATCGAATGCAACAAGTTTCATTGAGATCCATCCAACTGCAATTTGGTAGGTATATTACTTCATTACCTCGTCTATAGAGTAAAGTATGGAATTCTTTCGAGTTGTCTATTTGATACCGCAAGTTGAAAACAAAATTTTAAGAGAAGAAAGAATTATCAAAATATACTCTGCGTTTCTAGTTCAACATATTTTATGTTTACTAACAGGGTAGCAAAACTCATAAATATATTGTTATGATACAGTTTATTTGTCAACAGAATGTTTAGTTCCTTGTGTTTTTAAAAAAATATTTTTGGCAGAGATACAAAATGTCAGTGAAACTTTAACTATAATTATCTAACCCAAAAAAACACCAAACCAAATACAAAATATAATTTAGTGCAGTGAATCCGGCACCTGTCACGTGAAACTTTCAAAGGCGCCGGTTTTTTTTTTTTATAAGGGTAAAATCTAATTTTTAAATAAAATCATTTGAAACAAGAGTTAAAACTAGATTAGAATGGTATTTTGAAAATAAGTTTAAATTTTCTTTTTCTCAGGACCTTTCACAGCGAAATTTAGGAAGAATAAGTATCATATCGCAATTAATAACAGACGTTCTAAACGTCTTTTAAAAAACTTATGCTTAGGATAAGGTGGGGTAAGTGCGTTTGGACTAAATAAAAATATCACAGGTCTGCGACATATTGTTGTTGTTTGTTTGTGTTTAAATGACTGCGGACACTAAATCCATCGCCAATCTTACAATTTGAGGTGTAGTGTGTGTGTGTGTGTGTAGAGTAATTGTCTTGATACTTAGCAAAGTCGACGTCATTGTCTTTGCTAAGAGACGCTAATTGTATCCGAACGTCTGCGGTCCCTCCGGTGTGTACCGATCACACAAGGATAGAAATTATTTTCATTTATTAATTTTTTTAATAAACGAAAATTTACACCCAGGTGGGATTCGAACTCACGACCTTTAGGTTTAAAGGCAGGCGCTCTTACCACTGAGCCACAGAGGGGGTTTTCTGCGACATAAAAATTGTTTAAAATTGAATAAGTGATTTTTATAGTATTTTTAACGCTAATTTTGGGAAAAATAGTGAAAACATTCCATCGCGTACAGTTATTCCACAAACTGCTTGTCTATTTTTAGCTTTTATTCGATATTTTTATACATAGTTCCGTACTCTAGTGAGTTTGAATTTTTGTTTTTTGGATCTTTATGAACTGTTTATTAAACCCATAGTACTTTTAATAAGTATAAAAAAATACTTTAAGGTATTTTCAGTTTCTTAGCTGTTTTTTTAATATACAAGTTGTATGTAAAATAAAGAGTTGATTAGGAGAAACCAGCTTTATTTTCATGTCGGTACTTGTCCATTGCCTCCCCTCCCTCGCCATCCACTTACTGACTCACTGAGTATCTTTTATGTGAGTGCCTGTCTGCCACAGTGCCCATCCCCCTCTCCATCACCAAGCAGTGAGCTTCTGCTACCTGTTCTTCAGTTCACAGTATCTCTTCACTCTGTGCTGTTCACGTGCTGTGGTTACTAGTGATTTGTAGTACTGATTGTGAGAGTAGTATTAAATGATATCTCGTGACACACGGATAGTTGGCAAAAAAGTGTGAATCAAATAACTTTCAGTGATTTTTTTATTGAACTACAAAGAACATAAATTTAAAGCATCAGCCTAAACAGATTGTTTTTTTGTGGTGTGAAGTTGTTTTATGAAAAATGGCTACCAGAGGATGTATCAACTCATCAGATTGCTTCTGCTACATTTGTGGTAACTATACAGTTAAAAAGTAACAAAGAAACATTTCCGATTTTGTTGAAAAGGTATATTTTGCCTATTTTGGTATAAAGTTGGGCGATCAAGACAAGTCTTGGGCCCCACACAAAGTTTGTTCAGTGTGTGTTGAAGAACTGAGACAATGGTTTCAAGGTAAAAAGCAGTCATTTCGTTTTGGAATACCAATGGTTTCCAATGGAAAAATACATAAAAATCAGTTATGAAATTCCAAACAATTTCAAAAAATATTTTTTTTTGTAAACCTGTGTATTTGTAACGGGAAGTTGGGTATGAAACCAATTTCAAATTTAGCACCAAGTATTAAACGAAACAGCTACACACATGAGTGGCAACGTCGTTGAATTCACGACATAGTATCACACGTGTTTGTTGATAGTTACGTTTGAGGTTATACAAAAAGAATAATTTTCGCTTTAGTTTGCTAGTACTTAAAAGGTGCGCACTTGCCCCAGAGATTTATCACATGTTTGTTCAGTGTGTGTTGAAGAACTGAGACAATGGTTTCAAGGTAAAAAGCAGTCATTTCGTTTTGGAATACCAATGGTTTCCAATGGAAAAATACATAAAAATCAGTTATGAAATTCCAAACAATTTCAAAAAATATTTTTTTTTGTAAACCTGTGTATTTGTAACGGGAAGTTGGGTATGAAACCAATTTCAAATTTAGCACCAAGTATTAAACGAAACAGCTACACACATGACTGGCAACGTCGTTGAATTCACGACATAGTATCACACGTGTTTGTTGATAGTTACGTTTGAGGTTATACAAAAAGAATAATTTTCGCTCTAGTTTGCTAGTACTTAAAAGGTGCGCACTTGCCCCAGAGATTTATCACATGGGGCAAGTGCATTTTGTGTGTAGGGGCAAGTGCGTCCTTACCTTAACGTACTTGCCCCACCATAAAACCTTAATACAATTTTTTAATTGTTAGGTAGAGATGGTCCGAAATTACGTCCGAAAGAGGAGAGAGGTTCGCAATACTCAGCAGAAGTCCTTAACAATGCCTTAACGCATATAAGAAATCAGAATTTCACTGTCAAGGGAGCATCGTGCACATACAATGTTCCTGTGACAATATTACGAGATCACTTGAGTGGAAAAGAGGCGCGAAGGGATCAGGGTAAGGTCGATCTATCGACATTCCATTGACAGAAGAAAGGCGATTGACAAAAGGTTTTCGCACGATGGACCAATGGGAATTCGGTTTGTACCGTAAAGAAGTTTTAGAATTAACCCAACAGTTCGTCCAATCAAACAACTTAAAAACTCAATTTAAAGATGGTAGACCAGGTGAAGACTGGTTCTTAAATTTTAAAAGAAGACATCGGCTGTCAATGAAGAAACCGGAAATAGTTGAGTTTGCAAGAAAGAAAACCATGAATCCTTTTGTTGTTAAACATTATTTTAAGTTATTGAGCGAAACAATTCAATCTTTGGGACTTGCTGACAAACCTGAGAGAATCTACAATATAGATGAAACAGGATTTTAGAGTGACCCCTCTAAAACAAAAGTTGTTGGGAAGCAAGGAGCACCATGCACAAGAACCATCAGTGGACCGGGAAGGGAGAACACTACAGTGGTGATGGCAGCAAGCGCTAGTGGCGAAAAAAATTCCTCCATTAATCGTTTTTAAAGGCAAAAAGATCTGGGATGAATGGATGGGCGACGAACATGATGCCTTCCCTGGTACTGCTTATGCCCCTACTAAAAATGGCTGGATTGAAGCAATTGCATTTCGCAACTATTTTGAGCGTACTTTTGTACAAAACATTGGTCCTGATCGGCCTATACTAGTTATCTACTGTTACAGTTGATACAGTTGTACCCGAAGATCGTTACGAGGCTTCTTCTTTAAGACGATGGCAGATTTTAGCGGACGTCAGAGATCAGCACCAAGAGATTTCTCTAGATATGACAGATGTTGCCACCTTCATGACAAACTCGTGAGTATCGTATTTCAACAATATGGACGTAGGATTTTAGCGAGCTACTCTCGTAATCTTATATTTTTTTTTTCTGCTTTTTAGATGTTCAATATCCATGGTACATCTCCTACTACAAACCGTAAAAAGCGGAATACCAACTCCAGCAAAAAAGAAGAAGCGAATTGCAGCAGGTAGTGAAGTGATCACTGCCGGACCCAGCAAAGGCACCTTCCAAGACTCAAGTGATGAAGACCAGGACGATCAAATCTCTCTACACGATGAGTCTGAAGGTAGCGCTTTGGTGGGCCAGATTTCGTTATAAGAAGAACATGACGAGGAGGAACTACTTCTTGGTTCTCCGCCTGAATTTTCTGTGGGAGACTGGGTTCTGGTAGCTCTCAAAAGCCAAAGTTGGGACAAAAATGACATTTTATATATAGGCCACGTGATTTCTCTTTTCTGATTTAAGACATGGATCAGATATACTAGACTGCAGAAATTATAGAGGTGAAAATATTGACTCCGATCACTATCTCATAGCTGGACGTCTCAGAGCACGTATATCACACGCCAGGAACGATAAAACTAAACCAAAAATAATCAAATATAATGTTGATAAATTAAAGTGTACTGAAGTCGTAAGAAACTTCCAAATATGCTTAGATCGTAAAATATCAGAACATCCCAGAAGTGAGGTATATCCCACTGAACTTAACACAAATTGGGAGTTTATGAAAACCAAGCTCAAAGAAACCGCAGAGGAAGTGCTGGGTGAAGTACCCAAAGGACAGCGAAACAACTGGTTTGATGAGGAATGCCAACGAGTAAAGAAGGAGAAGAACGACGCGTATCTGAAAATGATCAACAGAAGGACTAGGAGCAATTTTGAAGAATATCGAGTAGAGAGACGAGAGGAAAAACAAAAACACAAACAGAAAAAGCGGCAACAAATCAATAAAGAGTTCGAAGAAATGGAAAACCTTAATAGAGAACACGAATACAGAAAATTTTACAAACATGTTAACACAAAAAGAAAAGTTTTTAAGCCACAAGCGAACCAAGTCAAGGCCCTTAACTGAATTCTTTTAAACGAGAGAGTGGAAGTACTAGAAAGATGGCAGGAACATTTTAGTACGCTACTTAATGGAGAAAGTAGAGTTGAAGGTAGATATGATATAGAAATAGAACAGGAGGATACTGAACTACCAACTTTGGAAGAAATAAACAAAGCAATTCAGTCTCTAGCCAGAAACAAGTCACCCGGAGCAGACAACCTACCCGCAGAAATATTTAAATGTGGCGGTCAAACATTTGTAACCCCCTTCACAAACTACTAATACAGATATGGCAAGAACACGCGTTACCAGAAGATTGGAATACTGGAATTATATGCCCCATACACAAAAAAGGAAACGTTCTTGAATGTTCCAACTTTAGAGGGATTTCCCTTCTTAATACAGCATACAAAATTGTGTCCCTGATACTTAACGAACGACTGGCACGGTATACTGACAATATAATAGGATCCTACCAAAGAGACTTCTTGAAAAACAAATCTACCATTGATCACATATCATTCATCAGACAAATAATACTTACCATGTGGCCGTACCATCTCAGTTGGGTTTCTTCGATTTTCTTCTCTATTGACTGAACTTTAAGGCGTTCTCTTATTTCATTGTTCGGTATCCTGTCCATTCTGGTCACCCCTAGTACTCTTCTTCAAGAGTAGAGGAGAAAAGTCCATTATTGACTATGTATTGGTAAACAGACCCTTAAGACAGTGTATCAAAGATGTCAGAGTCAGAAGGAGAGCAGAAATATATAGCGACCACTATCTGGTAGTATCCCGAACTAGTATCGGTGTGGAACAAAAACGCACGCAGAAGGTATCAAGAAAAAGAGACAGAACCCCAAGAAACCTCACCAATGCAGTTATTAGGTCATACAAGTTAGCAGATAAGAAAATAGCACAGAAATACAAAAGCTATGTGAACAATAGTCTACAAAAGCACTTAAACCAGAACTATGACTTAGAAAAAACTTGGCAAAAACTTAAAGAATATCTCCTATATGGGGGCAAGCAAATCTGCGGAATAGCTAAAATCAATAAAAACAGACAATGTACGAATTGGTGGAGTAATGAAATAAAAGAAGAGGTCAAATCCAAGAAGCTAGCGTGGAAAAAATATCTAGGGAACCAGAATGCAGAAAGCTATCAAAAATATAAGCAACAGAGGGCAAAAGTAAAATATATGGTGATTGAAGCAAAAAAGAAGAGCTGGGAGGATTTTGGGAATAAGCTGGAGAAAGACTACCACACTAACCAAAAACTATTTTACAAAACTGTGAGAAGCCTAAGAACAGAGAACAGACAACAAACACCAAAACAAATTAAAAACAAAGATAGCCACATCCTCTGCGAGAACGAAAGTATTATGAACAGGTGGAGAGAATATTTCGAAGACCTGACTCAAAAAGACTATAATAATGAAATAGACAACACTGAAGAAAACACATCTGAGAACCCAAACCAAAACGAAATAACAATAGAAGAAATAAGAGAAATAATACTCAGGCTCAAAAGAGGAAAGGCAGCTGGCTATGATAAGATAACTGCGGAAATGCTAAAAAATATGGGAGAAAATGGAAATGAAATGCTTAGAAAAGTTTGCAATAAAGCATGGAATGAGAACAAGATCCCAAAAGACTGGAAGTGGGCGTTATTCTACCCATTTTCAAAAAAGGTGACAGACGAGAATGCAGCAACTACAGAGGTATAACTCTCCTGAGTATCCCTTCCAAAGTCTACGAACGAGTACTGGAGAAAAGACTACTACAAGAAGATATAGAATGAGAGAAAAGGAAATAAAGATAATATGCTACGCCGACGACGCCGTAATAACAGCCGAAAATGAAGATGACTTACAAAGATTAATTAAAGAATTCGAAGATACAGCGCTCATATACAACATGGTGATCTCAACAGAGAAAATTAAAGCGATAGTGATATCAGCGGAACCGAGAGTATGTAAACTAGTCGTAAATAACATCATAATATAACAAGTGATGGAAACTGAATACTTGGGAATAAAACTGTGAAGCTACGGAAAATTGGAAGAAGAAGTATAAAAACAAGTGAATATGGCAAACAAAGCAGAAGGATGTCTTAACAACACAATCTGGAGAAACAAATACCTCACAACGGAAACGAAAACCAGGATATATAAATCAACAATAAGACAGATAATGACGTACACAGCGGAAACAAGAGCAGATACGGCGAAAACACAAAGACTGCTGGAAACAACAGAAATGAAAGTCTTACGAAAAATAACAAACCAAACTCTAAGAGACAGAGTAAGAAGTGAGGAAATACGAGCGAGATGTGGTATAGAGGAAATAAACGCGTGGACCAAAAGAAGAAACGTGGAATGGAATCAACACAACGAAAGAATAACAGAAAATAGAATAGTACGAACAGCAAGAGACAAATCGCCAAATGGAAGAAGATGATTGGGACGACCGAGGAAAAGATGGTCAGACAACGTCAATTGAGGCTAAAAACCGAAGTAAAACAGGCATTAAGCCTATTTATAAAGTAGGAAGAAGAAGAAGATTCAGATTTTTATTTATGTTGGTACTGCTCTCTTGGGTGTGATGTATTTCATGATGATTCTTATTTTACATAATACTAGACTTTGGTCGCTACCTACACCTGCTGAGTTGAAGCATCCTACGTTGATTATGTTTGATAGATGTATATATCTGTTTATTGTAACATAATCTCTCATAAATCTTTGCCCACGGGTATTTTTGAATATATATTTGTGTTCGTTCGTACGTGTTATGTTAAATTCATTATTCGTGTAGAAGTTTTTCATCCGTTCTCAATTTTCGTTATTGGTTATTATTATATTATTATCAATTCCAATATTTTTGGATTATAATGCATAAATATATTAAGATATATTGCATGGATAGAAACGTATGGCAAAAAACTAGCGCATTTAGTGTGGGAAAAGATTATGTTTGTGAATTTTTATGACGCTAATCCACTCATTTGGGAAATCTTATAGATAGTTTACTTTTTTAATTTCCGAACCATAAATAACACGCCAACATGTGGATTAATTTTTCATACAAAAGAAAAAACAGTTCCGATGAGTAAGAAATACTGGCGGAAAGCCAAATAACCTTGCATATTTACCGACAATAATTCCGACTATTAATAAATTAATCAAGATATTTTAATTATATCGTAGGTAGTCCCTAATTAAACGTTGACGGAAGTGAAATACACAAATACACTCTATTTTTTTAATTCTTAGTATTTTAACCATAGCAATGTTGAATATTGTAAGTTGCTACTTGACGTATTTATTTTTCCAAGCCTTTAATACAGCTTGGCGCCACCGTATCATCAGATTACTGTACGATTTAGAAATTAAAGGACATTGCCTTGCATTTATAAAAAACTTCTTATATAAAAGGTATATGCAAGTTAGAGTAAATGGTTACTTGTCGTCAAAAGTGGAATTAGAAAATAGAATTCCTCAGGGATCTGTTATAAGTCCTACGCTATTCATAATTGCCATAAATGATGTTCTACAAAATTTAAAACTTCCACTGAGAGTTGATGTAGAGCCGCCGACGAGTTAACATCGTGAGCGTTTCAGCATCGAATATATCGTTTAAAAACTGGTGTAGTGTGCCTGATGTGGTTTTTGTACGATAAGAACAATTAATACCTTTTTAATAAAAAGTGATTTGAAACATTTTTGTATAAAAATAGTTAATACAAATAATTTGCCGGCCCTATAGGCCAGGCATTGAGAATTAAATTATTTAGTTAATACCAACAATTGACGTGTAGCTTATGTGTACATGAGTAGCACAGGAAATAACATCAAACCAACTGTTCCTTCCACAACAATGTCTCAACAAGATTCATCAATCCGCAACAAACAAGATACATCAAACAACAACACTTCTACAATGTCGTATGTAACAGCAGCAAAAACAACACCGAAACCAACCTACCCAAAGAAAGAACAAGCAATCATACTCCATGCCGAAGACAGCCTCAAATTATTTGATTATGTAAAAGCAATTGGTGATATTATCGAACCCAGGAACATCTGTTTCGCCTCCAAAATCTCCAACAACAGGGTCTGTATATATTTAACTAATAAAAACATAGTAGATGAACTTGTAAAATCTCATCCTACCATACAAATCGGCTCCCTAACTTTAAACATACGTAAACTCGTTTCTCCTACAAAGAGAATCTTAATATCCAATGTCTCACCGTGTATCCCACATGAAATTATCGAAACCGCTGTTAAAAGCCTAGGTCTAAAAATTGCTTCCCCAGTATCATTTCTTAAAGCAGGTATTCCGGGGGATGAATTCTCACATATCCTTAGCTTTAGAAGACAAGTTTATGTATTTCCGCCCTCCGAAACCTTTGAGCTCCAAACCTCCCTTGTGCTCTCTTTCGAAGATAATGAAAACCGCATCTTCCTTTCTACTGACAAAATGGAATGTTTCGTTTGTAAAAGATCAGGGCATGTCGCTTCAAATTGCACAAATCCGCCAGAAAGTACCTCTTCTGACCAGACAATCGTTTCATCTCCTTTAAGAGCCGAATCCACGTCTACTGAAAAAAGCCCAGAAACCAACACTGTACCTTTTACACCAACAGAGACATCTCCTCCAGTCAATAATATACCACCTACGTCGTCAAATAACAACTCCTCATTAGAACAACCAAGTCAACATATTACAGATACACAAACACACTATAAACGCACACACTCAGAACTTTCATCTCCTAGTGACAGAACTAGCATAACTGAAGAATCCACTCATAGTGAACAAACTAATATTTATGCCGGGTTTTCCAAACCACAAAGCAAGAAAAAACTTAAACGGTCAAATTGTGACTCAACCCTATCCGAAATAGCAAAAACAATTATACGCGAACTTTATAAAGAAACCCCACAAATATTCATAATCCCAGCAGATAACATAATTTCTCTTCTTGAAAATTGTCACGGTAGTAGCGATCCATACACAGAAGCATTAAAATTTACACCGGACATCAAATCACTTATTTGTACGTTATACCAAATCTATCCCAACCTTAATGAAAAATCAACCAAAAATAGGCTAACTCGTCTTATAAAAAAATTTAAGGACAAAACCGAACTCTTAATGGGTGATTCTACAAAATTACCCAATCTTGACTTCTCACATGAAACAACTGACGATGAGTACATCTCTGATACATCTCAAAACTCACAGACATCTCAAAAATCCTCTCATTAACAAATTCATAATTATCCAATGGAACTGCGATGGATTCTATCCTCGCCTGGCACGCATACAACAACTTATTTCCGAAACCAATCCTGACTTTATTTGTTTACAAGAAACAAACTTTACAGAAACGCACAACCCTCATCTAAAAAACTTTGTTGGTTATCACCATATCAGAACTACACACCGACGCGCTAGCGGAGGAACAACAATTTTCGCATCAACTGAAATTTTTCACCGTAAACTTCACCTAAACACTGCATTAGAAGCTGTTGCTATAACAGCATGGTGTCCAGAACAAATCACAATATGTAGCTTATATATTCCTCCTAATTATACATTGACAAGCACTGAATTAGAAAACCTAATATTTCAAATTTCTGACCCATTTATTATGGTTGGAGATTTTAATGCACACAACACTATGTGGGGATCCAAAAATACATATGGTAGAGGTAAAATAATCGAAAATGTCATTAACAATACTGATATTAACTTATTAAACACAGGAAATAGTACATACTTTCATGTTCAGTCAGGAAGCTTCTCATCAATAGACTTAAGCTTATGTGATCCCAAAATACACCCGTTACTAACCTGGCATACTCTAGATAGCTTATTTGATAGCAATCATTTTCCCATTATTATTACTAACAATGCAGTCAAATCGGAATATACAAAAACGAGATGGAAAATCTCAAATGCTAATTGGGAACTCTTCAAACTAACTGTAAAAGAACGCACAGATGTACTCAAATATCAAAATAACATAGACGAAGACATAAAACAACTAAACCATTGCATAGTTTCATCCGCAGAGGAGTGTATCGGCAAATACAAAATTAACCCAAAACAAAAACACGTTCCCTGGTGGAATGACTCATGCAAAACAGCAATACAAGAAAGCAAAAGAGCATTAAACAGATTCCGAAAATCTCGCACTCTAGCTGACTTAATAGATTTCAAAAGGCTCAGAGCAAAAACAAAACGAATAATAAAAAACAGTAAACAAAATTCATGGAATCATTTTACCAGCTCTATTACCAAAGATACCCCACCGACTCAAGTATGGTCAAAAATAAAGAGAATGAAAGGACATTACACATCATACAAAATTCCAGCTCTCACCATTCAGGACAAAATAATTACAGATGACCAACAAATCAGTGATATGCTTTCTCAACATTTTCTCAATAAATCAAATAATTCTACTAATCCACATAACGAAATTGATGCTACTCAAAAAACGTACAATACTAATCATCCCATTAATATACCTTTCAGTTTCCAAGAACTAAATGATGCCCTTTTTTCAACAAAAAGCTCAGCTGCAGGTCCTGACGATATTCCCTCTATCTTTTTAAAAAACCTTCACCAAAATACATACGAGAAAATACTCCAACTGTTCAACAAAATTTGGTCTTCTCAAAAATTCCCGTCACTATGGAAACAATCCCTAGTCATTCCTATCAAAAAAGGCGATCAATCCCTAGACACGCTGAACTCATACAGGCCAATCTCTCTCTACCTGTACATTATGTAAACTTTTGGAAAAAATGGTTAATAAAAGATTACTTTGGTACCTCGAACAAAATAAAATCCTCGACCAATTTCAATCAGGCTTCAGACCAAATCGATGCACCTTGGACAATCTTGTACTTCTGCAATCAACAATTGCGACTGCGCTATCTAACAAAAATGAAGTCATTGCAATTTCCCTTGACATCGAAAGCGCTTTTGACTCTATAACCGATTTCTGTGATACTAAACAAACTAAGCCAGAACAAGCTATCCGGTAATATATATTCGTTTATAAAAAATTTTCTCACAGACCGATCCTTTAAAGTAATTACTAATGGCAAAACTTCCTCCCAGCACACAACCACAAACGGTGTCCCACAAGGGTGTGTTCTAAGCAGCACACTATTTCTCCTTAGTATTAACGATTTTAGCTCATTTATAAACGACCCTGTGCAATACGGAATATATGCCGACGACATAATATTATTTTGTCATGGAAAGATCACTTCCAGCACAAATGCTTTACTACAAAATACGCTAAGTAAAATAAACAACTGGGCCAGTCAATCCGGCCTAAACTTTTCCTCATCTAAATCCAAAGTTATTCATTTTACTAGAAGACAAAACACGCAATCTCCAACCATTACTCTGAATGGAAATTTTCTCCAAGCAGTAGACCAAATAAAGCTTCTCGGCATTATTTTCGATAAAAAACTTTCCTGGAGACCACACATTCGAGAACTTAAGGGTAGCTGCCTACAAAGAATGAATCTCCTTAAATCACTAGCCCATTATAGTTGGGGAGCCGATGAGGAAACACTACTAAAAATATATCGAGCTCTTATTCGCTCCAAACTTGACTATGGTAGTGTTCTCTACATGTCATCAAGTAAATCACTACTACGTTCACTTAATGTCGTCCACAATACTTCCCTTCGACTTTGTTTAGGAGCATTCCGATCCAGTCCGGTGGAAAGTATTCATGTAGAATGTTTCGAACCTTCACTTCATCTAAGACGACAACAACTTCTACTGCTCTATTTCGCTAGAGTTTCAGCAAATCCCACAAATCCCACAAGAAACCTCATCTGTAATAGACAATTACCAGCTACTAATAATCCTAGAATGGTACCGTCCACTATACAGATGCTACTTCCTTATTCAGATATCAATCTGTTGTCGACCAGCCCTTTTACGGTCCCTCAAACCCCTCCATGGATATGTAAACTTCCAAATTTTAATATCGAATTATCCAAATATAATAAGAATGAAATATCACCTTCCATTATCAAACACAGATTCTATGAAATACTACATCAATACAACTTCGATAAGATCCTTTACTCAGACGCATCTAAGACTGAAGAAGGTGTTGGTTGTGCTGTTACAACGACTACAACCACCGTCAGCTTGTTTCGACTCTCCAGCAATTGCAGTATTTATACTGCTGAACTATATGGAATACTACAGGCGGTGAAATCTCCACTCAATGATGTAAAAACTGTAGCAATCTGTACAGACTCTCTGTCCTCCATGCAGTCCATAAGAAACGTACATTCTATCCACCCAATAGTTCAAGAAATCCAGAGCATATGTAATCGTCTTCAAACTAATGGAGTAGCAGTAACGATATTGTGGGTCCCATCACACGTTGGTATTCCAGGTAACGAAAAAGCCGATCAAGCAGCAAAACAAGCATGTTCTCTTAACGTTACAACAGACATTCAAACATCATTAGATCTAAAAAGAACAATCAAACATAAAATAATGGACCTTTGGAATGATGAATGGAAAAAAAGCAATACCAAGTTAAGCGTTCTACAACCAAACATTTTCTACCACAAGCTCTCACCAATGAAAAGAAAGGACAAATCAATCATTCGAATATTGAGAATAGGACACACACGCCTTACACATGGACACCTAATGAATTCCAGTAATCCGATTTTGTGCCAGTATTGCAACACCACGACTTCCGTAGCACATGTACTTCTTGACTGTCAACACTACCTAGCGGCCAGAAGAAAATTTAATCTTGGTAACAACCTAAAAGACATTCTTACTTCAAACGACAGTAACTACGAAAATATATTAAACTTTTTAAAAAACACAAAGTTATACAATTTAATTTAAAACAAAATGTATTAAAAAAGTGTATTGTAACTAATTTGTACTGCATGTAAAATATTAACCATGTAATTGTAATTGTACCTGTGTCAATGACCATTAGCTGTCGAGACACATATGTTCGAAATAAAAAAAAAAAAAAACTTCCACTTAAAGGCCGTTTTATATGCTGACGATCTCGTAATATTTGGTCAAAGCAAACACTTAAACAACCTCTCACAACTTGCACAGAGTTTCTTGTTAGATATTGAAAAATGGTCACAGGAAACTGGATTTATCTTTTCAACAACTAAAACTAAATATATAGTATTTTCTAAAAACAAAGTCAGTACACAAATCTCATTATATCTATATAACCAATCACTACAACAAAAAGATTCACTAAAATTGCTAGGAATTACTTTTGACAGAAAGTTGAATTGGAAAGAACATATCAATAATCTAACATGTAAATGTTACAGAAGATTAAATTTACTAAAAATTCTAGCACATAAGAATTGGTGTTCGGACAGGAGTACATTGTTAATTATATACAGAACTATTATACGATCACAGCTAGACTACACAGCTATAGCTTACGACTCAGCATCGAAATCAGTACTTAAAAAGCTCGACACTATTCACAACACAGCACTCAGAATATGTCTGGGAGCTTTTTGTACAACGCCGATCGAAAGTTTACTTTGTGAGGCAAATGAATTGTCGTTAAATAATAGAAGAGCTTACCTTAGTCTAACGTATGCAACAAAATTTAAGAATAATGCAAAAAATCCTGGCTATAGAAATACTTTTACTGATAATTTTCCAAACCTTAATGCAAATCACCGCTCTGCTAAACCTTTATATAAAAGAGTAAAAGACCATTTGCATCTGTTTGATATTGTTATATGCATATGCATATGACCATAATCCACCTTCAATTCAAAACATACCATCATATAACTTTGAACTTACATCATTTGATAAAAACTCCACTAATCATGATTTAATTATTTTCCATTTTAGAAAAATCCTTAGTCGTTATAAAAATCATACCCAGATGTACACTGATGGTTCAAAATCATCCGAAGGTGTGAGAGCGTCTGTAGTAACTCCAGAGAAATTCCTTAAATTCAAACTATCTAATGTTGGTACTATCTATACAGCTGAACTGTATGACTGACTCACTTGGTGCCATACAAAGCATCCGACAACGGTATCCAAAAAACTCGCTTTTAAAAAAATTAAAACGGTCCTTCTTCAGATTTATATTAATCATAATGAGTTAAATTTCATCTGGATCCCATCCAATATAGGAATAAAAGGCAACGAAACTGCTGACCATAGTGCGAAAGAGGCGATAGTGAGTGACGTTTCCGAAATCGTAAACACATCGGTATCAACGGATATAAAAGCTTATATAAAAAAATCAATCTTAAGTGCGTGGAAAAATAAATGGAATGTGTCGAATTCAAAATTAAAACAAGTGAAAACCAGCATAGAGACATGGAATGTGTTACCTACGTCAAGAAGCCAAGAAATAATAGTAACGCGCCTCAGATTCGGACATACTAGATTAACGCATGATTATTTAATTAAAAAGTGCGAACCGCCGCGATGTGAAACATGTAATACGACACTAACAATAAGGCAGATACTATGTGAATGTCCCCTCTACAATCAACAACGAAGCAACAACAAGATACCAGGAACAATTCCAGAAGCTCTAGGTGTCATATATTTAGTTTTAAGTCTATTCTATTAGTTTTATGTTTTATGTTAGATGTCATATTAGTTTTATGTTTGATGTTGGTTGATATATAAATGAAGGCTGACACTTCGTGCCATGCCGATATTGTAATGGTTCTTAAATAAAAGAGTTAATAAAAATTTAAAAAGCCTACGTTTATTAATAATACAACATGGCGCAGTCAAACGGAAAATAAAATCACATTTGTTGTGTTACAAAGTTTCACTAAAGGTAAAGTCAAAAATAACTTTGTAAGACCTATTATAATTAAAAATACAAGATGGAGGTGAGGCTGCCAAATCCGATGAAATTTGAGGGCAATATAGCAGAGCATTTCAAAAAGTTTAAGCAAAACTTGGAAAATTACTTGATTGCCTCTGAAAAGGACACAAAGCCAGAAAAAATGAAGGTTGCTATTCTTTTAAATTTAATAGGTGAAGAATGAGTTGAGGTTATAAACACTTTAAAACTTTCAGATGTCCAAAAGGGTAATTTTCAAACAGTACTAAATGAACTAGAAGCATTCTGTGTACCAGAAAGAAATGAAATGTTTGAAAGATTTGTTTTTTATACTCGCAATCAGGAAGAGGGTGAAGCATTTGATCATTTTTATACAGATATAAAAAAATTAGCACAGTCTTGTGAATTTGGGTCTGAAATAGATAAAACTTTACGTGATAGGATTGTCATGGGCATCAACAGCAAAGAATTGAGAGAAAAATTATTCATTCCCAAGAAGCTAACTTTAAAAGATGCTGTGGATATTTGTCGAGCTAGTCAGTTGTCAAAATTACAACTGAAAAATGTTGAGAAACAGTTAACAGGAAAAATAGAGGCTGTAAAATACAATCAGAGTTATCAAAGATCAGATAGAAAGATTCAACAAAGCACAAGTAAAAGTGGTAGTGGTAATCAGGAAATATTCAATTGTAAGAGCTGTGGAACCCGTCATGGAGTTACATTCCTAATCTCTCTAGTATTTCGGCTCCATTAAGGGAACTTCTAAAAAACAATGTTATTTTCTCCTGGACAAAATTGCACTCCAATACATTAAATAAAATTAAAGAATTGGTTAGTTCACACTCTGTGTTAAAAAATTTTGATGAAACTCAGGAGATAGTAATTCAAACTGATGCTAGTCAAAATGGGCTAGGGTGCTGCTTGCTACAAAACCAAAAACCTGTTGCTTTTGCTTCAAGGTCTCTAACAGATAATGAAATACGGTTTAGCCAAATTGAAAAGGAGTATCTAGCCATTCTATGGGCTTGCAATAAATTTCATAATTATGTTTATGGACGTCATATTAAAATTGATTCAGATCATCGTCCATTAGAGGCGTTAATGAAAAAAGGAGTGTCTGAAGTCCATTCACCAAGATTACAAAGAATCAAGGTAAAGCTTTTAAAGTATGATATTGAGGTAAGATATAAGCCAGGAAAAGAAATGCATATTGCTGATTTACTGTCTAGAAACTTTCAGAATATTACAAGTGAGGATGATGTGTTCATTACAGAAATAGTTCACTCAATTAACTTCACAGAGGAGAAAAAACAAGTTTTCATTGAAGAGACATTAAAGGATATTGGGTTACAAAGATTAACAAACTATTGCTTAAGGGGATGGCCTACAGATAATAGTAAAGTTCCGGAATCACTTAAAAGATATTATTCAATTAGACATGACATACATCTATGCAATGATTTGCTGTTTTATAATGACAGAGTCATTGTACCTAATGCATTACGCAGAGGGATGCTCTCACTGTTGCATGAGAATCATTTTGGTGTTACTAAAACTCAAAATCGTGCAAAGCATATTTTATATTGGCCTCAAATAAATGCTGATATTGAAAATTTTATTAAGGAATGTAAGACTTGTGAACAATTTAGCAACAATAATGTCAAGGAACCATTAATTTTAAGAGATTTTCCTGAGCTGCCTTTTCAAAAAGTAGCTAGCGATTTTTTTGACTATGGTGGGAAGTCTTACTTTGTTTTGATAGACTATTTTTCAAAATGGTTGGAAGTAATTCCAGTAAAGGACAAAACTGCGGAAACAGTAGTAAAATGTTTAAAATTTATATTCTCAAGGTTCGGAATCCCAATGGAGGTAGTTTCAGATAATATGCCTTATGATTCACTAATGTGTAAGAATTTTGCAAAAGACTGGAATTTTAAATTTTGCACCTCTAGTCCACATTACCCGCGGTCAAACGGGCTGGCAGAAAGGGCAGTGCAAACATCTAAAAATATGTTACGAAAATGTGAAGATTTGAACATAGCACTATTAGAATACAGAAACACACCAGTATCAGGAACAGATAAATCTCCTTCTCAGCTGTTACAAAGCAGAATATTAAGAACAAAGCTTCCAATCAAAGAAGTAAGTTAGAAGAAAAAAGAAAATTATATAAGCAGTATTATGATCGAACAACATTGAGAAGAAATGAATTTCAGAATAATGAAAATGTAGTAATGCGAGAGGGATCAACCTGGTCACCAGCCAGGATTATATCAAAGGTTGAAAACTCCCCTAGATCTTACATAGTAGAAAAAGAAAATGGAAATATGGTACGAAGAAACAGTGTACATTTAAAACACTCAAGACATGAATGTCAACGAAGATATGCTGGAGATGATATTGTGAATAACAATGACACTGAAAGACATAGGCAGACATATAACGAACCTAATCAAATAATAAATGACTCTAAACATGATGATCAACAAGTAATTGATTTGGCTCCACGCATGAGTAATAGGGGAAGGGTGATTAAGCGACCAATTAAATTTAAGGATTATGTATACTAAAAAAAATTAAAAAGAGGAAGATGTCATATATTTAGTTTTAAGTCTATTCTATTAGTTTTATGTTTTATGTTAGATGCCATATTAGTTTTATGTTTGATGTTGGTTGATATATAAATGAAGGCTGACACTTCGTGTCATGCCGATATTGTAATGGTTCTTAAATAAAAGAGTTAATAAAAATTTTAAAAGCCTACGTTTATTAATAATACAACACTAGGTGCACACTGTAATTTCAAAAATACTTTGAATTTCTTGAAAGACATTAATAAGTACCACAATATTTAATAATAAACCAAATTGTAATGTACCTAATGTAATCCATTAATTTTTCGCTAATGGCCATTTGGTCGATGCGATTTTCTAACAAAAATGTTTACTATTAAATCCAGTCATGAGTCAACATCAAGCACCTCTTCAAACTGTAAGCAACCTCTTCTATTGGATTTAAAAGTACATACTGTAAACTGGTCAGTACCCAACTGACAAATCAGTACGATTTGGGGAAGAAGAAATTCAAAATCTCTGCGAAAGGTTTAAGCTTAACAACACCAAAATAACAAACTGCTTTCGAGATTATTTTGAGGCCAATTCACCTTCTAGAGCAGCCATTCTCTAAGTGTGTTCCGCGGAACCCTAGGGTTCCGCGAAATCCCTGTTGGGGTTCCGCATGAATTTAGAAAATATTCCAAACAACTCTCTCTGGTCGACCGTTCTGACGCGGCGTATCATGATTCACGAGGCGCAGCCAAACACATACATACACACATACATATATACAATTCATAAACATACATACAATTCATACACATACATACACACATACATATATATACACATACATATATACAATTCGCCTCGTACAATTTTACTATGCCGCCACCGCCGATATCTACTTGTGAGTGCGAGTCCCTTTGATAAAAGCCGCCCCTGAGATTAACAATAATTGTAAACAAGCTCGCCGACTCGAGTATTTTTGAGAATGTTCGAGATCTGGCTAAGACTATAAAAGCGGCGATCGCGCCTCGCGCCTCTACGCTTAGTTAGTTGACGATTAGTGTTCGGAGTGATAAGTACCTATCTGCTAGAAACAAAGTGTTTATTGTTCTACTGCTGTATTCTGATTGTACATTTCTTCTTTGGACTAAACTCTTTTACGCAGTAACGATCGTGCGTTATTTTGACCCCACCATCCTGACATGTAACATTATTAATAAAGAAGAATGGAACGTTGGCTTAAAGGCGTTAAACGTGTTGCAACTACATCTTCTAATGAAGCCGAATGTTCAAAAGTAGTTCGCGCGGAGTATACAGCAATTACCGATCCAGACGATTATGCAACGACGTCAAGTTAGACGGTTTCAAAGGCGAAAAAAAGGAAGTATGATGAATCATATATCAGTTTCGGATTTGTTGATTACAAAGGCTCACCTCTCTGCATGTTATGTAGTAAACTGCTTCCTAATAGTTCCATGGCACCTGCCAAGTTGCGCCGACATTTAGAAACTGTACACCCTGAGTCTAAAGACAAGAATAAAGAATTTTTTGTACGTAAAAAAGAACAGTTATTGGAAAATCAAAAAACTATGATGCATGTAACCCAAACTATCAATAAAAAGGCCACAGAGGCATTATATTTAGTTAGCTATCGCATTGCACAAGCAGGTGAAGCGCACACTATCGCTGAGAATTTAATAAAACCATGTGTGTTAGACATAACAAAATGTATGCTCGATGAAAAATCTGCAAAGCATCTTTCTACTGTGCCGCTATCAAACGATACTGTTTCACGGCGAATTCATGATCTGGCAAGCTACGTCAAACAAGAACTAGTTACACGTCTACAAGAAACACGTTTCGTCTTGCAAATAGATGAGTCTACTGATGTCGCTGGTCTGGCTATCTTGCTGGTTATCGTGAGATATCCATATGAAAGTTCTTTGGAAGAAGATATGCTTATGTGTTCACCGCTGCCCACAAAAACTACCGGAGAAGAAATGTTTAATAAAATAAATATATTTTTTGAGGAAAATGACGGGTAATACAGCAGGACTAGTGTCACGAATAAAAAATAAAGCGCCTAATTGTAGTTCCAGCCATTGCATCCTGCATAGACAAGCACTTGCGATGAAGCAAATGCCGTCAAATCTAAAATTAGTTATGGATGAGGCGGTAAAAATAATTAATTTTATCAAAACACGACCACCACAATCCCGATTATTCTCATCATTGTGTGAAGATTACGGCAGCAAACATAAAACACTGCTGCTCCATACAGAAGTGCGATGGCTGTCTTGGGGTAAAACTTTAACAAGGCTATTTGAACTTAGAGCCGAGTTACAAATGTTTCTTTCAGATACTGCTTTTAATTTGAAAGACCGTTTGTATGATAAAACTTGGTTGTTCCGATTGTCTTTTATGGCGGATATCTTTCAAAAACTGAACGAATTAAATGTATCATTGCAAGGTAAACAGACAACAGTGTTCCAGGCCTGTAACAAAATAACTGCCTTCAAAAGAAAATTAGATTTTTGGATTATTTGCGTTGGAAAGAGAGAAATCGAAAGCTTTACCTCACTCAGTGAGTTTGTTAGTGATAACGATTCAGAAATGTTTCAAGATGATGTATTTGAGGAATTGGTCAAATATCTCACTTCGATGCGCGCAGCTTTTGAGAAGTATTTTCCCGAAGAACAAAATACAAAAATGAAACTGAATTCATGGATTCATAATCCTTTTTTTACCCAACTTACAAAAGCCCGAAAGTATGCCAAACGAGATATATGAATCTCTTTTAGAAATGTCATCAGACCCAAGTTTGGAGGCACTGTTCAAAACGACGCCTCTCAACGATTTTTGGTGCAGAATTCGTGATGAATATCCAATGCTTGCCAAAATGGCACTGAATATTCTTCTCACGTTCCCAACAACATATTTGTGCGAAACAGGATTCTCAACCTATGCAGCTACGAAAACAAAATACCGCAATAGACTGGACGCCGAACCTGATATGAGACTTCAACTGTCCTCTATCAAACCTGATATCAACCAATTGATGAAAAATAAAAAACAGTTTCATACCTCTCATTAGTTAGATTTTTTTCTTTTTTAATAATTTCTATTATTATACTTGTTATGTAAGTAAGTAATAACTATCTGTTACATTGTACTTTTATTATGCTTATTAATAAAGAATACACTTTTAAAAACTATTGTTTTATTATAGGTTTCCGTCAAGTATTTCGCTTTCCAAAACGGTTCCGTCACCAAAAAAGATTGAGAACCGCTGTTCTAGAGTATCAAAAGGCCTCATTCCGATGTTGAACTGCATTTAAATGATTCCATGTAGTTCGTCAGAATGTGAACGAGGTTTTAGTCTTATGAACGAGATAATAACTGATTTGCAAACTAGACTCTTAACCAGGCATGTTTCAAGCCTTGCGTTTATAAAATAACATGGACCAAGTATAAACGAGTGAAATATGGAATCCTATGTAACACCGCACAGTCGACGACACGCACGGCAAAACCTTCTCCCGAAGAAGAAATAACTTTTTATAAACTCAATTTCTTAAAGTTAAAGAAAATTAATATGTTCAGATATTGTAATTTTGATTGAATGTGAAACACTTTCCTTTGTATTTTAAACACCACCTTCGTTCCTATGTTATTCGCTCCGTGCGTGACCATGGTAGGGGTACCTTGAAACGATGCCAGCGTGCGTAGCGGCGAAATATGACAAAATTGGACCTATCTTTTTAGAACTTCTACGCATAAATTGTATCAAAAATGGGTGCAAATAAATGTTGCGTATTTAATTGTGCTAATAATAACAAAAATAGTGAGTGTAGTTCTTATAGGTTTCCAAAGATTACATATAAATTAGAGAAAAGAAAAGGATGGATTCGTGCTATTAATATGAAAAAGTAAATATCACATAATTTCATTTTTATGCAATTGAAATAGGAAAAATTTAAATAATTTACCTTAAATGATATTTCATAAGGCTTCAAGCTAACTACAGCCTGCCTGATGATTAGCTTTTATATCATAACTTTTACCATTATTGTTTTTAATTACATGCTCTTCCACCTGAAAAACTTGATTTGCCAGTACTAGATTTTTCCCTTTCTTTTCCGTTTGAGGTTGAAAAGATAAATTACGATGAATTTTTAGAAACCCAGTTTTTAATAAGTATACTTATTTTTGGCTATAAAAGACTATAATGATTTTTTTTTTCTTTTTCAGAGAAGCATGTTACTCTGCGGAGTTTGACCTGTCATTTAAGGGATAAAGAAGTAGTGGATATAGGAAAATCATCGCTTAGTACATTGTTAAAAGAAATCGGATTTCAAAAAGGATGACAATTGACGAGCATTAATTGGGCAAACTAGTATTGCTGCTCTAAGAACCAGATTCCTTCGTAAATATATGGAAAATCTTGAAAGTGTATTTACGAGAGAAGTTGTTTTTTTAGATGAAACTTGGATTTATTGCAAAGGAAATAGAGCAAATTCTTTTAGTTAAGTACCCAATATTTTATTTCAGTCTTGTTTGGTACTTTCTCCAAGAATATGCTATGGTATGGAGCGATATCTATTATAATTATTAGGGATGGTTCAGATATTTTGTTTAATAGTTGATTTTCAAACCACGATAAAAAATTTGCTTGATTCATTTCTTCATGGTAATCCATTATAGCCGATTTAGCGGAAAATGTAGCCTTTACACCCTTAATAAATCCATTTTCATTACCATAATGAAGAATAATATATCTACAAAAAAAATTATTTCAACACCTTCATGTTTTCAATATGATTACGGTTATATTTTATGGGGAATATAAATATATAAACGGTTTTCCATCAGTTTTATTAGATTTTACACATATTTTATTCTCATCTTGCCATAAGCGACATATAGATCTATAGGTCAAGTTTCATCTATAAAATCAAACTTGTACAGTTTTTCATGTTTATGTTTTTTATATAATCTCAAAGATGCAAATCTGCTATATTCACGGCAATATGAGATTTTTCCATCAGTCCTCGTCTTGGATCATTTTTTAGCCATTTAAAACTAATGTCTTTCAGTGCAATATTGAGTAACATACGATAACCACTAATAGATCTCTTTCCTTAAATTGAATCCATAAATGGGTCAAAGTCACATGAGTGACAAAAGGAAGAGTTGCAATTCTGACATTTGGGTCCCCGGACAAAGACGAGTATTACTAAGGTTGTAGTGTCGATAGCTCAATTTGTAAAAAATTTGCACTTGTGTCACTGTTTCCTTAAATAATAATAATAATAATAATAATAATAAGTCTGTGGGAGTTTTTATCAGTTCTTCTATCAGGCGCGGCCCCCTGCGAATGGGGATGCTTTCTGGGTATCCGTAGCGCAGATACCCAGAGGGTAACAGGAATACCTGTCGTGGAACAAAAACTGACACCTGGCAGTAGGTATAAAATGCACACCCATGATAATGGAGTTTATTAATTTATGTTTAGGGTCGCTGCCTGGGGATCGCCAGGGCACGTCTGGAGCCGGCGCTGGACGTGACAGCATGCGGGACGTCGGTGGCAGGGTGTTGAGGAGGCGGGCCCCTGTCATACAATCAGCTACAGCCCAACAACAACAACAACCACAAGTGAGCCAAACAACAACAAGAGCTCCACTCGCTGAAGGTGCTGCGCTGGAACATCAGCCGGCGCTCACTCAAGCGGGACGACCGAGGCAGCGTATGAAGTGGACAGTGTCCATAAACGAAAATATTTTGCGCTTTTATTATAAGGTGACAAACCTCGGTCAAGAAACAATCGGCTATCGACAACAACTGTATGCCGAATTTTGCAGGGAGTACCCAGAAATCCAAGTATCTGAACAAAGAGTAGCAGATCAATACCGGGTAATTTTAAGAAACAATCTTATTCCAGAGAATAGACGCGACACCATCAGACGCGAAGTCGAACGGGAGATTCATAACCAAGAGCTAGTTGTGAATCAAGACCAAAATGAAGTCCCAAATGAGCAGATTCCTGAGATTCTCATACAAGAAACTCAACCTAATAATACACAGCAGGACAATAACGAGTTGCACGATAGTCTGGCAAACGAAATGGCGCGCGCCGTACAAGAGTTTAGTGGAACAAACCCACTTAGCAGACCACCGCTACCAAAAATAAACTCTTCCAAGAAACTAGGAGCGCTGTTACAAATTGTGAACACTGAAGTCCTACCCAATTATATCACAGAAGCCCACACATTGGAATATTTGCATATGCTGATTTACTGTGCAGCAACAGCAATTGCTAATGTTATGGGCATTAAGATCAGAACACGACGGGGTACCAACATCGGAAGGACTGGTAACAGAATAGCACCCTGGGAAAAACGACTGCTGAATAAGATCGAATTACTGCGTAGGGACATTGGACAAATAACAGAGTACATAAGAGGAGTGAGAAGTAGAAAAATCATCAAAAGAGCTGAAGAAATACAGTTTAACACTCTAAGACACTCACGATATGATCCAGAAAACAACACACCTCAACAATGCCTGGACACATTAAAACAAAAACTATCTGTTTACTCAGGCCGCCTGAGGAGATACAAAGTTAGTAACAACCGGAAATGCGACAATATACTTTTTGAGCAAGCAGAGAAAACTTTCTATAGGAAACTTAATTCCACTGTAGAAAACGCAAATAAATCCTACCCAAGCCAAGAAGAAATTCATGAGTTTTGGGGAAACCAACTTTCGACGCCAGCTACCCATAACAACAATGCTGGATGGATTGAAGACATCACGAACAAATGTCAACACTACAGGAATATTCCTTATGAACCTTTCACCACTGAAGAAGTCTCGAACATTATCAAAGAGCTTCATAACTGGAAATCTCCTGGACCGGACGGAGTTCAAAACTTCTGGCTAAAGAAGTTTTGGAGTGTTCATGAGCTTTTAACTGTATTTATTAATAATATTATTTCTAATTCACAGGAAATACCATCATTCCTTACTCAGGGAACCACTTATCTAATACCGAAGGATCAAAATAACACCCAAGATCCAGCCAAGTACCGCCCAATTACTTGTCTTCCAACTTTGTACAAATTGGTCACATCCTGTGTGGCCCGGCGTATCTACCAACACTGTGCTCTGAACAATATCATAGAGCCCCAACAGAAAGGATGCGCTAAGGGCTCCATGGGATGCAAAGAACAACTTATTATCGACTCAGTCATTTCTAACCAGGCATACACCAAAAAAAGAAACCTTTTTACTGCCTTCATTGACTACAAGAAGGCTTTTGATTCAGTGCCGCATGAATGGCTTATAGATATATTAAAAATATATAAAGTCGATGATAATCTCGTGACCTTTTTGAAGCATATAATGGCAGAGTGGAAGACTAAAATTCACCTTCAAATACCTGGTGAAATTAATATCGAAACTGAAGATATCCCTATTAACCGGGGCCTTTTCCAAGGGGACTCGTTGAGTCCACTTTGGTTCTGCCTAGCGATGAACCCACTATCTCAGCTGCTGAACTCTACTGACTCAGGATTTAGCATCAAAAATAACAACACCGTTGTAGCGAAGCTTAATCATCTGTTGTATATGGATGATTTAAAATTAATGGCTTCCACCCGAAACCACCTAGATGAGATGCTAAAAACTGTAGAAAATTTCTCAAATGACATCAGTATGCATTTTGGACTAGACAAGTGCCGTATACTAAATATAGTCAGAGGAAAGGTTCAGCCTGGAGGTTTTGATATGCAAGATGGCCAAAACATCGAGGCAATGGGTGAAAATGATATGTACAAATATCTCGGAGTAAAACAAGCACGTAAAATTGACCATAAACAAATGAAAACGGAACTAACTTCGGAGTTCGTGCGAAGGGTAAGACAACTAAATCGGTCATATCTTAATAGTAAAAATTTGTTTAAGGCATTAAATACGTACGCCTGTTCCGCGCTGAGCTACTCATTTGGTATTATAAAGTGGTCAAAAACGGATATAGAGGGTCTTCAGCGGAAAGTAAGAACACTTCTCACAAAGGCGCAAAAACATCATCCACGTAGTGCAGTAGAGAGAACAACATTACCGCGGTATCAAGGGGGAAGAGGACTTATGGATATAGGTGAGCAATTAGATAAACAAATTGCTAATTTAAGATCTTATTTTCAGGTACAGGCTGAGACATCTACTTTACATCGAGCAATTTGCGCAGTAGATGATACGACGCCGCTTAAACTGAGCGAACAAGAAATGCGCATAAACCACCTGACCCAGCAAGAAAAAATGCGCACCTGGATGAGTAAACCTCTGCATGGGCGACATCTCAATGAGATCAACCAAGAATATGTAGACAATACAGCGTCGAACTATTGGTTGACATCAGGAAAGATGTTTCCCGAGACTGAGGGTTTCCTACTTGCCATTCAGGATCAGGTTATTCCAACTAAAAATTACCTGAAATATATTGTTAAAGATCCTCAAGTACAAAATGACAAATGCCGATATGGATGCCAAGCCCAAGAAACCATCCAACATCTTACCGGTGGCTGCCAGGCATTTGTCGGTACTGATTATAAAGAACGCCATGACTCAGTAGGAAAGATTATCCACCAAGAACTAGCTGACAAACTGGGACTTCTCCATACCGACCATCTTCCTTATTATCAATACGCTCCTGATAGAATGCTTGAAAATGACAACTACAAGCTATACTGGGACCGCACTGTGCTTACAGACCAACCAGTGGCCCATAATAGACCGGATCTCATACTAGTTAATAAACTTACTAGACAAACAACACTTATTGATGTGGCGATACCCAACACCAATAATTTAGTTGTTAAATACAACGAAAAGATCGCCAAGTACAGAGATCTAGAAATACAAATCAGGAGACAATGGAGAATGGAAAGTACCCAGACACTACCTATTGTTCTATCTACTACTGGTGTTATTCCCAAAAACCTCCTAGCGAACATAAAACAACTAGGTCTAAATGAACATCTTTATAAGGCCATGCAGAAAGCTGTACTCCTCGCGACGTCCAGATGTGTACGAAAATTTTTGGGAGATACTCCAACATACCAAGTCACCTAGGACTCGATAACATGGAAAGAGTCCCACCAGAGCTCAATCCTTTTGATACCGTAGGTATCTGGGATGAGTGAATTTTCCCCTTAGAGGGAGTGTGAGCCGTATGGCTAAATCTGGATAATAATAATAATAAAGTTTATTTATAACAAAAGAATGTGTTACAGTATAAATTTACATATTTTATACAATAAATAAACCCAGCTACTCACAGAAGTTGTGTGTCACATGGACTACAACTTGTACGTGAGGGTTGAATTTTTTTTGTTTAACATATTCGCACAAATTTACAATTATAAAAGTTTTTAAAGTACTAACATACAAACTGTTTAATATACATAACATAAAATTTAAAAATATAACATTTATTTGAAATTGAAGCTCATTAATAGCTATTTTATTAATTCATGCAATTTATATCTATTACCATAGATTCATTGTTTTATTTTTTTTTTATTTTTTATAGTTGTGTATTATTTTGATGGTAGATGATAAGCAATTACAAAATTTTTGGTCCCAAAAAAATCAATGCAACGTTAGCCAATGGTTTTTTCCTTTTTTTGGTACTAATATCGTTAAATTTCTATGTATTGTGGGTAAAATTCAGAAATGATTTCTCATTGTGTAAATACAATAATGATTTTTAGGAATACAACTGGTTTAAATCCATGAAATGACTGTCAGTGAATATTGGTCCACTGAAGATCTTATACCCCTTCTATATATTATTCTAATTATCCAATTTTGTATAACGTTTAGATTTTGTAGGCTCCACCCCATGCAATAATCCCATAGGTTAATTGTGATTGTACCAGAGAATAGTATAACATCTTCTGTGGTGAACATCTAAGAAGTCGCGAAGATAATTTTGAGAGTAAACCTCTTATTTTTTGGACTACATATTTAATATGATGATCCCATTTTAGGTGCCTGTCTATTACAATACCAAGGTACTTAATCTTTTCTGCTTCTGGAATTGTTGTATCGTTGTCAATTTCAAGTTGGTTGAAGTTTGGTAACCCAGTGGTGTATGACGAAAATGGCAAGTATTTAGTTTTTTCAGTATTTAATATTAATTGGTTATGTTGAAACCATTTTTTTATTTTTACAAAGTCCATTTCGACATTTTCCTTTAACTTTTTCCAATTATTGTTGCTATAAAAAATGGCTGTATCGTCAGCGAAACTTTTGATCTGGCCTGAAGTCTGTAATGTAAGTAATGTGTTTATATAAATAGTAAATAACAGCGGCCCCAATACCATTTCTTGTGGGACTCCGTAAGTCACAGTTCTGGTCATGCTGATTTTACCACCTACAGTTACCTTTTGCTGTCTGTCACTTAAGTAGCTCTCTAACAATTTGAAGGCCACACCTCTGATTCCGTAATTTTTTAGTTTGTGTAACAGTATTTTGTGGTTTACAGTATCAAATGCTTTAGAGAGATCTACAAATATACATAAGGAAGGTTTTTATTATCTAAAGAATTATAAATATTTTTTACCAATTTACCAATTGCATCTTCGGTAGACCTTCCCTCTCTAAAGCTATATTGACTTTCAGATAATATATTGTTTCTTTAAAAAATTATTTAGACGAGACTTTATAATTTTTTCGATTACTTTACTGAGATTCGGTGCGATATATTAAAAATATTAATTGTTTTTTATGTAATTCACTCGATAGTTTTGTATTTCTCAACATTAGGTAATATTAAATCTTCTTAACATTATTAACTTTGTTGTGACTTTTTTTAAATTTATTTATTACCGTTCTATATTTATGTTTGTACTAGTAATAGTCGGTATGAGATTCAAGCTGTTCAATCAATCAATCTCCTCAATAGTGAAAAAGAATAAACACTTCAATAAAAAAAGAGTGTGTACTTAGTACGCACGCAAGAAGTTATACTCCTATTATATGATTTCAACGAAATAAATATATTTTAAGGGGACTTTTCTAAGAATCTTTCAAAAAATCAATTTTTTTACATAAATCGCTTCCATTTACATTCAAAAACTCCCTCCTAAAACTTTAAAAAGAAATTCCCACTAGAATATAGGTTATAGTTATTTTATTAACGTCATCTACTATGAAAACCGGTATGGCAGGGACAACTATAATGATCTGCACAGATAGCAGACAAGGGCTACTAACCTTGAATAGACCACGTGTCACACAAGGTTTAGTAATGGAGTGTCACGAGTCACTAACTCAAGCTTCGGATGGTAATACCGTCATCCTGAGGTGGGTTAAAGGACACAATAGGAATAAAGGCAACCGCATTGCTGACCAATTATCTAGGAAGGCGGCAGGCCTAAGACTCTTAGGACCTGGGGATCTTTTTGGTTAGTTAACTACAACAATCGCGGAAATTGTTAAATGCCACTCCCATACGCAAACCGTAAAAAGATGGGAAGAAGGGAAAGGATGTAAACTTGCCAGGGTAACACTAAGTAACCTTGAAGAGTCAACATCAAAGAAGTACTTGGGAATGACCAGGAAAAATCTACGTTTGGCAGTTGGTTTTTTAACTGGTCACTGTCAACTAAACAAACACCTCCACACACTGGGGCTAGTAGACACACCTCTATGTAGGAAGTGTGAACGAGAAGACGAAACTGTAGAGCATGTCCTATGTGAATGCCTAGAGTTATCGTTAATACGAGAGTACGCGTTCGGCGAGTCCTGGCCCACATAAGTGAGATGTCTCCTGGTGACTTGTCCACCTTCCTAGAAATGGCAGGATGGACAATGAGCTAAGGGTGACAGCTCCCTGGGAGGATGGACAATGGGTCAATTGTGGCCTAAGTGCTGTGAAACTTAACTCGCCCTCCCTACTCTACAGATACAAATATAAAAACCGGTTTCTCTCCGCGCGGCGAGCGCGAGGCTCCAGCTGTTCTTTCTTTTGTATATATTATGTTGTATATACGTTGGGTATGTATTAGTTAGTCATTTTTATATAGTATGTATATCTGTATAACGTTTGGCAGTTACTATACACATTTGGAATTTTAAATCCGGAACATAGGATTTTTTACAAATTCTAAGATTCTCTGCGTTATTAACCAGTATAAATTTCTTTATAACGTCGCGATGTTTTATAACTAATTTATTTGTTCCACTGGATTACTTCTCCTCAGCGGTTTGTAGTAGCGTATATGGCACGCCGACAGTGTTGCTCCGTCTACCGATTTTTCCTGAAAGTCCGGTTTTGTGCAGGTAATAAATAATCTTTTATTAACATCAATTCTGTTTGTGTTCATTAGGTATTATTTGAGTTATAACATTTATACTTAAATACATTTATTATTCCAAATATTGTTTATAATTTCAAATTAAAAAGAGTGTAATATAATTATTTTATTTTTAAAAATCCTTTTTATTTTTAATTTTAGAAATCAACTTTTTTTTCAAGCCGTTTTGGCAATAAAACATAACCATTTTTTTAGTTACAAAATATTTTCATATCTACATTTATAAATAAGTACGTTTTCGTTGAATTGACATGCGATCTAGGTGTGTTCCGTTTTTACACTTACACTGGCAGTTATGGATCTCATGAGTATAAAAATTGGCGAAACGGCAACGGCCTGGTCGCTAAAAGTTGACGAAGCGAGCACTCAAAAGAAGGCCGAATTAAAAAGAAAAAAAGCTTTACAATGCCATTTACAACAACTGTTGGATGAAGAGGGTCCTCAATATTCACCAGGAATGGCCGATTAAACGTAAGTATAAAGTTATCAGCCTTTTGTTCACGAAAATTATGTAAAAAAAACTTTAAATGCTTTTTTCTCAAAAGTAACATTTTCAAACTGGTCAGACACTTTTCTCCGAACCTTCTTAACCGATTTTAAAAAACAAAAAATTTTTCGAATGTATATACAAAATACTAGATGATAAACCTTTAAAATATTTAAAAACCACCCCCCTTTAATATATATGGGTAAATAAACCGAAAAATATAGCGATTTTTCGACTTTTTTGAAAAAATTCGTATAAACTCTTCAAAAGAATACAATTTGCATATTTTAAAGGTTTATCATCTAGTTTTGACTCTCACGAATACAACCCATTTTGAATTTTTTGAATATCTGTTACCACCAAAAACGCACTTTTTACTACACGCCATCTACAGGACACCAATGAAGTTAAAATCGATATTAAAAATTTTTTTATGTCCTTCAAGACTTACTTAATCATCTCCGAAAGGAATTATGTTAATACATATTATAGTTTTTTTTCTGCTTTAATTTTAAAATGTGTCTTTTTTTAATCGCATGAGACTGTCCCCTTAAAAAGTTATTTTAATACTTACTGTTTTCCAAAAAAGTCATTAAAATAATACCAAGAATTAAAAAAAAAGTAAGGCAACAACACGAGGTGTTCCACAGCTACGTGGTTCCGTAGCGGTCACCCATCCAAATCATAACCACGTTCGAAACTGATGCTATGTGACAATAGAATAAAATTGATACAAAATTAAATATTTTGGCAGATTGTACAAATACTATTAAGATTAGTTTTTAATCTTCTTTTCATCATATTTTTATTAATCCTATTACCGACCGAATATTAATCCAAATACACAAAAATTATAATAAATAATATATTTACTAAATTTAACTTTATAAAATACATCCACCAGGATAATAACCATTTCGTAATTATTACATTGACAGTAGTAGGTATCAATAATAATTATATACACATCAACGTACGTTTAATTTAAAATTTTTATTTAACTTGTTTGAAAATGAATCATAATGCACAGGAAAAGATATAGTGGACGTACTTTATCGTCAAATAAATATAGAAGCAGAAGACCTTAACCTCCCAATCAAGGAAAATTTAAAACTTCATATGTACTCAACAACTTCCAGTAACTTTTTTCTCTCTTCTTGATGATCCAAAGTTCAGGTAATACCTATCAAACAAACTGGGAATTTCAATAAAAACAACCATTTAAATATTTATAAAAATGTACTTTATTACATACAATATATTATTCTGAGCATTATTTAAAAACCACATACTTACATAAATATACATATTTGCAAGTTTTTAATTTCAATAAATTCTCAAAGTATTTGCCAAACAATTTCTATTGCAAAATGAAGGTGACTTTAAATAATACGTCCATGTAAGGTATATCTAATGAAATATAACAAGACTTTCAGTATTTTTCATTAGTATAATACAATAATATAACAGAATACTGATTTTTAAGGTTAGTTTCTGTTTGTACCACATTATTATTTAATTTGAAAATCCTGCAACCTAACTGAGCTCCTAAAAGCCAAATTGCTTGTATCATCCAATTGTGAAAATGTGGATTTTTGTATCGCATCGCAAATATGACGTACGTTACTTATTTTCACACACATTATTTACGAATATATAAAACTTATCATATATTCGAGTTTCTATTAAAGGTCGAGTGTCTGCGGCAATATGTGGAACTTTTTATAGCATCCAGAACTTGCCACAATGACATGGCGCCCCACATTGAGCACCATATCACTGTGGCAATTACTAAACGCTATAAAAAGTTTTAATCTTGTGGCAAGCTGCCTGCTTTCGGACTTCAATTATTAAATAGTGCTCCGATATGTTGTGAGCTCGATTATTTCATGGTTTCAAGATATGGACCTTTTTATAGCATCCACAGGAACAGTCTTTTCACAGAAAAATATCACTTTTTTCGAAATTTTTCTGTTTCTTTCTCAATTTAGTTTTTAAATTTTAAAATCGTTTTAATTCCCAATATATAATTAACGAAAAGCCACTTTGTCCAAAACACTTACCTGTACTATTTGGGCAAACGACAAGAAAAAATTCGCTAAAATCGGAGCAGAATAAAATACTTTGAGAATTCGCTAAAAAAACAAAATTAATTGCGTTAAAAGAAACACATGAACGAGACTAAGGAAGACAACTAACGTTATTAACAACGTTAAATAATTATATGAATATAATACATAATTTATTATTGCAATAAAAAATGGGATAAGGTTACTTTCTTAAATAAACGTGTACATTGAATGAAAATGATTGTATACAAAGGGATATTTATTTAAAAATTAATTAAAAAGGACAGAGTTTGGATCCTCGTTGTCCATCTGTTTGATGTGCCTGAGGACATCTTTTTTGGTTATTACTCCTAGTAAACGCCTGAAAAAAAAAAGATAAAAATCTATCAATAAAAAGTAATGTGCTCGAATTTCGTTATAAAAAGTACTAGAAAAATATAAATAAATTCTAACAAAAGTATGTTGTAGGTCTTGAAGCGATTCGGCGATCAGTACTGTGTCGTCTGCATTTCTCAGATTGTTAATTGGGCTTTTAATGATATAATTCTGACCATCCAAGACTTTATTCAAAATGGCTTCCGAGTATATCGCACTCATGCAAAAAAAGTGACATAACTCCAAATTCTGCAAATTTCATGTTATGTCCGCATATATTCCACATCAAATAATCTTCAATAAGTAAAATTGTCACCAGTTGATTTTTTTTATAATTCTCCCTAGATGTCACTAGTGACGTTATGTGCTTTTCCGTTATTCATCTCGTTTGATTCAAGTAAGGTCGTGCCGCTGCTTAGGAAAACCGACATATTTCGAGTTGTTTACCTTTTTCCTGTTGTATCCTTCATAATTGAAAGTGACAAATAAACATATTTTGGTTTAGGACATTTTTCCTGTTCCATGAAAACATGTATTTCTGTTTATTTTACAATAGGTCACTTTTCTTTTTAGGCTCTGATTTAATTTACAGTTGTGACAAGAGTATCGTACATAAAAATACTATTATGTTTAATGTCGCAGAGATAAAGCACTATAATATAGATATTGTCGTCCCGCATTTTGTGGCAGAGGAAAGAACGTTTTTTAATAATGTATTAAGGTTGGGTGTGTATTTTTTAATTAAAAGTTATATGAATCAAATTCATTCATTCATTTCATTTTATTCATCTAACTTTTGATTAAAATTAGACAAAATGCAAAATAAAAGAAGAAATAATTGGTTTGAGAATGAGAGCAAATTAGCAGTGGAAGAATAGTCCAGGCTGTGAGGCCGCTCCCGTTGGGAAAATGTTTCTGATTCGGTTTCTTCGCGGATTCCGGTTCAAAAATGTCCCCTTTAAACAAATCTGAAGGGTGCCGGGCGAAATTTTTGGGCAGAAATTGTTTAAACAATTTTTTTTAAACAAATTCCAAAAATTTTTTTTTCTGGAAAACGTTTTTTTTAGGTTTTTTGGGTCATTTTAAACAAAAAAGGTCTCTTGTCATTTTTCTCTAAAGTTGATAGTTTTCGAGTTATAAGCCATTTAAAGCCTGAAAAATGCGAAAATACGCATTTTTGAGGCTTGAAAACACATATGTAAATTAATATTTTTGAGGTTACCAAGTGTCTAAATTGAAGTTTTAACATTCAACTTCAAGATTGTGCAGAGTAATCGGGGTTTATTTTAATTTAGACCGTTGTTTTTTAATTGTTAAATATGCGCGTACACTCGATTTTTCAGCCGCCGCGGCGCTTCTATCGTACTTATGCATAGTTTACATATACACTTACGCAAAAAACCCGAACAAATCCTTGAAGTTTATTAACATAGTTTTTTCCATAATTTATTTATGTAGGTATTAATTATTGTCATTGGGCTAATTAAATAAATGAATCATCGCAATGTAATAACCGTATATAGTTTTTTTTTCTTCCAAATTTGAACAATATAATTATTATTTATTGAGTATATATTTATTTATATCAATTGTAAATAATATTTTTAAATTTATTTTATTTTTAATATATTTAATTATATTTTTAATATATTTAAATAATACAATGCAGTAAATATTAATATTAGTAAACTTAATTTTAAATTGCGCGGTGTTTAAAAACAATATACTATCGCAAAAATGCAAGTTTTTACCTGTTTAACAATCGCGCGCTCATACTTGATTTGTTATTACTTAAACGATCATTAGGAAGACTATTGTTTAATGCCCATTAAAAGGGTATTATATTATTAATGTGTTATTAAAAAAATTGTGAATGGATTTAAAATGTCTTTTTCCGTACCTCTTCTTAAATGAAAACTTACCGAAGAAAATTTAATTTGTATTTTTTGTAATAACATCAACAATATTAAGTTAGTGCAAAAACCTAAAGTAGATTTTTACATAACAATACAAAATGCTGCTCTTCGACGAAAAGTGTGACTGAAAAATTTAATTTAATCTAGCCAATATATCTTGTACCTCTGACGCACTTTACCAACACTTGTTAAGAGCTTTCGCTCAAACATATATTTGGCGAAATGCCATATATTCCCGCTATCAAACTCTCGATTTTACACAATATGGATATTGTATGTCTGATAGTGGTGGGTTGGGAAACCGTGCAAATGCAACAAGACTTGCAAAACTAATGCTTGCAACTGCAAGAAAAATCATGTCAACTGTGTACCATTATGTGGATGTGATTTAGATTTTTGTGAAAACAAAGATACTTTTACTGAGTTGTTTTTTTACAATCTTTTGTACAATTATTTTATGTAACTATTATTGGACTTTAGACGAAATTTATATTATAACTCAATTGATATAAATAAATATATACTCAATAAATAATAATTATTTGTAAGTATATGTAAACTATACATTTAAACAATTAAAAAACAACGGTCTAAATTAAAATAAGCCCCGATTACTCTTCACAATCTTGAAGTTGAATGTTTAAACCTTAATTTAGACACTTGGTAACCTCAAAAATAATAATTTACATATGTGTTTTCAGGCCTCAAAAATGCGTATTTTCGCGTTTTTCAGACTTTAAATCGCTTATAACTCGAAAACTATCAACTTTTGAGAAAAATGACTAGAGCCTTTTTTGTTTAAAATGGCCCAAAAAACCTAAAAAAACGTTTTCCAGATTAAGAAAAATTATTTTTGGACTTTGTTTAAAAAAATTGTTTAAACAATTTCTGCCCAAAAATTTCGCCCGGCACCCTTCAGATTTGTTTAAAGGGGACATTTTTGAACCGGAATCCGCGAAGAAACCGAATCAGAAACATTTTCCCAACGGGAGCGGCCTCACAGCCTGGACTAGAAAAGAATAAAACAAGATTGAAAGGGTTAAGCACAAGCAAAAAAAGGAACGAGAAAAATACAAAGATCTTGGGCAAAAGACAAAAAAATTATTTAAATCGAAAAAAAAATTAAAAAGAATTTATGAGCTAATACACAACATATGGAGACATACGTAAATTAAAGAGAGTAATATACCAAATAAAATTATAAGAATGATAGAAATGACAATGCGAAATTCCTAAGTAATAATAGATACCGAAAGAGAAAGAACGGAAATAATAAAAAATAAAAAATGGAGTAAGACAAGGAGATTTGCTCTCAATGGTACTATTTATTTTATCACTAGACATGATAATAAAAAAGCTGCCAAACGCAGAAACTATAAACAAGAATGCAGTACAAATAATAGGATATGCGGACGATACAACCATAGTAGCAACAGATAAAAAATCATTAAAAAAAATCTTCCAAAAATAGAAAACAAAGCCAACTAAGAGGACTGGAAAATAACACAAAATACATGAACATAAGCAAGAAAAGAAGACACAAATCACAGAACTGACAATAGATGCATACAGTTTAGCAGAGGTTGAAACATTTAAATATTTGGGAGTACTATTCAACAGAAGAAATGAAAGTGTAGATATGAAAAGAAAAATACAAGCGGGAAATACAGCGTTCGTACAATCGAAACACAAAAATGAAAATCTACAAAACGACCATAAGACCAATAGTAGTATATGAAAGAAGAAGCAGAAGAAAAAGATGAAAGTTTTTGAGAGGAAGATTATCAGAAAAATACTGGTACCAAAGGGGGAAATGAAGAGGATGCAAGACAATGGATGAATCACGAAATACAAGAATGGATAGGTCAAGAAAACATAGTTAGAGCAATAAAAGCACAAAGAATTAGATGGTATGGACATATAATGAGAAGAGAGAAGATCAATCTGTTAAAATTTATTGTTGAATGGATACCAGCAGGTAACAGAACCAGAGGCAGACGTAAACTGAGATGGTGAGAGCAAGTGGAAGAAGGTTTAAGGGGTATGGAAATTAGAAATATAGAAAGGACAAGGCTTGGAAACGCCTGTTCAAAATGTCCTGACTAGTATCGAAAATGTCGAAGTTCAAAGGCCCAATTATGATAACGCTGAAAAGAACGAAACTGCTGTATTTATAGAAACTACTGAACCTTCGTCTCTACCAGATCTACAAGATCTGTATATACAACAGTATAAAATCGATATTATCGATCAGATAATAAATGCGTCCTAAAAAAACTAAAAAATCATGTACCTGAAGTTTCTGCTCATGAGAATACAGAATCTGTATTAAATGAAAGCGATGCTGATTTAAACTCTGAGTGACGATTCCATAGCCGATCGTAAGTTTTCTTCATGTGAGTCAACTTTAAGTGGTGAGTCATCATCAGATACTGAACAAAATGGCTCGCTTATTAGTTCTACTGAGAGATCGTTTCCTAAACGTGGTAAGAAGAGATTACATAGGATCCAAGTAAGAAAAATGGAGACAGCAAAGGGACTTAGAAATATGAGAAAGGAATAACTGTACGTTTCTAAGACGTCGAAAATATTTAAAGCCACAGAAATTCTAGCTTCATGAACAGAAAAAAATGTAAAGTTTCATGTAAAAAAATGTAAAGCTCAACCAAGTTTTCAGAAGAAGAAAGGAAAAATATTTTTAACAAGTATTGGACACTTGGCAACTGCGACGGTCTTTAGAACAGGGCGGATCTGTAAAAAAATCGACTAAATTGGGATGTGATAGATTGACTTATCTTCCCTCTCAAATAGGTCGGGAAAAATAACGACAATTGAACTTCCTATAAGATACGACTGGTTAAAAATGTTTTAATTTATTAACGTTGCAGCAATAAATGCAAAAAGAGGGGGAAACAAGCCTTTTTTTATTCAATATTTTTCAACCACTTCGATTACACTTAGGACCTTCATAATTCGATTAGAAAATCTTTGTAACCTAGTCAAGCAGTTCTCTAAATTTCATTAAAATCGATTTAACTGATTTCGCATAATATTTTGCAAATCTAATTTTTTTTTTAAATTGAATTTTTTCGTTAACGTACTTAACAAATCTAACGTATTTTCTGAAATTAAAATCAGATTATTTGGACGGTCTCAGAAATGTTTTAAACTTATAAACAATTTTAGACGCAGTTGTAACAGTACCGATTCGATGAAAGTTTTTGTTTTTATAAAAATTTACATGCCTGGCCGGATTCAAACCTGTGACTCCCCTAGCTGTCACTCGGTAAGTTAATGACCTGCGCACTGCGCTATCGAGATGGTAAAAAGATAGTTTATTTAATGTAATAATTAATAATATATTTGTTATTTTGAAACCGGCTTCCGCTCTGGAATATTTTATAGTTAAATTTATAGTTCGTAAAATTACCTATTCTAAGTAATGAAATAATATAAACGCAATAAACAATAATGGCAAGGATGTACATGTTCTATAACTAACACGGAACGTATTTGTCTACATATATTAGAACAAAACAAACAAAATTTTAATACCTGGGAACCAAAAAAATGTGATGTTGAACCGCATACAAATCATCGCATTATGCAAATAAATTATGACATGAGTTGAATTTATGTATTTTATAGATAAACAAATAAAGGAAACATTATAGATAAACAATAGAACCAAGGTTGCTGTTATTTACGGGATTCCAAACTAATTCCGAATTACACACAACTACCTACTCATAAAGCTAATAAGATTCATCAATAAAAAAACTACGAACTGATTACTAATAAGTAGAACAAATTCGGAAGAAAGCATATATTTCTGAAGAAAGCCTCTGAATGTATTTACATACCTCAAACGGCACTTTAATTGACATTTAGAGATTAAGTATTCTAATACCTTTTACCAGATCAGGCCATAAATCAGTTGTAAAATGGCGACTATCAGCTGATATACAGTGCTTTTCAGATAAAACTATCCACCTTAAATAACTCAAAATTTTCTAATTTTTAGGAAAAACGTAAAAACACGTCAATTAATATTTCAAGGGGGAGACATTATATCATATTTAAGGTTGCTGAGAAATGCACCCTCTCACCCAACGTATCATCCCTTTTTATTTTTTATCATCCCAAAAAAATTTTTAATGAAACACACCACAATAGACATGCAACTCAGAAATTTAAAGTAACAGGGTCAGTTTGCAATAAAAAACATAACCGGCAGGGAGTTGTAAATAACGAAGCAATCGAAGTAGCCATTTTACCATGATGATTACCAATTTTCGTCGCGAAGATGGCACGTAAAGAAGAAGAAGAATGTTATAATAGGTCAATTGACTTAATATTAAACAAATTGTTGAGAATATTGTTTACTAGAAAACGGTAATACACTAAGAATTTTCATTAATTTATCAAAAAAAAAACAAGTTTATCATCTATTATCATTATCACATTGAACATTGAAGAATTTTATTGACTTACTCCAAACAGTAAAATAAAAAAACAAATTTATCACAATAACAGAAAGATAACCCATATATATTATATAAGAATCAGCCTTGGGACCGGCATTTGGTGTAGAAGTCAAAAGTCAATTTTTAATTCGCGTATTTAAAATTTATGTACATCGATAACGTCGAGAGATAGGCACAGAAAGGACAAAATATTTATTGTCTGGTTCGAAGTTTATCTAATGAACTGTCGAGAAACGGTCACACCAGAAAAAATGTTTTTATTCTCATATTTAACGGTACTTTAAATAATAATAGTATTTCTATTTTGTATTCAGATCGTGATAAGAAATTGGGTATTGGATTTATTACAGGAAGAATGTAGTTGCGACATTAAAGGCGATATACTGATAGTCCTTAACTAAAATATAAATAAGTAAATAACATTACATTAAATTTAAATAATAAACAAACATAAATTTAAGATATTTTAAGATTTAATACATTTAACTGACTATAATTCAAAGACAAAGTGCTAACGAATAATTGATACTTAAAATATTTTCAAAGGATTCACTGAATCCTTTGTACATTTTGTAGGAGCTTGTTCCGCAATATGATGATCGAATTAAGAGACAAACGAAAAATATTACATTCTTAATTTATAGGTTCATCGACATCACCTTGGTTTTATTGACGAATGCAAAAATAACTTATTAGTACAGATACTTCCTCTGTAACGAACACGGTTATTACGGGTTTTCGCTTATAACGAGGTACATTAGATGTCCCGTGAAATTTCTATTGAACTATAACCCTCTATAGCAGTGGTTCTCAACCGGTGTTCCGCGGAACACTAGTGTTCCGCGAATTCCTTCCAAATGTTCCGCGAAATACTCGCAATCCTACATACCATTTTGCTAAATTACTCTTTTCAAATAAATATTTTCAAATTTTAAAATAGCCACTTACGTACATTTTAATTTAATAAAATTCTGCAGCGTAAATGTTCATTTGCCCAACGTGACAACATCGCGTCGGCACAGTGCACACGTTGGATTTTATAAGCGCTGAGCGCTGAGCTCCGCAGTGGCCATAGCCAATCTGAGTCACCCACGCCACAGTCTGCAACTGAATGTTGAATTTGTTACATTGCATAAACGTAATACGTGAAAATCGCCGTGTCAGTTTTTTTTATGATAACGTTTACGTACGGCTTATCTATCAAAGGTAAGTAATTGCATATTTTATACAAAATGTGAAGCATTCATCCGCATTATTTTGTTTAGAGACGAATAAATTAAAATGGATAAGTTCCTCAAACTTAAAAGAAAAACTACTGTGGAACAACTCATAATTAATGATGTTGAAGCGAGCACCAGCGGAGATACTGGAACTTTACGAAGTGGAGTTGATGACAAATCGAAGCGCAGCAAAAAAATGTTGAACCAGCAATATTTGGATGAATATTTGGATTATGGCTTCATTTGGACTTGGGAAGAAGACTGTCCAATCTAGAAGTGTATTGTTTGTGGGCAGACACTCGCTAATAGCGCAATGGCTCCGGCTAAATTAAAACGCCATTTTACTACCAAACACGCTAGTGTAGCTTCAAAAAATAAAGATTGTTTCAAGCGACTTTTGGAGACACAAGCGAAACAATTTGAAAGGTCGCTAACAATTTCCGACAAAGCACAAATAGCTTCATATAAGGTCGCCGAATTAATTGCTTTGAAACAGAAACCACACACTGTTGCAGAATCTCTTATATTACCAGCATGTTGTGAGATGGTCAAAATTATGTTTGGCAACGATGCACAAAACGAAATACGGAAAATTCCTATGTCGGATGATACAATAAGAAGGAGGATTGTTGATTTATCTGCAGATATTGAGGAAAAAGTTACAAATAAACTTTACAAAAAAAGCATCGCATTGCAGGTGGACGAATCCACTGATATTAGTGGCAAAGCTCATTTATTAGGATTTATTCGATTTGTCGACGAAGGTGAAATAGTCAGTCAGTTTTTATGCTGCAGAGAACTTACAGCACGTACAACAGGTCAGGATGTATTTGATTCCATAACGTCATATTTAGAGAAAAAAAATATATCATGGGATTTTTGCGTAGGAATTTGTACGGACGGTACCCCTTCCATCGTAGGCTCCATAAAAGGTTTTTGTACCCTTGCAAAAAAGCGAAATGAAAATATCATATGTACGCACCGTTTCTTGCATAGAGAATCTCTAATTTCAAAAACGCTACCAGCTACTTTGAAATCTGTATTAGACCAAGTGGTTAATGTCGTGAATTACATCAAATCAAGACCACTAAAAACCCGTCTTTTTAAACAACTCTGCATCTCAATGGAATCAAAGTATGAATGTTTGTTGCTGCACACCGAAGTTAGATGGTTGTCAAGGGGCAAAGTATTATGTCGAATTTATGAACTTAGAACGAAGCTGTTAACTTTTTTCCAAGAAGAAGGTAATGACACATTTACCACATATTTTGAAAATGATGCATGGTGCACTAAAGTGGCATATTTGGCCGATATTTTTAATTATTTAAATGGCGTTAACTCAAGTATGCAAGGCAAAAATGAAAATATTTTAACATCCACGGACAAGCTGTCAGCTTTATAGAAAAAATTGTCATTTTGGAAGAAGCGCATTTTAGAGACAAATAAAATGGATATGTTTCCACTGCTTCAGAATGAAGGTGATGAAGATAAAGAACAAGAAATCACGCATATAGTTACAGAACACTTATCACTATTAGAGGAGATAATTGCCAGGTATTTTCCATCTCTGAACGTAGAAAAATATGACTGGATAAGAAGTCCTTTTAGCACAAGTAATACAGCCAATTTCCAGTTTTCTCTGAACCAAGAAGAAGAATTTATTTCGTTGTCATCTGATCGTACTCTGAAAATTAAGTTTTCAGAAGGGAATGTTCAGGAATTTTGGATCTTGGTCCAAGAGGAATATCCACTTCTTGCCAAAAAAGCGATTAGTATTTTAATACAGTTTTCAACGTCCTATTTATGTGAATTTGGGTTCTCATCTTTAACAAACATTAAAAATAAGAAACGGGAAAGGCTGCTAAACTTAAAACAAGAAATGAGAGTAGCTCTTTCCCACATCAGGCCTGATATTGAGCAAATTTGCAAACGACACCAGGCACAAATGTCTCACTAATTTGAATTATTTACTCATATGATGTATTTTGAGAATTACGCTTTTGTTAATGTTAAAAATGTTTTTTGTTTTCATATTTTAAGTAAAATTTTACAAATTTGAGTACGTATAATAAAGTTTATTACAGAATTTATGTGCTAATCCTATTTTGTTTATCAATATATGCATGTTATTGCTTTGGTGTTCCGCATTTTTTTTTCGGTAATTAAAAGTGTTCCGTCGCCACAAAAAGGTTGAGAACCACTGCTCTATAGTGAGGCAAATTTGGTTATAACGAGAGGAAATAAGATCGAAAAATGTGTTTTTTCTGCATTTTTTGGCCACGCCGGGCAGCCTTTTTTACTGCCGCCCGTAATAAACTTCTGTTTACCGACCGATATTGTGCTGTCCGAAATTCACAATTTATTATTCACAAGTGTCAGTGTAGAGGTTTGACCATTCAAACCAAACAAACTAAGAGAGGCTTAAAAACATGACAAATGAAACAAATTTTACCAGAATTTCATTTCACAGGTGTTTTTGTCGTAGATGTTTATCGTTTGTTTTCTGATCGTGCTTTCACGTCTTGAAAGTTGTGTTGTAGATTACATAGTCACATAGATTACACATAATGACTCCTAAAAGAAAAGCATTTACTTTAGAAGAAAAAATTAACATCCTTAAAGATGTTGAGAAAGGTAAGAAAGAAGTTTATCGTGAAAGAGGAATTTCAAGTTCCACTCTATCTTCTTTGTCAACCATTTTCCATCCACTCCTGAATGTAGATATCTTCCAATTGCTTCCATCTATCTCTATCTTGCGCCAATCTAATCCACTGTTTTGCCTGCCACTGCTCTTATGTCATCTACCCATCTTTTTTGAGGTCTTCCCATGCTTCTTGTTGTCGTCCTTGGTCTCCATTCTAGAATTCTCCATGTCCATATGTTGTCATTATATCGGGCTACGTGACCTGCCCAGCGCCATTTCATTTTTGTAATTTCTTCCACAATATCCCTAACCTTCGTTCTACATCTTATCTCGGTGTTTCTAATCTTGTCTCTTAGTGATATTCCAAGCATGATTCGTTCCAATGCTCTTTGCGTTGTTTCTAATTTTTTGGCAGATTTTTTGGTAAGTGCTACTGTGTTCAAGCCGTAGGTACAAACAGGTAGTATTCATGTGTTATACACCTTTTTCTTTAAGTTTATAGGAATGGAGGTGTTTTTCAAGATATGTGCTAGTTTGCCGAAAGCGCCCCAAGCCAGTTGTCTTCTTCTTTTAATTTCAGCATCTTGATTTGGTTTTCCTAGTTTGATAACATAACCTAGATATACATAATGTTCCACATTTCATTTAGTTCTTGGATATTATCGGCTATTAAAACTATGTCATATGCGAATCTCAAGTGGTTTAAGTATGATCCGACGACGTTGATACCCTTATTGTTCCATTCCAGTTTCTTAAAAATATATTCTAGAGCAAGAGTAAATAGTTTGGGAGAGATGGTGTCTCCTTGTCTTACTCCCCGTTGTAGTCTTATGGGATTAGTTTTTGTGCTTTCATCCAGCTTTATATGCATGGTGGCATTTTCATATATGTTTTTAATTATGTTAACGTATCTTGAATCTATGCGTGCATTTTCTAGAGATTCAAGCACTGCCCATAATTCGATGGAATCGAATGCTTTATGGAAATCGACGAACGCCATATGAATTGGAACATTATACTTGGTGCATTTTTCTATCAGTGTTCTTACGGTGTGCAAGTGGTCTATGGTATTAAAATGTTTTCTGAATCCAGCCTGCTCGATAGGTTGATAGAAATCGAGCTTATGTGTTAGGCGGTTGGTTATGATTTTAATTAGTAATTTATACAAATGTGATAGCAAGGATATTGGTCGGCAATTCTCGATGTTTGCTCTGTTTCCTTTCTTGAATAGTAAAATGACCTCGGAGTTGTACCATTCTTCAGGAATCTTTCCTTCATCAATTACTTTATTAAATAAAACATTTAATACCTGTTCCATTTTTCCGCCACCAATTTTCAACATTTCAACTGTAATCTTATCCTCTCCCGGACATTTATTCTATCTACCATGCTCAAAAATAAACACAAGATTTTCAAAACAGGTTCGTCTTTTTCCGGTAAATCGAAAAAACTACGTGCCGCAACTAATAAAGAACTCGATACTTCTTCTTCCTCCAGTGCCCTGTCCGTTGCGAACGTTGGCTATTAACATGGCAATTCTGATCTTGTTTGCGGCGCTTCTGAATAGTTCGACCGATGTGAGCCCAAACCACTTCCGCAGATTTTGAAGCCACGAGTGTCTTCTTCTGCCTGGCCCTCGCTTACTGTCTATTTTTCCCTGGACAATCAAATGCAGCAAACGGTACTTATCGTGTCTCAATATGTGGTCTAGATATTCAAGCTTTCTTAGTTTAATTGTATTCACGATTTCTTTCTCCTTTCCGATTCTTTGGAGTACTTCTATGTTGGTGACATGTTTGGTCCAGGATATACGAAGAATGCGTCGGTACACCCACATTTCGAATGCTTCTAGTTTTCTCGTGAGCGTCTCCGTCAGTGTCCAGGCCTCCACGCCATACAGTAAGATCGGAAAAATGTAGCATTTAACTAAACGTAGTTTTAGGGGAAGAGACAAATCCTTGCTTATGAGGAGTTTTCTCATATTGCTAAATGCTGCTCTAGCTCGTTCTATTCTCGCCTTAATTTCTGTGGCCTGTTCCCATTTTGCATTTACGTTGGTGCAACTCGATACTGCAATGGTCAAATGGTTTACCGTAAACAGGACTGCGAATGTTCCAATAAGTCGACTACTACTTCAAGAAAAAGCAACACAATTTTCGCAGGCTTTAGGTGGTGATGGAAATTTTAAAGTCACGAAATTACGTTTGGAAAAATTTGCGGTGAAGCGAAGAGTGTTTCCAAAGAAGTCAGCATCAACTGGTTGAAGTCATGGCCTACAATAAGACAAAATTACAGTGACGATCATGTTTTCAATGCCGGGAACTTACTCCACATAAGACCCTCAAATTCAAAAATTAACCGGTTCTGAAAAATGGAAGTTGATCGTCATTTGAGAAATCTCAAAAACTACGATGTTTCAGAGGTGTGAATCAGCGTCCTGTCACATATAAATTTAATAAAAAATCGTGGATGACAGCAGAAACAGTGAGACAGAGAGTTAAGACATCGAAAGATTATTTTAATTGTTGATAATTATACAGCCCTTCTAAAAGTTAACGGTTTAAAAAACATTGAACTTCTTTTTTTACCCCCAAATTGCACATCTGTTCTGCAACCGATGGATCAGGGCATCATAAGGTCACTTAAAGTTCACTACAGAAAACTTTTAGTTAGGCGGATCCTGAATAATGTGGAAACCCGTAGTGAATCCCTTGTTACTTTATTAGATGCCGTAAATTTCATTCACAAAGCATGGACACTCAGTTCTCGTTACAGAGTGAGTCTACTGTATTGGTCATAGAGAGCTACTTTAGGAATTGAGACACATAGCTTATGGAAATATGTCCGGTATATACCGTTGATGTAATGACGAGGAAGTGCTTACTGATGTGAGAGCTAGCCTTAATTGGCCGATCAACTGGATGGGAACCACAGAAGTTCCCTCAATCCAGTGCTAGTAAAAGGGCTATGCCTTAATGTCCACATTCCCTTTATTAAATTTAATAAGAAAACACTAAGGTCCATTCTGCTCATTTTTAGCAGTAAAACTTGACATTGAACATAAAACGTATCATTTTAGGTGATGTTTTGGCCTTAAAAAGGTCCAAAAATGAACATAATAGACTTTAGCTTTTTCTTATAATACTTAACATGGGTAATGAGACCGCTTTGGTAAAGCTCCTTTGCTAGTGACAGAACATCATGGGCCAACGTAATGGTAATTCACCTTAAAAATTAAATTGTGGGGCTAAGCGGCTACTATGCAGATTCTTAAGTGGACTGTTTGGTTGTTTAATTCAGATATTATTTTAAAATCATGTGAGATTCACATACAATTTGAAATATTAACACATGGAAGTCCCCTATTCACGTTTTATATTATTCAGCAAACTAAATTTTTATTTGGAGTTAAATTTTGTCTAACGTAAATGTGAATTTATTCTATGAGTACTAAATATTTACTTTATTAACTAATTGTGTGTTTAACATGCCTGAACGTAAAGATGTTAGTATTTTATGGTATCACTTTGAGAAAGACATTAACAGTGAGAAGGCTGTATGCAAATTTTGCAAAAAAAACTTAGTTATAAATCAACTACAGCAAATTTGAAAAGCCGTTGAAAGTATTTCAGTAAATTTTTCTTTGATTCGAGGAAGCATGTTTGTTTATGTACTCGCTTAAATATTTTAATTAGTTTTTCAACTTGATACTTGTTTACGAAAAGCAGTTCAGTTTCATTAACGATAAAAACGTCAACGACTCACCTCTACTGTTTTTCTCGTTACTACAGTCAGAGAACTACGAACACAGTTCGTAGTTCAGTGTCCTTACTTTAAAAGCTCGACGTTGCCAAATAATTTTGTAAGAAGGTTTTGTATTGTGATGTCATATTGCATTTTATTATTTTTATTGCGAATAAGGCACAATGTGACTTTAAAATAAGCTTATTTTGATGTTTAGATTTCTAATTCGGAAATCGTAATTAAAATACGAAACATTAATAAATTTTATTTAGATAATACGAGTTCCGAAGTGGAAATCAAAATGTTAAATTAAACTTATTGTAAAGGAAAATTGTGGCATATTTAAAATAAAAAACAGTAAGCTGCCATTTAAATCAATTCGCCCAAATTTGATTATCTTAGAACGTTGTTAAAATGCTAAAAAAACAACAGGTCAAATAAAACCAATAAGTTTGGCAACTTTTCTTCTATTCTTAGTTCCACTAATGCTATTTCGACGATATAAAGGCGGGCCTAATATACTTCTCTCTTTTGAAATAGGTGTTTCACTCAATCTCACGTAAGGTACATACCGACCATAAACTTTTGCCTACACTATATATACAGAGTGGCCCAAAAGTCTGGAAACGGCCAATTATCTCGTAAATTGGTAGTTATAATTGTACAAAATTTGAGGTACACCTATTATGGAATACGGAGATTTCATATTTGATATGGAATCCGATTTTCCGTTTCTCTTATATGATTAGTAACTTTGGTTTTTTAAATGCATCACCCTGTATATTTAGTCATTATTGGAATCTATTCAATACGAGTTCAACCGTATGTAACACTTATGATTTTATGTAGTCTGAAAGGTCTTAAATACATAAAATACAAGTCTAGCAACGCCTAATTGTTTTAATAAATTTTTTAATACTAAATATTTTCAACTACATGAAAACGTAACAATTGATAGATTAGAACATTTTTTAACAATAGTTACGTTATTAAGTGTTCAAAATGTGCTCAATTTATGAGTTGACAGTACCCTAATCGATGGTAGAATGCGTCCTTCACATTTCTCCATGATGGTCTAGAAACAATTCGAGATTCATTGATAATTCGTTGCCTTAGCGCTGCAAGACTTGCTGGTTAAGTTTTGTAAACTGAATTTTTCAAGTATCCTAATAAAAATAATCTTTATGATTGAAATGGGGTGAACGTGAAGGCCATTCAATTCTACCTTGTCTACCAATTTATCGTCCGGGAAATATCCCCTCTAAATAACGCCGAACATTTACACCAACTATCTGACGTTAAATTTCTTTCGATAAAAAATGGCCCAATTGACTGCTGACCTACTATACCTGACGATACATTTAATTTTTTTGGTCTTTGAGTATGGTTTTCACGCATTCAGTGTGAATTTGCGTCACTCCAGTGCCTTAAATTGTGTCGATTTACACTTCCACACAGTGTAAAGATTGCTTCATCGGAAAACATTTTCTGTTAACGAAATTTTAATAATTTTCAATTTTATCCATCATTACCTCAGTAAACTCTAATCTAAGATCGAAGTCATCTTCACTTAATTCTTGCAATAAGTTTATTGTGTATGGTTTAAACTTATTTTTACGTAATATACGTAAGACTGAAGAACGACCTACATCATGTACTTGTGCAACCCTGCCTGAGGATGTATGTGGATCTTCAACAAAACCTTTCTCTTTCCATCTATCTTTACCTTCTTCAGATTTCTCAAATCGCTTTACAGTTTTTTGCACCGCCGCCTTATGAATAGGAGAACGGTTTAGAGAACGGCACTTTAGAGAAGCAATTTAAATTGCAGAACTTTTCGAAACACAACTACTGTCAGTTTTCGTTTATAATGTAAATCGTGAACAAATGTCAATATCACAGCATTCTACATTTAAATATTTAAATTTATTAAAATCTACATATTTTGCAGACCTTCCAGACTACATACAATCATAAGTGTTACATATTTTTGAACTCGTATGAAATTCACACTGAATGCGTGAAAACCATACCAGACCACAAAAATTAAATGTATGATCAGGTATAGTACTTAGTCAATTGGGTCATTTTTTTATCGAAGGAAATTTAACGTCAGACAGTTGGTGTAAATGTTCGGCGTTATTTAGATGAGATATTTTCCGTACTTATCGTACGGATTATTGGTAGACAGGGTAGAATTCTAATGGCCTCCACGTTCACCCGATTTCAATCCTAAAGATTATTTTTTTAGGGATACTTGAAAAATTCAGTTTAAAAACTTAACCAGCCAAGTCTTGCAGATCAAAGGCAACGAATTATCGATTAATCTCAAATAATTTCTAGACAATCATGGAGAAATGTGGTAGACGCATTCTACCATCGATTAGGGTACTGTCAACTCACAAATTGAGCACATTTTGAACACTTAATAACGTAACTATTGTTAAAAAATGGTCTAATCTATCAATTGTTACGTTTTAATGTAGTTGAAAATAATTAGTATCAAAAAATTTATTGAAACAATTAGGCGTTGGCAGACTTATGTTTTATGTATTTAAGACCTTCCAGACTATAAAAAATCATAAGTGTTACATATAGTTGAACTCGGATTGAATAGAAGATTCTAATAATGACTGAATATACAGGGTGATGCATTTGAAAAACCAAAGTTACTAATAATATCAGAGAAACGGCAAATCTGGCAACATTGTAAATATCAAATATGGAATCTCCGTATCCCAAAATAGGTGTACCTCAAATTTTGTACAATTATAACTAGCAATTTACGAGATAATTGGCCGTTTCCAGACTTTTGGGCCACTCTGTATATAGAAATAAGGACGTGAGACAGGAACCGAATGTAACAAAATGTAAATAATGTATAAATTAAACAAATACTAAATTAAAACTAAAAAAAGAAGCGTTAGATGTGCCTACAAAATATGAAGCAAGTTTGATAGCAACAAATGAATAATCCCTAAATTGAGGAACATTTTTTTACTGAAAAGCATAAGTGAACTATAAATGTTTTTATTTCCACATTTATTTACAGTGTATTTACACTGGGGAATGAATGTCAATACAACAAAAACCAAATATCTTTGTATTGGAAACGAGTCAGATAACATAGACCTCGAAAACGGACAACATATTTCCTGCTGTCAGAGCCATGACTACTTGGGTGTTGCCTTTGACAATACAGGAACTGATACACGGGAAATAGAAAAACGAATCACTCAAGCAAAGAAAGTCTTAGGATGTCTCAATGGTATACTGTGGAGTAAAGAGATAACGAAAGGAAGAAAATTTAATATATGTGAGACCATGATTAAAACTACTCTTCTTTATGGCGCTGAAACATGGAGAATTAGTGAAAAGAACAAAAAGCGAATAGAAGCAGTAAAGATGGATGCAATGAGAAGATCTTTAGGTATTTCCAGACGAGATCGAATCAGAAATGATGTAATAAAACAACGTATGAGAATAGAAGGAAATATAACTCAAGATATAGAGAAGAAACAATTAAGTTGGTAAAAGCATGTTCAACGGATGCCAGCAACAAGACTCCCCAAAAAAGTAGTAGAATGGCAACCGATAGGTCGACGGAAAAGAGGAAGACCCAGATTAGAATGGCAACACAGCGTAAACAAGTCCATGAGCGAAAGAAATTTAACAACAAACGACTGCGAAGATAGGAAGAGATGGTGTTTAGGTATCGAACAACGTCGAAAGACGTTCTAAACTGATGTATATATATATATATATATATATATATATATATATATATATATATATATATATATATATACTTCTAGCGGTTAATATAAGCTCCGTACTAAAACGGTATTATACTAACTCCAGTAGAATATACACCATGTATATTATTATCTAAGTAGCGCTTTATGTAAACTCCGACCAACAGGTAGGATCAAGTGGACTCCGTAACTGGATAAAATATTTTTGGGATCCGTATATAGTTTTTAGCGTACACAACTAAGCTCCTGCAATGTTGTCAATAATTGTATTAGTCGTAGATTTTCAAATTTTATAGCAGGTACATTTTGGAACTAAAATTTATTTAAATATCCACCAGTTTAGTCATCGAGGAATTTCAGGAATATTTGGTTAATGTATTTAAATAGGTTATAATATAAATGGTTAACAATATAATTTTATTTTTATGTATAATAAGCACGGTGATAATTTATATTACTTGCTCTAATTATTTTCAAACTTTAGTAAGTGTCTATTATAAACTAATTAATGCTAATAAATAGCATTATTTTATAGCGTTCTAATATATAATCTATTGATTAAATCCGAATAGCTGTTTGATATTCCTTTACTTTCTTGAAGTTATATTTTAGATATATTTATATTTATTCTAACACTCGAAAGCTTATTTAATTGATAAAACCTTCCTTCCATATTCCATTCACTTATAAGGGGCAGCACTAACATCAGTACGATAATAAGGCTTACCTATAGTCCTGGGCTGGCTAATAGGAAGCATTAGTGTAACAGTTTTATTGGTTTCGGAACTGCTACCTGGATTGGGGAAGCAGGATATCAGCATTAAGTTAATGCATATAGAAATTGTTGCTTGACCGGCGAAATATCAAATACCCGCAAGACGGTAGCAGTCTGAGAAAGCAACGCAAAACAACTTATTATTTGACAATGTCATATTTTCTAATAAAATAATATTGACTTTACAACGAGACAAATTTTCTGCTGTTGGACATCGAAACATGTACATAGCAACGAATTTTCTACGTCGGTATCCCGAAAAATTGTTGTAATAATGATACGGGAAACAAAAAACTTAAGATGGAAATGGGCGCCAAGAAACTCTGCGTTAATAAACAGTAGAATAAAATACAGATTCTCAATTCAAATAGTCAAAAAATTAAAGAACAGCTTATTAAGATAGAAATAGCACCTATTTTTAATCCATTAACGGCCCAAGGTACAAAACAGCTCCTAGTTATGCTGATGATTAGATCTAGAGCTTAAATGTAATAATAGAACATAGAAGATTGGAACAATTTAGATATCGCTGATAACGTTGTCACATAAAAGATAAAAGGGAAAATGCATGTAGTAAACCATAGATATATAATACAAATAGACTGACTGCTGCCATACATCCGCGCTTCCGCAATGCGACAGAGAAAACTGACGAAAATCAATCCCTGCATCTTTTTCTAATGGGACGGGTTTATTGACCACGTTTTCGATAAACCTGACAAATTAGAAAGAGATGCAGGGACTACTTTTCGTCACTTTTCTCTGTCGCACTGGGGAAAGGGATATTTATTGCAACAGTTAGTCCATTTGTATTTTATGTCTATGTATCAAACTGATATCTTCATATAACTATTAAATCTTCAAAAAGAAGAAATTGTAATATAAACAAAATTTGTTTAGTACGTGTCTAGAAAAGAACTCAAAAAAAAGGAATTTGGAGATAGAAACGTCAACTACATGTATAGTATAAAAATCAAATTTATTCTTTTAACCAAAATGTTTACACCAAGTTTGATTGTATTAAAATATTCGGTAGCTCCAACTAACTGTACCTACTCTACAGTATTCAATTATCCATCTCAATATGTCCAAATTTATTTTTTTTTTATTTTTTGGATAGAATACAAGAAATATGACACAGTATTTATTAATACATATTTTATTTGGCGTTTCGATGTTTAAATAGGAGTTCGTTCTCAAAAACGTACAATATTATTTTTACAAGGTATTGCGTAGATACGTACAATTCGTACAAGATGTTATTTATGTTTTTACTTTATCTGGCTGGTTATATTATAATCAATTAGTTCCCAGTTGTTCCGCACTCTGTATTGATTTGTGATATTATCCATAACAGGTTTATATATTTCTTTAATAATATTCTTCTTTCTGCGACGCTCAATCGGCTGTTATTTTGTTTTTTCGTCGTCCATATTTCATGTACATATGTTATTATAGGTCTTACGACTGCATGGTAAATTCTTAATTTTGGTATTGCATGGTATATTTTTGGATTTAATTTTTTTGCTTAAAAAGGAGCGATTGCCAGTGCGATTGTATATATTCTGTTGTTAATCTCGTTTGTAATGTTTTTATTAACAGTGATTTTAGTTCACACATAATTAGATCGATGAACCATTTCAAAGTTGTACTGGTCTATTGACATAGGATGTCTTATCATGTTTCTCTTTTTATGATATATTTTTTTATCCTCGTTTATATGGAGGACCCATTTTTTCCGCTTTTTCGTATAGAATTTATTGAAGTTTTTGTTGTTACTATTGTAGTTTTGCAACTACATAAAGTATTATTTAAATATCAATAGACTTTTTGTTAGTTTTGATTCTTCTCGTATAATTAGCCCAGCAACAGAGAGTTATTCAATCCAATAAGGGTGGAGGCTGCTCAGTCATCAAAGACAATCATTTCATTCAGTAGGGATGAAGGCTGCTTAGTCATCAAAGACAGTCGTTCTATCCAGTAGATGTGATGGCTGCTCAGTTATCGAAGAGACGAGTTCCATCTGTCAAACAAGAGAGTGTCTTGGTTAAGGGGTAGCTTTGCGCTATAGCTGATTCTTTTGTGGTTTCTGTGTGTCAAAGGAGTAAGGTACAATCTACATATTTGTTGCCAAAATTACTTTGCTACTGTATCGAGTACCGTTTGAATAATAATATGAATTTTGTTACAAATTTATCTTTTATGCTGAACTCTAATAAATCTTTTACCGCGAATTGGAAAACATGTTTTAACCTTTATTTGAAACATTTATCGTTAACGTTCAGTGGACCATTTTACGTTTATCTAAATAAGTATATACTATATTCTGTAATAGCTGTAGATTTATTTTACTATTGTATCTGTATGGGTATAATGTGTAATATAATATTATTTTGTACATATATAAATATACAAAATCATCCTAATTGCATTGCATTGATATTTATGTGGCAATTAGCTAAGTCATTAGTCTTTCCAGCCGTATCATATTTTCCCCGATTTTTTTTTGTAGACAAGCGGTTTAATTTTTGTAATTAATATCCCCGATTCGTTTCATAATATTTAGTTTTCAAAACAGCTGTAATGCTAATTCGTTCACCTCTTTTAAAAGCCCTATATATGAGTTGCGACCGATATCACAATTTTAATACCTAAGTTGTTAAGTTATTTTAAATTAAGTCTTTAATACCTAAAATTATTACTATACAAATTTGATTCGAAATATCGTCAAAAAGTAATACACGGCATGTAAAATTTAAATTTTTAATAAAAAGTAAAAGATTAGACATCACTTATGGGGTTCAAACATCGAGCAAAAAGACAATAGAGGGAATGTAAAGGTAGTGGGGGCAAACATATTGTTAGACAGGAAGTGCGATCTTTAGAGGCCACATTAAACAAGGAAAGAGAGCCTCTCTCCTTGTTTGACATCAAACTTAGTTGGGTTATGTTATTGTTTGTCCCAAATGTCACATGAAATCTTATTTATATTGAAGTTTTTTAACAATTGTGTCGAATTTTAGACTCTTATCATTAATAATTAATTAAAACTTTCTCGTCTAAGACACATTCTGAAAAATATTATATAGCTACTGTTGATAAGTGTCGGAAAATTTAAATTTCGCGCATTCGCATTTCCGGATATGTCCGCCATCAGAGGCCACTTTTTTGGTCTCCTTTTCATAAGGATTAGATTCCCTTTTTGTCTTATTGCTCGATGGGTTCAAAGAACGAGCCTGTACGAAGATTGAAGTACTAATAAAACCACCGCAATCGGGCATACCCCGGGTAATGATTAATTAATTAATCGCCTAATTCTTCAGTCACCCTTTTAATATAATTTTGTCATATTGGTGCTTTTTAGGACCAACTATTTTAATAACAACTGTTAAGGGTATATCTAGAGATAAAGAAACTTTAATTTACTTAAACTTATCAGACATATGCGCTAAACACGAAACACGAGTTATTTCTAGAGCAGGAAATACAAATAGGGCCTAACCTAGGGTACTTGGTATAAAGCTGATCGATAAAAACCACATTATAGATATAGACATGCTATTTCTATAGGAAACAAAGCAAAGAAAAACTCAAAGTAAGAAAGAACAAAAACAGTCAGCTGAGAGAACTTTTAAACGACGTTGAGCTTGGATCCACCATATAATTAAAATACTACAATGGCTTATCCGGATGATGAACAACTGTATTTAAATTTTGAAGATACCCAAAGTCTAGAGAAAAGCCAAATTTGTGACTTTGCTTAAACCTGGCAAAAACTCTAACGACCACAAAAACTATCAGCCAATATCTTTATTTTGTCAGCTATTTCAAATACTATTGAACAAGATTGTTAGTATGATTTCACCGATGTTATAAGAAACACTCAAATTAAAAGACGAAAGTGGCTATATATAGGGAAGATCATGTACATCACAAATACTAAATCTTACGCAAGACAGCAAAGACAGGCACGAAAAATAGTGGGTATCAGGGGTGGTATTTTTTAATCTTACTACCACTTACGACACCTCAAATTACAAGATATTAAAGCATATAAAAAGGACAGCAGAAAAAATGTGCGCTTTTTCAATTCTCCTAACATAGACGCTTTCACAAAAATGAACCGCCAATAATGTCATGAAATCGTTGAACTGTAGACTTTCTATAAATTCATTCAAGTTTTTCACTCAAGGTTAATGGCTTATAGACCAACGAAGCCGCAGACGTTTTTAAGAGTAACAAAGCTGCCCTTTAGATGGAAATGGATATTTAGAAATCTTATCGAATATCAGAAATCTTTCTGATATTCAATAAGATTCCGCTTTAAAGGAGGTTTATTCTCAAGTTTCAGAAACGTTTGCCTGAGACAAATTTTGGATTAAATATGTGTGTGACAAAAAACATGCGGAACTAAAATCTTTGGCAGTGAAACTCTGTACTGTACTATGTTTGGCTCAACTTATGTGTTCGAAGCAAATGAACTTTATTAAAAATCGGTACAGATCTCGGTTGACAGAGTAATAGTCTAATTTTTTAAGGAGTTTTACCTTTAGTTTTAGACTTATTGTAATCATTAATTTTGAAATAAATTAAACTAATGTACCCCTTTCTAAACAAGATGGCCTAGTTGCCTGGTTTCAACTATAGCGTGGGTGATATCTTGATGGGGGGGGGGGTAACAACTACTGGAGGGTTTTTGGGTAGCGCCCCCCTCCGGTTACGTGAGTGTCCGGACCACAGAAGTGTAGTAGTAGATTTTCGAAACGGACGCTTACGGAATATAATTTGTGACCCCTGCTCTAGAAGATAAGTAGCTAGAGAACGAAAAAAACCAATTCTAGATTCGCACTATTCACTTTTCGAATACCAGCCCATTGTACGATGGCTCAAATCAAGAAAAAACTGGTCAGATCAACACATTTGCAACATATATCAGAAAAAACATGTTAATAATAAGACACTAATTCGTTTTAACGTAATTTAACAGAACTAAATACAGTAAATACAGCATACGACAACAAGGGCAAGAAACTGATAACAGAATTAATGAGACACATGCAAAAAGGTCACAGTTCACAAGATTTAGCAACGACATAGCACCAGGTATGAAGTAAATCTTAAAAGTATACAACATAAAAACGGAGAACCCTTAAAAATGTAGACGCATAAGATGAATACACAATAAATAATAACATATTTCAGTAGACAAGATCCACAAAAGTATATTTTTATCAAGCGGACACAAATCAGTGATATACTACATTTTGACAAACAAAAATTTTCATTACAAAGAAGTATTAAACTGGAAAAACTAGTTGAGGAAAAATAATTAAAACAAACCATGAAAATTTGATGATTCGAAGGAAATCTGTCGGACTATGGCAACTGGCATGCCATCTAGAACGCATTTAGACATGGTCTCAGAGTCAGCAACAACCTTTATTGGGAGTTTTAAGCTATTATGTAGGGTACCTGTTATATACTTTATTAACACATCTTTTCAACTACTTACAACTTACCCAGAATTTTGGTAGCTTGACTCATGTATACCTACCTGGTAATAATTCACTGATGTTGGACTTTTTGGCCCGAAAACGTTATGTAATCTAGCCCGAAAGAATCTGTTTAATTATATACCTTTTATAAAAATGTTTTAAATTAAACTTTTGTGATTTGCGGTATACAGTTAACAACACTAATTTCATTTTCCTTGTGGATTACATTAAAGTTGCATAAAAAATGAAATAGTCTTCTTTCATACAAACTTCGACAGTTTTTAGATTTAGGTGTATTTGAACCACACCTGCTGTAAAAGATCTACCCTAAAAAGATTTATTTTACGTACAATTAGCACATTGCCTCTGGAAATGACCTATAGTGCATGAGTCTGATCTGCCTTAGTCGTTGCGAATTATTTTTCTAAACCATATTGTTATAAGAGCTTTCTTTATTTAGCATGGGTTCTCATTCTATACCGATTTGCAGCGATAACATGAGGACTTTAATGTTTTTTTAATATTGTTCTGAATCTATTTTCTCGTGGCATCTTAAGGTATTTACTATTTAAATGATAATAAGCCACGATTAAAGGTTAAAGTATGTTTGTTTACGTGTTAATTTCCACTTTGGAAAAGATGGTGAAAAAATTGTTCGAATAATTTAATTTTATTTGACTGATTTATATTGACAAGTCAGACATACATTATACATTTTAAAGTAGACGACTTTAAAAATGATATTACCAGTATTGTTGAGTTGCGTTCATGGGACGGCTTTACTTGTAAGATAGTTCATTCGAGTACATGAAATCAATTTTAACTTGAGAATATCCGTCAGAAAAAATCATAGCATGTAATTCGTCTTTAAAAAGACAAACACATGCCATGTTGACAGTAAAACTCTCCTGTTAGTGATTCCACAGTAAATTATAAGGGAAAAAACCAGGAAAAAAACCTCATAATACTATCCCGAATAGATAGATCTCAAATATGTAAACACTCATGGGATAATGAAGATAGGGTTCAATGGAATGATTCAAATATAGTCCTGAACGAAACGGAAGGTAAAATGAGAAAAATCAAAGAAGCGGCTCTTATTATGCTACATGAGACCAATTGTCACAAATTCCTCTGCAGAATGTAGTAGGATCTGGTTATCTATATTAAACGAGGAAGTTATTAAAGGGAACATACCAGTATTAGTAAGTCAGTAACATAGAGAATACATTGACTATGTTTTTTAAATAACAAACATATAAAAGCCGAATTTGGTGTTTATTGAAAGTAAATTAAATGCACGACGAAATACTTACCATGTTGGGATAGTATTATGAAGTTTTTTTCCTCGTAATTTACTATAGAAACACTAACAGGAGAGTTTTACTGTCATCATGGCATGTGTTTGCCTTTTTAAAGACTAATTACATGCTATGATTTTTGTCTGACGGATATTCTCAAGTTAAAATTGATTTTATTTAATCGAATGAACTATCTTAAAAGTAAAGTCGTTCTAGGAACGCAACTCAACAATATTGGCCATATCATTTTAAAGTCTATTTTAAACTATATAATGTATGCCTGAATTGTCAATATAAATGGGTCAGGTAAAATTAAATTATTAGAAGAATTTTTTCACCAAAAAAAATTTGTTAAATTTACTAATGTTTGTAATTTAAGAACGATTTCCGAAGTGGAAATTGAAACGTCAATAAACGTACTTTAACCTTTAATTGTGGCTTATTCCCATTTAAATAGTAAATACTTTAATGTTTTATCTAGATTTATTGAATCGTTCTCTTCTCTTTGTTTGCTCGTATTTGGTTTTCACTTCACTGGTTTCGAGTGAAACTTTTTTTGTGCTCTCTGAACCTTATTGGATATCGTTTACATAAAATAGTGAGTTTCTTATAACATAATTATATATCGTCATGATATGCTAGGTGCTGCTTTGTACCTTGAAATATCTTAAATAGGCGTATTTCCTATTTTAGTAAGCTGTGCTTTAATTTTTTGACTATTTGAATCGTGAATCTAGTTCCATCTCTGTTTTTTTACAATGACCTTTATATAACATATAAAGCCATCAGAAAGCCTAAACCTAAATTATTTAAAAATTCTAAAATAACGTTCTCTAAGTTTTCACCAGTATCAGAAAATATAGGTAGAAATCCCAAAAATCCTTTTATACCACTTAGAAGAACATAGTGAAGAATGACGGTAAGCTGATCTATGTGAGATATATCTGGTGTTGAATGAATAATTAGAGAGTAAAATTTGGCTTCCTTTATTTTGTTCACTATAATGAGTTTTAAATCTTTTAATATAATAGAAATAAATTCATCACATATTGTAGGGATAAATAGTTTATTGTACCAATGTTGCAGTTCAAACGAACTCGATAAATATTACAAATCACCCATATAATTACCATTATTTTTACATAAATACTTCATTTTTACCACGAAACGCCAACATGTAAGAAATAATTTTATTGTCACTACTACACGTTAAAGTATGTACTTCCAATATATTTTTTTCATTTATTATTTTTAAATACCTGCATAATAAATAGGGATGGCAACGATATATACATATACATACATTAAATATACCAATATCGCCCACACAGTATTAATACAGCATATTGGCACGTATGTAGTATATACTCCAGAATATATTACATTCTATAAAATACTATGTCTAAGTATTCCTGGTCAAGGTCAGTCTCTACTTCAAATTATGTTTTATGATTTCGTTTATTATTTTATACGTATTGGGGCACAGCGACATTGATGTATAATGTTTTTGATATCCCCGAGGGTAAAAGCGATTAACGAATCGGCATAATTTAAATGTTTCAGCAATAGTTATGAATATCATGTTTTTCTGTTAAATAAAAATATAAGAATTATAAAAATTAAAACCTAATTTTAATTTTCTGGCCCAAGGCCATAGGCGTCTAGGCTGCCTAGGACTTAGTTCGCCCCTGAACGGTAGAATAAAAGTAGTAGAAAAGATTTAAAAAAATAAAAGCATAAACATATCTTTTCCTACTTTTTTAATAAAGAAAATTTTGTACACTTATTTTAACACTGTTACTTTAAATAATTGAGTGATTTGACCGTTACTTGATAGAAATTCATTGTATGTAACAATAAAACACTGAAAACTTTGTTTTCAAAACTTCCACAAAATTTATTTTAAACTCTTATCACTACGGCTTTCCTTTCTCAAGTGATCTATTTTTGGCATGTGTACACTTTATATTCCTTAATGAAATAGGTTGAGGAAGGAAGAACTCTTTGTCTCAAGTTGGTCATTCAGAATTATATCTGTATTTTTAATTTGTTGATTTCAATAGATTCTAACAAAGATAGCTTAAGGCCTTTATTTTGAATATGAAGAATGTTAAATTCGTCATTAAAAGAATGATTATGATCTACATACGCACTTCACCTTCTAGATCATAATCATTCTTTTAATGACGAATTCAACATTCTTCACATTCAAAATAAAGGCCTTAAGCTATCTTTATTGATAGGATCTATTTTTAAGGATGACCTACGGCGCAGAAACCCCCACAAGAACAACGAATAATGTTAGGGATTTCTCTACGTGATAGAATACTCAATGCTACTGTACGCAAAAGATCAGGAGTAGCAGACGTTATTGAAAGGAACAACACTAAAGTGGAACTGGGCAGGTCATGTAGCAAGATCAGTTGATGACCAGTGGACCAAAAGAACTTTGGAATGGAGACCCCGAATACAAGCTAACAGAAATAAAGGTCGACCTCTAACGAGATGGACAGATGACATAAAAGGAGTGACTACAAATTGGATTCAGATGGCGCAAAATCGGACTAAGTGGCATGCGAGAGGCCTATGTTCAGCACTGGACGTTAGAGGCTAGTTGATGATGATGATGAAGCTATCTTTGTTAGAATCTATTGAAATCAACAGATTAAAAAAAACAGATATAATTCTGAATGACAACTTGAGACAAACAGTTCTCCCCTCCTCAGCCTATTTCATTAAAGACTATAAAGTGTAAACGCATGCCAAAAATAGATTACTTGAGAAAGGCAATCAGCCGAAACAGCTGCAGTGATAAGAGGTTAAAATAAATTTTGTGGAATTTTTGAAAACAAAGTTTTCAGTGTTTTACTGTAACTTTAACTTTTGTACACTGTTTGTTATCAATATAAATGAGTTGTAACCGATATTATAAACTTGTTTACTCTGCACAAAGAGTCTCTTTAATACCTACAGTTTTTCACGAAGCAGCCTTCACGAAGACTGAAGTACTAATGAGACAGCCGCAATCGGGCATATCCTGAGTAATGATTAATTAATTAATCGGCTAATTCTTTAATCACCCGTTCAATATGATTTTGTCAAATCGGTCCCTTTCACGACCAACTATTCTAATTATGTCTATAAATATTGAGGGCATATCTAGAGATAAAAAACTTTACTTTACCTAAACTTATTAGATACACCTATGAGTTTAATACAAATGTGACGTATTTCTAGTGCAGATCTTTGCTGGCAATGAATGCAAAGAAAAACTCAAAGTGAGAGAGAAAAAAAAAACAGTCAGCTGAGGAAACATTTCAACAATATTGAGCTTGGATCTACCATCTACCAGTAGATACTACGACTGGTATTCTTAGTGGATAAGTGGATAAAAATCTAAATCATACCTAAAACACAATAAAAATACATTATAAATGAATTTCAAGCCAAATCCAATAGTGCCATTAAATGCTTCAACTCTGGACTTCCTATAAATACATTGCAAATATTTTGTACTGCACACACAACTAAAAGGAAAACTGAGGACCAGAAATAATATTCTCCGCAATTGCCAGTATGGGTGACATCAACACATCCTTAACACGTAGATTAAGACTTCACATCAATACATAAACTCTACCCTATCGTAGCTATAAATATATCCAATATGCGAAGTTTATTGAAACCGTTACTTGATGAAAATTTATTTTATCTAACAATAAAAGATGTATGCATTTACACGTTATAGTGTGTAACTGAATAAGTAATGGACGGGATAATTGTTTGTCTCAAGTATGGAAAGATCTAAATCATACCTTAAACACAATAACAATAGACTATGAATCAATTTTAAGCCAAACCTCAGAAAAAATCAGATGTTCTCCTTTTATGTCCCTAACAGAGACGCTTTCAAAAATCTAAACATCCATTAGTGTCATGAAATTTCTAAACCCTGGACTTGCTATAAATAATTTGAAGATAGTTTGTATCACACTTTGTCATTCACAGAACATTGTTTAAAACTAAAAGGCAAACTGAGGACCAGAAAAATAATCTCTGCAAACTTGTCAGCTAAAATTGAGAAGCGCATCCTTTCATCCTTAAAACGTAGACGCTTGCACTCTATGCTTCTGCTACCGAATATACCTTGCAAGTATGGATGACACCAACACATACTTAACACGTAGATTTAGCTATAAATTAGTCAGCCAAATTCAGCGGATATTAAGACACACACACATTCATACATAAGCTCTACATTATCGTAGCTATTAATTCACCTTATATCCGAAGATAAGTAGCTAGATAATAAAAGATACAAAGTCTAGAATCGCAAAATCAACGAATACCAGCTTAATTTATAATTAAAATCGAGAAAAAACTGACCCAAGATTATTGCAAATTTTACACTCCACGTTTATTGAATACATATTACCCCTAAATAGAAGATAAAACATTCAGAAGTATGTAATATTGGTGAACAGGTATATTCTTCTTATATAAATTAAGCATTCTTCCCTCTTTTGTGCCGTACTACCAATTTTTACATAAAAATATCTATTTTTGCACTTAAATATTTATTTTAAGATAACCCATCCAGAATTATATGTAGTAGACAGATAAAATCAGAAATAAAATAATAAAGAAGCTGTATACAAGATATCGTAAAACAATGGATTAACTAAAAGTTCGTATTAATCGTATTCTTAAATAAAACGTATAAAGACATACTCATGATAACAAAATACATTAGGAAATTTTCGCATATGAAAAAACACATCCAACTTGGTAATGAAATCCTTTTGTATTTATAAAGCTATTTTTAGAATAGCACGTACCTACCAAAAACAGGTATTTGGTATTATACATATCTATTACATATTGTCATGATGATCGCCAACATTCGTAACGGATATGCACATCAAGAAGAAGAAGAAGAATATTACATATTGTAATGCGTATGAATGTTAACAAAAATAAGGAGTCCGTATAAACCGTTTAAAATATATAAAATATATATATCAAGAACGCTGGCTTAATTGCATAGTTGCCAAACTATCAGAGCTTACTTAAACCGATATACTTATGGTTTCAATATACAGCGAAAAAGATCTGAACGACCCCTATAATATATACACGTGAACTAAGCGAAATACATTTATGGTACAGGGGTACTTATGAGCTCCAAAATTTTTTTACGAATTATGAAACTATACATCTTAACGAATCGACAGAGCCAATATTATGGAATGGACAAGTGAGCTCCGTATATCGGTGTCCACTTGACCACGGAGCTCACTTGAACCTGAATTTTAACATGGGTGGAGTTCACTTTATGCCGTAGATATATATATATATATATATATATATATATATATATATATATATATATATTTACAGTACATTAAAAGTACTATACAAAATATTTAACTTACCCGTTGTGTGTGACGAGCGTTTGCCTTAAACCTAATTTTCTAAACATATCTACAACAGTCTCCATGGGTGTCTGGTCAGTTATGGTGATTGGCGCCATATCGAGTATTTTCTTGAGATTGAGTGGTGGCGGCCCCAGAGTTTGGGGGGCGTTTCCTTGCGTGAAAACTACCAAGGATTGTCCGCATATGCCGTCCACCATTCTCTTCGCATTGGCTATAAAGAAAAAAAGTATAAAAATACAAAAACGTATAATTTCTGTACTACAATTTCTGTTTAAAATGAAAAACCTATAAATTGGCTCACAGTAAAATCAATAAAAAGTCTTCCGGATATAAATCTTCGCCTTAAATTACCGGAGTTAATGGGAATACTCTGTTTACTTCTTCTTCAGCAGTCTAAGAATGCCTGTTGACGACCTGTTGCGAAGCTGGTGCGCCAAAAAAACCGGAGATGTGTGAAACGCACAACTTGTTTAAAAAAATTCTTGAATAACACCCATTTTTTTGTCAAAAGCTATCGATATATCTAATCTTGTTAAGAAGACATCTATTGACTACCACAATTCCCTGTGTAAACTCTTGTCGGGTGTAGGAACGACGGGTCAAGCGGTCGTATTTGCACACTCATCAGATAAAATCGAGTCATTAAGGCTGTTTTATCGGTGCACCAAAACCTAGGGACAGTTCTCTGTTATTTGCCGACAAAATGCCTCGACATTTTGACACGTTATTCGAAATTATGTTGCCTCTAAAATGACGGTTTTACTTTTTTAATTTTTTTGAAACTTCTGTTGAAAAATTGGATTATACTGTTTAACGTTCCATTATAACCAAACTTTTTACGCCCATCACTTGAAAGATTTTTTTTTCTGTAATCGTTGATTTTTTTTTTCACCAGTAATAATCGAGAAAAGCGTGTTCCAACTTTAAAGAAAATTGCTAAAAAATACTGAAATCTAATAGTGAAACGTGTTACTCATCATTGGCGCTTAGTTTCATCGTTATCGCCTTCGTGACGTCAAATCTCATGAACGTACGGTCAGTTAGTTCGCTTGAATCAGAATCCATTTTCAGTTAGTCATTCTTGTATTTTCTTTATCAACTTTCTTAGTGTTTACAGTATTATTAGTTATTGAACAATAATATTCTTTAGTTTACGGGTATGTTTAAGTAATATATTATTAGTTTAGTGGTATAAGTTACAAGTGCTTTAGATTACGCGTATTTTTAAATATTATATTAGTTTAGTGATATAAGTTATGAGTGACAAAATAAGAAATGAGTCCCAGTAAACGACCATTTTTTTATACATAAATAAAAATATTTTTTGTTTAATTTTTACTAGGCTAATATCAGTTTTCTCTAACAAATAAATATCTTCTTGATATCATTTTCAAGCTATAACTGCGAAATTGTTTATTTGTTTGTGACAACAAATTGTAATTTTTTGATAATAATATTTTTATGTTATTTTAAATTTATTATAAATAAACACCATGGTGTTTTTCGCAGTCACGTTTCACAAATTTTTATTCAATACTATATTAAGCTAAGACATATAAATTTAAAATGTGATAATTCTTTTTAAAACATTATCTACGATAATCAATCTAAAAAGGTTATCCCGACAAAACTAATTTGAATGGAGAATAATGCATTTGTTGTCATTAAACTACCCGTCGGCCGGCGACACTGAGTAAAGATGGTCTGACGTAAGCAGTGTAGAAAAGTGATACGCCCATTTCAAATCGCAGTGTGTTTTAACTGTTAAAACAGTCTTAATAAAAACTGTAATGGAATCGGTAGAATCTTGGTCGTTGTAACTTCAGTACTAGGTGTATCAACAGATGAAATATGAATTCGCTGAAGTCACTTTTCATCGTCGTTTATAGTTCTACACGTGCCTTGTCCGCTACGAAAGACGCAAGGCTATTCTATCACAATGATTTAACTTTATTTGTCACATTGCTGAATAATTGGTAAAGTAGAAACGATATGAATTGGGAAAGAACAATTTTTGGGGTCCGGTCAGTAATTCTATGACGAACATAGAAATAAAGATAAATCTTTGTAATTCTGTAATTATTGATTACTCCTGGTAATAGTCCACATGGATATTGGCGTGGCTTATTACTTTTTAACGTATCTTATTGGGTAATACTGAAATGTAATTGGCATCGAGTTAGAATCTATGGAGAGGGCATCACGTGACTAAAAACGACCTAGCTTCGGCCATATTGTTATTATTGTTTTGATACTTTTGACAGATCGTATATTTTTGTTTACGTTTGTTGTTTTTCGAATATTTTTAGTTTTATAATACTTTTATGGAAACTGTAATAATATATTGTGATAGTGCATAATAATGGTTTCTTGTTCTCAACGTAGTTGCAGTATCAGAAGCAATGTTAATAAAAAATCTTCAGAAATAACGTTGTACAGGATAGTAAACAAATATGTAAACAAAGTAATGGCCCGTACTTCAGAGAATAAATTAATAGTATTTGACTGTATTAATTTATCTTTATGTATAATATATCGTGTTTTTACTGTTTACCGCGGGATAAATAAATCATAGTTTATTAAAAATGTATTGCACTTTTTAGATTATGATTAAATCTTCTAAATAACTAGTCATATTTTTATAGTAGTTTTAATATTATTGAGTCCGGCCATGATCCCACCGCCATATTGATATTATCGTTAGCCACACCTACCTACGCCGTTTTTAATACACACGTTAATATGCTCATAGCTTCTCCATAGATTCTAACTCGATGGTAATTGGTCAAATTTTTCGGAAGTGCATACACTGAAGCTAAATCTGGCTTTGCCGTTATCTGGCAAAAATTGCTTCTCATGTTTCAACGGCGGCAAGGATATAATAAACACAATAGCAGTGTCGTCGTGATAAACTTATAATTATTTTATTTTTAAAATAATTCAGAAATATAAACATTATTTGTAATTGATCACTAACGGTATTGTCCACATTGCAGTTGTGGCTTATTACTTTCTACGTATCTTATCGGGCACTACTGAAGTGTAATTAGTCAAATTCTTCGGAAGTTATTACGCTCAAACTTTATCGTTAACTGATCAAAAATGCCTTCTCAGGTTTCTCATACTAAACGATATATTCAGTATCGTCGTGTACGACAGCAAGTTCACGTATATTTTTAATATTTTTGTGCAAACAGTAGTGTTGTGTTTTAGTTAAGTTTGAGTTAAGACAGTAGAAATAAGTTGTAAATACATTAAAGATGGCTTTTTGGCGACCATTTGAATGTGATACCAACGAGAATACTAACGACAATCCAACGGATGATTTAGGTATGTAAATTCTTATTTAAAACAAGTTTAATAATTAGTTGTATAGGGATGCTCGGTCATAATATTCACCCTTAATCTACTTTTTTTAACAATTAAAAGTAAAAGTATTTCTTTTAGATCCAACACCAATGAATTGGGAATTTGTAAATAAGGACTTACATATTCAAGCGCAAAGGATTATTCTAAATATATATTCCTGTTTAAGAGGCGAAAATGGTACACTTTCGGAAAATAATATTGTGTTAAGAATATGTGAACTTACCAAACTTGCGCGTACGACAGTTTTACGTGTTATTGCAGCTGGGGATGTACTTGATCATTCTGTTAAACGTCAAAGAGTTGAACAAAACCTTAAAAAGATTGATAAGGCCACTAAAGACGTTATTTGTCGCTATGTCTACGAATTTTATCAGGACAACAAAGTTCCAACGTTGGAAATGCTTCAGGACAAGTTGAAAATATATCCCGATTATGCATATAAATCCCTTGATACATTGAGGCGTTTTTTAATAGAATGCGGATTTAGTTATAAAAAATTAGACAAGAGAATGGTAATTATGGAATCTACAAGGATTGTGATACAGAGGCAACATTATTTACGTAAAATAAAGGAATATCGAGATAACAATAGAGATATTGTGTATCTTGATGAAACACAATACAATTGAATTATTATCACAATATATATCAATAATAATTGAATTATTCGATATGGAATTTGACGAATAGGTAAGAATCTATTTTTTATTAGCTATAACTCTGCTTCTGCTGGGTATACAGACTTCATACATATACAATTCTTTTCACTTTTTTGTAAACTGTATTTTTGCTAAAAACATTTTTTCCGTAAAATACTTACCTTTTGAGTTATTTGCGAGAAACCGTCCAAAAACGTGGTGTTTTTGTTGAAAAATGAATATATTCACTCGCAAATAACTCGAAAAGTATTGATTTAGTAAAAACCTCTATAGAGCAAAAGTTGCCTAGAATTAGTCAGTTTATCCACTCCCGGACTTATTTTGGATGTATATCTTTTCACCCCCGAGAAGGGGCGGTACCCACCCCCAGGGCAAAAATACACATCGGCACAATATCACTTTTTTTCTTTGACACGTTAGCTATATGTGTATGCCAAATTTCATGTCAATCCCAGTGGTTCTTTAAAATTTAGAGGTTTTTACAATATTTTACTGTTAGTGAATGGACTATGTGTATTAACTTTTAATCATCTTTGATGTCAAGTTCATAAAGAAATGTGAATAATTAACAATATTACTACTGTTTAACAAAATATTAGACCTTAATTTAAAAATAAAAGTTTATTATTTAATTTCTATTGCGCCGCCTATGTTTTACAGAAGGCGCCGACACTTGAGTGTCGAATTTTGTTTTATACTCGTCCAACTGACATCGTAGAGACTTTATGAGGTTATACCATACCAGTGTCCTAGGTCGTGGAGTCAGGAATTTCTTCTTCCGTGCAATCCTGATTTCCTATATACATATTAGCTGCAGTAAATGGTATTTGTCATGACTCAAGTGTCAGAGTTTCTTGTCAAGCGTCAAGCTGTATTTTTGATAATATATTTATTTCCCCTTTCTCACTCGGCGTAGTACGTCCACTTTTGCTGAGGCCATAATTAGCCCAATCCCTTTTGGTTATAATGGCGGCAAAAGAGCCGCTCCGCTATTTAGTACACCAGTGAGGGAAAATTTTATATGAATAATGATGAAAAATATTTGATAATAAACCAAATAAACCCGCCTGAGGTGCATTTTATATGCTTTTACTATAATAAAGTTTATTTTACTAATATGAAATAATAGCATAAAATAATCCAACTAAAACACATACCTATTGCCAGATTAAGATCTCTCCTCACAACGAATCCCACAAGATATTGAGACTCTCTCGACACAACAACTGGATAGCCATTATGTTCAGTCTCCTTAAGTAATGTTTCTACGTCATCGACTGTCATCGAATCTTGAGTCAGAACACTCAATGTTTCGTTACGCCTGAAACAAGAATATTATAAGTATTATTTCCACATGAGGCAATATTTCAATAGCAGTGTAAATTTAAAATTGCGACTGAATCCAACCGTTACATTAGCCGTCATCTTGAATTTGAAAATGAGAAAGGAGAACCGTATTTGCTCAATATCTCCACCATTTTCAACTTTTCGACAAAAATGGTAACAGCTGAAATTGTTGAAAATGCGATTTGCTACAATTTCTTTTTTCGTATTGTAGCGTTTACGCTACTGACTAGTCCAATTAAAACTCCTCACGAAATTTCTTATTACTCGCCTACGATCGATTTTAAATCGACATTTTTCCACACACGCGGAGGATTCGCTTTGACAGGAAGATTGGTCGAGTCTGTGCGGAAGCGGTTAGTTTTGGTCAGAACTCGTAAACGCAGACACGCCAACCGGTGAGTTTTTCTCACGTTCAAAGTGACGGAATTGGGGCAAACAAAATCTAGGACAAGAATAAAAAAATATATAATTCATAAATAATAATAATAATAAGTAATTTTTTCTAATAAAACCAATATTCATTTATAAGAGTTCCACATAAAAGGAAGATTTTTTTGGCGTGCTGCGGCTCCATGTAAGTAAATAATTTCATACGTATTATCTCTTTATCATATAATCAAATTTATCATTGCAGTTTAGTATTTCTTTAGAGATTTATTTTTGAGTTCCGAAATGATTTAAATATAAAATTTCCTTGATTTACTTACAAAGAACATAAGGTCATTTTTTATATAGTCAAACTTAAATTCCGATCTATTCCATATCTTATCAGTAAGTTTTTTGGTTTTTTTTTTCTCTCACTTTTTTTGGTGGAATATACAAGGTTCTACAAATGTGGTACAGCCTTCTGTATTCTGCGCATGCTCTTTTCATGGCGCAAGCCTGTCATGTCTACGAAGTAACTTCGGAAATTTTGACATGTTGACATAACCTAATGTTTTGATGTTTTGGTGCAGTCAATCTATGCTGCTACACGTATTAAATCAAATAGTAATTAAATCTGATAATTCTTTTAGATTCCGTCACTTCACTTGAGAGTATTCACTTGAAAATATTCCCTCGAGGATATTAGTTAGTAATTTTGAATCCTTAGATAGTTAGCAACTTGCGTATGTAACCCGTGGATTTTGCTGTCACCCGGAACCATGGGACTTGTCACCACGAACATGAATTAATTTAGCCGTGCCAAGAGGAGTTTTCCTATGGACTTATAGTGTTGCTAAGATAAGTTGTTTAACTATTTGACTTTTTGTGTTACTTTCTATTTACTGTTAACTTTTCATATGCATATGATAAGGTGAATACAATTTTGATATAATCTAATTCTAAAATATTAGGGAGAAGAAAATACCTTTCATGTTTTATTAGGTTTTTTTTTACTAGGATGTAAAGAGTACTGACCAAACTCACTTTTGCTATAATTTTTTTTAATACAATATATTTGATATAATACAATTTTGATATTGGGGGAGGGAAATAAATTTCATGTGTTTTTTTTTTTAAACATTATATAAGAAGTATTGAAGATTCACTTTTGAATGTAATATATTTAATAGAATTGTAACAGATTTATCACTTTTGATATCTTTACAATATTGTAATTAGTATCTCATTTTAGTAGAACTATTTAAATTTAAATTACTAACCTTCATTGCGAGGATTTGGAAAGCGAGGAATTGGGAGAAGGAGAATATCATGGTTGAAGAACCTGAGGAAATGGTTCTCCACAACAACAACGAATTTATTTAAAGCAGCAGTTAATAAAATAATTATAGCCAGAAGATTGCCAATATTCGGAACGAATAGGCACTGAAAGAAGAAAAACCTTTATTGTTAAGACCTTGGCTACCATACGGACTATTCTTGGTGTTACTAATATTTTTATACTTTATTTGGCCAGTGGTAGTGATTATTCGCTTGTTGAGGGGCTATTTGGTCCTATTGTATCTTTACACACCCACTACCACTGTTATTTAGTTTTGCTTTATATGTAAATTGTTCATACATATATATCTACAAACACATTTTTATAAATATATTTATTGTTACTATTTTGAGTTTTATTTCAGTTCTACTAACCAGTATACAATATAGCAAGACAAGATTGGTATTTAATATTTTGTATTTCAGGTTATTATCTCTAGTATCATTTGTTTCCTGTCCTTTGTTACTTCAAAATCTCAACTATCGTTGAGTTGGCGCCCTTCTTTTTCTCTTCTTCTTGTTCTCTTTCTATAAATTTATTCCCAGTGACCTTCTTTAGTTGTATCACGTTTGATATTACCAGGTCTCATTTCGTTTCTTGTCTCATTAGCTCAGTATCCTTGCTATCTGTTTATATCTTTAAAGCCACAATCCAGTGCATTGAAGCTAGCCCGAACACTCACTTGAGATTTAGTGTCTCTTTGGCCATTTAACTTTGTTCCTCTGAGCTTAGCCATATTTTTAGTATTTTCATCACCTCTCTTCCAGTTCTTCTGAAATTTGGAAGTTCTACGCTTCCTAAAATCCAATACTCCCGGAGTATTGAGGTTTCAGTATACATATAGAAATGTAGAAATGAGAAGTTCAAGTTTTTGCAACTGATTATGAAGGGTAAAATCGAAGAACAAAGTGGTCCTGATACTGAACTGCATAAATTGTTTTACTTGCAAATTAAAATTAATTTTGGATATGAGCACGTGTGTTTTGTCGCATAGTCACTTACGGTCAAGTCAAAATTTGACCAACGCAACGTAGCAAAATAATTAATTATTCTCGATTCGCTATTCCCAGTCCGAACTGTCTAGTGAATTTAGTAATTATTTGTTTGCGAAGTTAGTTACTTTTGACAGACTAAAATTCGCTGGAAATTACTATACAACCAAGCACACGTACTTATAGCCAATATTAATAGTAAACAAACTAAATAGTAAATAAAATAGAACTTTGCGAATTGCAGACAATCAATATTTATTTATCTGCACCATACAATAAATAGTTTATGTTAAATTATAACAACTAAAATATATTTTTTAAATATATACTACCCAAAATTTGATGGGTTTAGTATACACTTCCACTATTTAGAATAATTCTTCTTTTTTCAAAGAAAGAAGTCTGCAATAAAAGTGTACTTGAGCTATTAATACTGAGAAGTAGGAATTGTTGTGTTGTAGGTTTCCGACAATGAATCTGTCAAAATATGCCCGAGCTAAGCGAATGGAGTATACTAAATTTACTAAAGTTTAGAACTGAGTTCAGTAAAGAGTATATTTGTTTTATTTACTTTAAAATTCAACGAGAGACTGCTTTATAGATTTTTACAAATATTGTGTAAACATTTTTATTATTTTAATAATTTTATAAAATGATTTAAAGAATTCTTTACTTACTTCGGTTGCATAACATCAGCAGCCAACGACGTATGTTGGAATTCGTCCTTAGAATCCAGGAACGGATATCCGTTCAACGCTATGTGCGCATCGTAAATACCCTGTCGCCCTAAAGCGTCTCCCACCCACTTACTGGCCATAGCAGCTGCCATTAACGGTACTATATACCTAACTCCACCCGTCAGCTCGAACATTATGACGACGAGTGACACTGTCATTCTAGTGACGCCTCCGAGGACAGCTGCTGCCCCCACCATGGCGTACAACCCGGGCGTTATGCAGTCCTCTCCTGTCGAACACTCTCCGCTGAAGAACCAGATCTTAGGATATTTAAAGGCTAGTTGCTCCATACCTACAAAATTATACTAATTTTAAACTTGTAAGAAGAATACCAAGAATATGTTATCTACTTTCTACACAAATTTTCTTATGTCATATTTTTATATAGAATGACTAATATTAAAAATATTGTAGTGGTAGTAATCGTAGTGTGTTGTGCTCTTTGTTATTGGCTGTTCATTTCTGTATACAGTGTAAGTAAAAGTTTATGGTCGGTATGGTAAAATTTAACAGGATATCTATCACAGATATAAAATCATATTATCAGCGAATTGACAAAGATAATCATATTTTCCCTTGGTCTCCCCTCCACATTTCTCATAGACGCCCATTAGTGAGAAGATTATTTCCGATCTTTTCCGAACGAGAGATATTTTACATATCTCTCGTTCCGATCCAGCTTATACCTAAGAAACTAGAGGTGGGTCGTTGACATTTTTATCTTAACGAAACTAAACTGTTTTTCGTAAACAAGTAACTAGTTGATTGTTTACCAATAGTTTCAAATAAGCGAGTACATTAACAAACATATTGGCTATTATCGTTTATGTGTGTATGTATTGAAGTAAAAGAAACTAACGAAGGACATATTTATTATAACTTGAAAAATAAATTAAACAATACAAATAGTAAATAGTACTTACATTTACATTACACATTATTAAATCGCGAATCGTCTAAATTGACATTTAAAAACGTAAGTTTTTCCACTTTTCTTGTTAACCGTATTCTTCTTTTATTTAAAATTAAACCAGATTTTGAACATATGTTCACAAGGAACAGATTTTGTTACAATACTACAATATTTTATGAATATAGTGGTTAAGTTAGGATATACATGGCGATGGTTTCTCCACCACTGTAATGGACAGTTTCAATCTCCGTTCGAAATTTTTTGTGGGTAATATATCATCAGACAAATACATGTCGACTTCTTTTATATCTCTCGATACAGGTGTATGTATAGATGTCATGTTCAATTAACTCATCAAAAATACACCATGGACTTAAGTCATCTTTATCAGTTTCTTTTTCTGTACTGGTTGATTTTCAATAGTACAATCTTCTGTTTCTTTTTTTATAGAAGTAACCAGTTTCTTAACTTTTTCTTTTGTTTTTGTTTACCTTCATTTTTATCAGAAAATCCCTGTATTTTAAATCATTATTTGTTATTTACGAATCTACGGTTTCTCACTGGTAAGCCAACTAGTTGATGGTTGATTAAAAAAAACTGATGTGGCAGTCCGGTGGGACTGTCGGTAGAAAGTATACTTCTATTCACGCGTTCGCCGTTAAAAATTTATATGGTAGCCAATCTGCACAATCATTACATACATCATTACGTACATATGTAATGCTATAGGTAAGAGAGAACAGAAAGAGAAAAATAATTAGTTATATAGGTATATGATGCATCGTTTGTTGTATATAAACATTTCACCTGTAATAGGAGTATAGTAAATGAAGGATTGTATCAATATTTTAATCAAAATATATATATATATATATTTTTATTTTTATATATGTATAAAAGGAGTTGAATGCAAAAAAAATTTTTACACATACTCTGCAGTAAAATTCATTGTTGATTTTGTTATTAATACAAAAATTACAATACAATAAATAAACTGCAATAGAATTCAATATAATAATACAATATAAATTAAAATGTAATATTCATAAGTATTTAAAAATGCCAATATACATAACTTACTTTACGAAGATAAAAATAACAAACCAACAACTCGGATTATGTTGTAAATTTTCTTAGCAATTTTGCGTATATTACATATATTTAATAACATTAACGTAAGTTTTTAAATATTTAAAAAATAAAAAAGAAAATTCATAATTGGGATTTGAACTCACAACCACCAGCGTATGAGCCAAACACCTATGTGCCAATTAGACATGATACTAACGGATTTCAAAATTGAGAGTTCTTGGTCAAATAGTGATTATGTTGAAATACAAAAGCCTAAAATAATTATAAACGTTTAATAAATAATACAAAACATATCACATAAATAATAATATTAATACATATTATGTATATATATATATATATATATATTATATATATATATATATATATAATATTAAATATATAAACAAAAGGAACATTTTTATTTTCGAGAGAGGAAGAAAGAGAAAATATATCTTCTGTCTCTCTCTTACTCATTATCTTACATATGTAATGTTTTGACAGATTCACTCTCATGCAAATTTCCAACGCCGACCGTGCGTATAGAAGTATAACTTCAAAACCTACGTTTTGTATAGACGTAAACAGAGGAGCAACGAACACTCTACGTCGACCAGGACGATTAGTTGATCTGAGAGACTACTACAAAACTAAAAATAACATGCGACTCTTTCAAGACAGTGGACAGTCGGGCTATCGGTTGACGTTGAAAATAAAATAACTAGGTATTCTGATTAATAAATGAGTTTCGATTTTCGATTGTTCAGCATTTTCAATTTCAAGATAGTTTGTCAAAGGATTTATTTATTGTAAATATTCAATTAAGAAGTCTTTTTCTTAGTCAAAATTATTGACCTAGTATAAGAATAATATTGTTATCTTCAAAAAATGCACATTTGTAGAAGATGCAGCTTTTACGGTCCAATTTCTGAATATTGCAATGATTGAAACTTCTCCTGACGCATTTCTGTTCGTTTCGACTATTTCTACTACAAGTACTGGCATACTGCTACCGCCACCCAAGCGGCATAAGGTGATGGATACTTCCATTAATAAAAATATTAGTTTAGAATAAAAGAAACAAATAGATATAGATTTACTAAACCTATGCAAAGACTCGTTTCATCCGTTTTCCATAGTTGAAGAACGAACTTTTAAAAAGTTTGCAGGGTGGATTCCTGGATATAAACCACCAACAAGAAAAACTTGTCAGGTTCATTACTTCCTGAATGTTATATCAAAAATGAGCAAATTATTAGATCACAAGTTGTTAAAGAAGTAGAAAATATCTGTATTACTACTTATCTCTGAACATCTGAAGTAACTGAGAGTTACATCGCATTAACAGGACATTATTTAACCGAAAATTTAGAATTTAAAACGGTTTTATTAGGTTGCTGCCATTTTTCTGGAAACCATAATTCAGAAAACATCGCTTTTGAAATTAGTGAAATTATTAATCAGTGGGGTCTAAAACGAAAAGTAAATTTTGCAGTAACTGATAATGCCCCAAATATGATCAAAGCTATTAAAAATGTTTTGGAATAAAAACATTTAAATTGTTTTGCTGATACGTTAAATTTATTGGTGGACCCGCACTTAATGCTGCCGTGTACAAATAGATAAAACAAAAAGTTTTTTTTTTCGATATTTCGGCAAAAAAACACATTTCAAAAAAAGTACCTTATCTTCAGAAATGCTTTTCAATTACAACATAACAAAGTTCCCAAACGGCAAATCCAAGACGTGGAAACTAGGTAGAACTTCACCTATTACATGTTAAAAAGAATGACCGAGTTAGAAGAGGCAATCCGTTCCAAATTGATATTAGTTAATACAGACCTAGACTTAGACCAAATCTAAATAATGAAGACTAGATTATTTGTTCCCAACTTTCCCAAATTTTACGACTTTTTAAAGAAATAACAAATACAGTAAGTGGCCAAAAATGCTTGAAGGGTAGTTCAGTGATTGTTATGGTAGGCTGCCTGCAAGAATCTTGCAATAAAATTTTAGGAAACGGTAACGTTACATCAATAGTATCCGATGTAATACAATTACTAATATCGGGTTTAGCAAAAAGATTCAGAGGGATAGAACAGAGTAGCACATTGTCATTATGTACATTTATGAATTCACAATTTAAAGTGCAGGAATTTTCTGAAAAAAATTAAGTTAAAAAAACAAGAGTTAAGAGTTAAGAAGAATAATTAAAAAACAAGAAGATTGTACTATTGAAAATCAAGCAGTACAAGATAAAGAAACCGATAAAGATGACTTAAGTCCATGGTGTATTTTTGATCAATTAATTAGACATGACACATCTAAACGTACGCTTGTATCGAGAGTCCATTACAATGGTGGAAAAACCATCGCAATGTATATCCTATTTTAACCACTATATTCATAAAATATTGTAAATGTGAACACATGATCAAAATCTGGTTTAATTTTAAATAAAATAAGAACACGGTTAACAAGAAGTAAAGTAGAAAAGCTTATGTGTTTAAATGTAAATTTAGACGATTCGCGATTTAATAATAGCGTGTAATGTAAATGAAAGTACGATTTACTATTTGTATTGTTTAGTTTATTTTTCAAGTTATAATAAATATATCCTTCATTAATTTCTTTCACTTCAATAAATATACACATAAACGATAATAGCCATTATGTTTTTTTATGTAGGTACTCTCTTACTTGAAACTACTGTTAAACAATCAACTAGTTACTTTTTTTACGAAAATCGGTTCAGTTGCGTTAACTATAAAAACTTCAACAACCCACCTCTACTCGTTACCACTGTCCGTACTTTGACGACACGAGACGCGACGTTGCCAAATAATTTTGTATGAAAATTTTTCATTGTGGCGTCATAATGCAGTTTATTATTTTTTATTAGGAATTAGGCACAATGTGACTTTAAAATAAGCTTATTTTGATGCTTAGATTTTTAATTCGGAAATCGTACTTAAAATTCGAAACATTAATAAATCTTATTTATATAAAACCATTTCCGAAATGGAAATCAAAATGTTAAATTACACTTAACTTGAATGTTACTTGTTGACTATTACTGTTAACTTATTGATCATACAAAATCATATAAAATTGTGGCATATTCCCAATAAAAATCAGTAAGCTGCCATTTATATTCATTTCGCCCAAATTTGATTATCTTAGAACATTGCTCAAATGCTAAAAGGACAACAGGTCAAATAAAACTAATAAGTTTGGCAACGTTGAATTTCCACTTTTTTATTATTTCCACTCATGCATTTTCGACTATATAAAGGGCGGACCTAATATACCTCTCTCTTCTTAAACAGGTGTTTCTCACTCCATCTCACGTAAGGTCCATACCGACCATAAACTTTTACCTATACTGTATATGGAACAAAGCTGAGAAAAGTATATATCCTTGTGCAGGCAATTCTATTATTTCTCCATATCCTTTTTTCCCTTCCCTGGCTCAACTTAGTTTTGTTGTGCAGTAACATATCAATGAAAAAATGTATAATGAAAAATACATGTTTACTTACCAATGCCAACAAGTCGACCGACGATGGCTCCCAAACACAACGATGGAATAAAGAGACCGCAAGGTACCTTCATGCCGAATGTGAAAACGGTCATAACGAGTTTCAAAATAAGGGCTAAGATGAGAAGCCATACAGCTCGGTGTACTCCGTCGTTGGCCGCTGCAATTTCTATGGCTTTATTGACGTCCGTGAAGTTGCGGTTATAATCGCTAAAAGGTATAAATAGAATTGTAATAAGAAATGTAATCGTAATTATAATTGTAATTGTAATCAAAATGGTAATAGTGATTATACTCTTAATTTTAATCATTATATTACGTTCAAGTGCAAGTCTATAAAACCGTCTGCAAAAAAAAATATGATGAGGTTTTTATCGAAGCAGATATCAGTTACCATCGATCGACTATTTAGTTGTTAAGTTACACGGAGGTCAAGAATTTTTTAAAAGTAACCTGAGTCAGCTTTATCAACAAGTGGTGATTTTTTCAAACTTCCAGCTTGTAACAAAAAATAATATAACAGTGATAATGAAGAGACGGAATAGACGAAGGCATCCTTCTAAATGGTGAAAGAGTAAAAAATGTTAGATATGCCGACGACACCATGGTGATAGCAGATAGTTTAGAGGGACTTCAGAGGCTAATGGATAGAATAAACGAGTACAGTCAACAGTACGGACTAAACATTAATACCCACAAAACGAAACAAATGATTATTAGCAAGGAGAATATAAACGGGGCTCATCTATACATTAATGGGACGCAGATAGAGCGAGTAAAACAGTATTGTTACCTGGGAACTATTATTAACGAACAGTGAAGCAATTTACAGGAAATAAAGTGCCGCATGGGAAAGGCAAGAACGGTCTTTAACAAAAGGAGCGCCATCTTCAAAAGTCACAACATATCCCTTGATACAAAAATGCGACATTTGAGATGCTATGTTTTCTCTGTGTTATTGTACGGGGCGGAGACATGGACGCTTACAGACACCACTATTAAAAAACTTGAAGCATTTGAGATGTGGCTTTATAGAAGAATGCTGAGAATATCATGGACAGCAAGGATCACGAACAAGGAAGTTCTAGGAAAAATGAAGAAGGAACCTGAGATTGTGTTTACAATCAAACGCATAAAATTGCAATATCTGGGACACGTTATGAGAAATGAGCACCGTTACTCCCTGCTACAGTCTATATTGCAAGGTAAAGTCAAAGGTAAGCGAGGACCCGGTAGAAGGAGAATATCATGGCTGTGGAATTTAAGAACATGGTTTAAGAAAACCTCAACGGAGCTGTTTCGAGCCGCAGCGAGCAAGGTTATGATTGACAATAACGGATAGGAACCAGAAGAAGAAGAAGAATGAAGAGAAAAATAAATTATTAAATTAGTGAGTTCTATAACAAAAAAAAACATTCTCACTGAAACTGCAACAAGTCTGATTGCGACGGTGAATATGTGTACAGCGAGTCGGATAAAATAGAATAGATTTGAACAAAAACAACATTTAACGACTACTTAATTTAAACAGCATCATAAGTGGCTGGACAATCCGTTGTGGATCTTGGCCTGCACAAAGAAGTCGCCACTCCTGTCGATTCCTGCCAACTTCCCTCCATCTTCTGACCCTTAGGATCTATAAGTTTTCTTCCACATCATCAATCCATCTCCTTCGTGGTCGTTCTCTGCTTCTTGTGTCCTCTGGTTTTGAAACTGTTAATATCTTCGTCTATTCGTGATCTGACATCCTAGCAATGTGTCCGGCCCATCCAAGTCTCCACACTTGAACGAATTTCACTATATCTGGATAGGTGTACAACTGATACAGTTCAAAGTTGTATCTTCGACGCCATACCCCATTTTCATTTACGGTCCCAAAAATCTTTCTCAGAATTTTTCTCTTAAAAATACCAAGAAGTCTTTCACCTTCAACTTGATTACTTGATTAAATATTGATTAATACAAATACAACTTGATTAAATATTGATACAAATAAAGAGAAAATAGAAGAAGATGTGTAAAATTTTATAAGAATACATCTAAACGAGACAATGGCATCAGACTAATAAATCTAGCAACTTCCCTTAATATGGTCATTGCCAGCACATGCTTCCAGCGAAAAAATATTCATAAGGGAACGTGGAGATCTCCAGATGGGGTCACAGTAAACATGATCGATCATGTTATTATTGACTCTAGACATCACTCAGATGTAATAAACGTATGCAGCAGAAGAGGGACAAATGCAGACTCGGATCACTATCTAGTGGAAAATAGAATAAGAGCCAGAATCTCAAACATTAAAAAAGAAAATGGATCCAAAATTGAAAAATATGAAATAAAAAACTTAGCAGGCAACAGCAATATGGCAAAATAAAAGAATATATAAAAGGAAGGCTAGAAAATAGACACAAGCACGAGGATATAAACAGAGAATGGGAAGCGTGTAAAAACATCATACAAGATGCGGCCAAAGAGACTCTGGGTCTACAAAAAAGTCCAAATCAACTGAAGGACAGTGGTTCGATGAAGAGTGTCATAATATAACAGAGAGGAAAACTAATGCATATCAACGACTACAACAACCACATAGAACACGAAAGGCAGAGGAGGAATATAGAATGCTAAGGAGGGAAGAGAATAAAATACATCGAAGAAAGAAAAGAGAACACATAGAAAAAGAACTCAAACAAACAAGAAATGAAAGAACTAAATAAACCATCAGAAAATGCTACCAAAAAGTTAACAACGGTAGAAAAGAATTAAAACTAAGAAAAATAATGTGTAGAGACAGAGGAGATATAGTAACTCAACAGAGTGAAATACTACAAAGATCGACAGAATTATTCAAAGAAAAGTTTGAAAAAAACGAAGATCCACTATATGATGGAATTATACTGGATCAAACAGATACCAGAGAAATAACCCCCCTTCAGTAGCTGAAATGCAAGAAGCATTTAGCAGGCTGAAAAACAACAAGTCACCTGGATTAGATAACATTAGCGCAGAATTAATAAAGGAAGGTGGAGACTCCTTATTGAATGCGATACACGAACCAATAGTGAACATCATCAGTTGGCGCTACAGCCCTTCGTGAGCCTTGGCCTGCTTCAAAACATTCTTCCATCCTTCCCTATCGAGTGTCTGTCTTCTCCAGCCCCTCACTCCAATCTCCCTCAGATCTTCCTATACATCGTCCAGATATCTGAGTTTAGGTCGCCCCCTTCTTCTTCTTCCGACCGGCCTGTTTAGCATAGTTATTTTAGTGGGATTACTCTCATCCATCCGCATAACGTGGCCCACCCATCTTAGGCGGTTTATTTTGATGGTCTTCACAATATCTGCATCAACAAAAAGTCTATAGAGTTCAAAGTTATATCGCCTTCTCCACAGACCCTGTTCGTTTAATCCGCCATATATGGTCCTCAATACTTTTCTGTCAAAGACTCGTAGTAACTCTTCATCTCGGTCGTCATTGCCCATGTTTCCGATCCGTATGTGAGCACTGGACGTATTATTGATTTATAAAGTTTGCACTTTGTTGCTATTGACATACTTCTCGCTCTTAGTTGAGGGCCCAGGCCAAAATAACAGCGGTTAGCCAAGCATATTCTTTTTTTTATCTCGTTGGATGTGTTATTTTTGTAGTCTACCAGTGATCCTAAGTAGCAGAATTCTTCTACCATTTCTATCGTTTCGTGTTGCACCTCTATATATATGTTCAATAGTGAACATATGGAATAATAAACAACTGCCACAAGACTAGAATACCGGAGTAATTATCCCACTACGTAAAAAGGGAGATCAGCTTCAATTCAAAAACTACCGGGCAATAACGCTACTGACTGTGGCATATAAAATACTGTCAAATATTGTGTATGACCGATTGAGACCATATGCGGAACAAATAGTTGGGGGATATCAATGTGGTTTCCGCAGGCAGAAGGTCACAATAGATCAGATCTTCGTCTTGAGGCAAATCTTGGAAAAGACTAGTGAATTTAATATAGACACAAATCATCTTTTCATTGACTTTGAGAGTGCCTATGATAGCATCCATCGAGAGTTTCTGATCCATGCACTGAAAGAGTTTAATATTCCAACTCAACTCATTGATATAGTAAAAAAAACACTTTAAGTACAAAGCAAAATTCCAATTCAAAACGAACTAACAGATACAATCCATGTGAGAACGGGCCTACGACAGGGAGATGCCCTATCCTGTATTCTATTAAACATCACATTAAAGAAAATAATTAGGGAGTCAAAAGTCAACACCAGAGGAACAATAATAACAAAAAGTGTACAAATATTGGCATTTGCAGATGATGTTGATATCATAGCTAGAAGCGACAGAGAGATAATACAAGCATTTAATGCGATAGAAAGAGCGGCACAAAACAGTGGCCTAAACATTAACGAAATAAAAGCCAAATACATGAAGGGCAGTAAATCGACAAGCCAAAAAAACCTACAGAATCTGACAATATGAGACTATAACATCGAAAGCGTGAAAAGTTTTACATATCTAGGTTCACTAGTTACCGCAGATAACAATATCAGTGAAGAAGTTAAGAGAAGAATACATATTGCTAATAAAACATATAATGGACTAATTAAACATCTAAGATCTAACAACATCATAAGAAAAACCAAATGCAAAATATACAAGACCCTGATAAAACCGGTCCTTGTATATGGATCAGAGACGTGGACACTGTCGAAAAGCGATGAGAACCTATTAGGTACATTTGAACGAAAAATCCTTAGTCACATATATAAGAGGGTAAATGAAAATGACATATGGCGCAGAAGATATAACTTTGAACTATACACAGCATACAATGAACCCGAGATCGTAGTTGGGGCCATGTTGAACGGATGTTGGAGACTGAAAAGCCAAAACATATAATGAGGCAAACACCAGTAGGGAGAAGGTCAAAGGGAAGACCCAAACATAGATACATGGAACAAGAATTAACAAGAACAATCTGAAAACACTTAAGATTACCAACTGGAAAAACAAAGCAAAGAACAGAACAGAATGGCGGAAAATCCTAGAACAAGCCAAGACCCAGAAAGGGTTGTCGAGCTACTGATGATGGTGATGATGATGACATCTCAACGAGGAAGTAAATGTAGAAAGAGAAATAAAACTAGGGCAGAAAACTTGTTTGCTACAAATAAGAGAACGTGTAGAAAAAATAGAATTATGCAAAAAAGAGTCATCTGAAAAAGAAAAAGGAAGAAATTCATAAATTGTGATTTAACAGCCACAGAAAGAGTAATGAGAAAAGACATAACTGAAAAATGTAAAACACCACAGGGAAAATTAGGTTTTATAAAAACCATAGTAGACAGAGAAGAATGCGATGGAAAAAGAAAGACTTTTTTAAAAATATTAGGATGCAAAAGCTAGGTAGCAGCGGAAAGGAAAAAAAAAGTCAGAATAACGGAGACAATTTATGGTAAAAACAAGGAATATGATAAAGACAAAACTGACAAAACCCCTGCTATGACAACAAACAGGAATACGTTAAACCAACGAATGAAAAAAATAAAACTGTAGCACTGGCTCTTTTACCTTCATTGTATACCGTGGGTGTAACATCACTGTGGACTATTTTATTGGACAAATTCTACTAATTCCGTCACAAAAGTCTGATCTGTTCTACCAGAGGCGACATACAAAAATACTGGTTTTATATTACGTCTTTAGATATGTTTTGTTAATCAAAAGATGAAAAACAAATAATATTGCAAATATTTCTTAAGGTACCTACTAGTACCTACTAGTAGAAAGCTAAAAAAACGCATATTTTCAAAATAAATTTTCTAAGCTCCATACCAGCATGAAATATGATTTTCGAACATGATTTATTATTTTTTATCTTGTAATTAAACAAAAAAATTTTTAGTTCCCATGAACTAAAAGAAGAACGCTAAAGAAAGAGAAAAAAAATTTTGACATGCAAAAATTGATAAAAAAAAATCTATTTTTTTTTAATCTTTTTCTTCAAATGTCCGCTATTTTGTTTTTTATTTTAATTTTCGACTAAAAGCAGTTGATAGCCTTGAAAGGGCGCTTTCTTTAAGTAATCGCGTTGGATTTTTTTGTTTAAGATGTACCAATTCTCAGAGTTAGTGTCCGCTATTGCACACCTTTTGTTGAGACGTTAACTTAAGCGCCCTTTAGAAAGTGGGTTGTTCATGGGAACTAAAAAAGTTTTTTATTTTTGTTTAACTCAGACATAAAATAATATTTAAAAAAAAAACATGGTTGTATCTAATAAAAGAGCTGAGAATTTTTTTTTGTTTGTTGAAAATATGCATTTTTAGTCATCTTATCTGTAATAGTACCTTAAACAAAAGCATTACTATAAATTACAAAAACTTACCATAAATCATCAGAATTGGCAATTCCACATTGGCTAAACAAAAGGAAAATAAGTTGGCTGGTGTTCATTCGTGTGTATGGATTTGGATAGGCGATAATAGCAGTGATTACAGTAACTACGAGCACTTCGGTGACTGGGTATTGGCCCAATTTCGAAGATTTCCTATATTTACACCAATATAAGTTCGCTTTTATGAAAATAGTAGCTATAACGCCCTAAAAAATAATAAACAACCAATTAGTCAAATAGTTATAGGTAACAGACATGCAATAACTTGGGGAATGACGTATGATCGCTTTCGTAGTAGCCCTATCAATAAACGCTATGACCAAAAAAAATATAAATCAAGGATGAAAATTTGGGAATAGGTAGATGAAAGTGTCAATTATAAAATAAAAAATGTTTACATTCCTAAGTACCTCTGTTTTATTTTTGAGTTTTCATATTCGCTCCGTGCGTGACCATGGTAGGGATACATTGAAACGATACCAGCGTGCGTAGCGGCGAAATATGACAAAATTGAAATATTCCACAAAATATTTTTACGTATACATTTTATCAAAAATGTGTGCAAATACATGTTGCGTATTTAATTGTGCTAATAATAGCAAAAACAGTGAGTGTAGTTTTTATAGGCTCCCAAAGATTACATATAAATTAGAAAAAAGAAAAAGATGAATTCGTGCTATTAATATGAAAAAGTAAATATATAATTTCATTTTTATGCAATTTAAATAGGAAAAATTTAAATAATTTACCTTGAATGATATTTCATAAGGCTGCAAGCTAACAGCAGATGACTTTAGCTTTTATATCATAACTTTTACTATTATTGTTTTTAATTATATGCTCTTTTGCGTGAAAAACTTGATTTGCCAGTACTATATTTTTCCCTTTCTTTTTCGTTTGGAGTTGAAAAGATATATTATGATGAATTTTGAGAAACCCAGTTTTTAATACATTTATTTTGTACATAAACTGAAAAAATATAGTTAAAACACTAATTTATTAATAATTGTCAATTTCGCATGTATTTAACAATGTCAAACATGTCATATGTTTAATCTGAAAATTGGGAGGTCCAAAATTGTCAGATAAAGGCGGTAGGTGTCGCGTCAGTCACGCACGGAGCGAATATAGGGATGTATTTCGTAAAATAAACTTTGTTGAAAAACTGGATTTTAGTATTGCAAATGTTTATTAACCCATAAGGGCCATGCGTCGCTTTAAAGCAACAACAAACATGCCTGTGTTTGGGAGGAGCTGAAGTCATAAAACAACTATAAAAGATTCCATCAACCATATTCACCCTGCGTATTTATTTGCAGTGTTAAGAACTGATTGTTAGTTTCGTGCATTTAAAATATAGTATAATATTAAAGCTTGAAAATAATATACATTCGATTTGATTAAGTAACAATTTATATATGTTAAATTTGTATTGATTATACTTCTAACAAAACATATTTTACATGATTTATATGTATTGATAAATAACTACTTGTCAGTACCTGTTGTAACCCAGCCGTTGCTTTAAAACAACGCTAGGCGCTTGTACTACCTATATTTTAAATTTTATCGTTTTGTTCTAGACGAGGTATTTAGCTTGTTCAAGTTCTTGATATAATTTATAATGATGAACTAGATGACGACATTTTTGTAGAACCTTCAGATACAAATGTAGCCACTGACGAGACTTCAGATGATGAAGATGAAGAATTTTTATAATAAAAATGTATGACCCTAGCAATGTAATGGTTAATACCATATTTAGGCTGGTAGATAACCTTTCATCCCGTCAATTACGTTCCGGAGCAGAAATACCACTACCAAACAATGACTACCAAAGAATTGGTTTGAACGAAGATTATATACAGAATGAAGACATTCCTGGCAATAATTTTGAATCTGAAGTGGTAAAAAATTGGATTTCAAAGAGATTTCTTGAGCCTCGAAATCCACCTGAATGGTTGAAGGGAACAGACTTTGACAAAAAACGTGCATCAGCATTTCCAAAACCCGACTATTCTAAATATGAACAAATGTCTCCAACGAAAATATTTGAACAATTTGTAAATGATGCATTTATCCAACATTAAGTGGACGAAAGTGCAATATTTTTAAATTGTCCCGATCCCAAGATAACAGGTGAGGAGATCCGTAAGTGGACGAAAGTGCATTATTTTTAAATTGTCCCGATCCCGAAAGGTAAGGACATCCGTTTGTTTATTACTATTTTTTATATATAAGTGGGTATATAAGTGTTCCGGAAAATAGTGCGTTCCTTAAAGGTATGGGCTGAGTGTAGCATTTAAAACAAAAAAGTCTTATAACATTTTTTTATAGTCAACCGTTTTCAAAAAAAAACTATATTAAATTTAATCCATTTGATTAGTGTCCACAGAAAAGCAAATACATCCGGCAACGTTGCGCTCCAAAAAGGTATGGGCAGAATGCGATAGTTTAATTTATTTTGATACAGGGAAGGTACATTATTTGTAAACAGTTGTAATTACCCGTAGCTCAAGAATGAATAGTATTGTATTGTTTTCGACACTGTGACAGTAATAGGGCTGTTAGACTTTATGTTGAACCCTATCCCGAACGACGACATCCTAATGCACGAAGTTTTATGAACGTGTCCCAAAGGGTATTAGAGACGGGTTGTGTAGTACCTAAAAAACTAGCACTAGAACACGAAGTAACCCTAGACTAAATGCAAAAGATGTGATTTTGGATATAGTCAGTAATAATCCAAGAGTAAGTACCCGATCTGTGACTATTCTTTGTTTCACGTTAAGAAAATAACATTACGCTTATGGAGATCAGTGTTGCCAAAACTCTCAGACACTCTCTTTTGCACGGATGTCCAAGATATTCCCTTTGCTTAATTTTTGAATTTTCATTTTCAATTAATATTTAACTGTAAAGTCAGAATAACTACTAAATAAAAGCCTTATTATCATTATGTAGTCAGAGACGACATAAAATAGCTGACATACGCACATCGTATTATTTTAAGTTGCAATTAGTAATTAGATATACGCATTCCAAGCGGTCAATATTTTCTACTGATTTTGATTCATGGCATATCGTATTCTCACCGAAAAACAAATAAACTGTCGTTACTATAATTAAAATAAGATAAAATAAAATTATCTTTTGTAAATACTGTTTATCTAATTAAAATCATTTTCCCTACTTTTCATCTCTTGTTTCCAATGGGCACTTTTGGTAAATTACGTTAAAAAACATTAATTTAATTCATGTTTGTGGAAACGAAAATACAAATTATACAACCCTAAATTGTGCTTGTGTGTGTCGTGGCAACGCCGCGTTGCTATCGTCCATAAGAAATACATGACCCTATCTTCGCAATGTTATTTTCTAAAAGTGGAACGTAGTATAGAATTGTTGGCATTTCAAAAAACGAGTGCAAGATATACACCAAGGCGATTTACCTCGAAGATTAAGATTTTGTAGATGGTTGGAAAGAGCAATGCTAGGTATATCACTTAAGGACAAGAAAACAAACACATGGATAAGACAGAAAACCAAAGTCACCGATGTGGTGCAAAAAGCATTAAAGCTGAAATGGGAATACGCTGGACATGTAGCTAGGAGCGATCTAAACAAATGGCACAGATCAATTTTAACCTGGAGACCATACCAACACAAAAGACCCAGAGGCAGACCTCCTATGAGATGGACAGATGATCTGAAAAGGACTGCCGGGAAAAATTGGCTACAAGTAGCGTACAACAAAAAACAATGGAAAGGAAGACTTGAAGAGGCTTATGTTCAGATGTGGACGTGAATGGCTAGACGAAGAAGAAGAAGAAGAAGATGGTTTCAAAACAAAATCGCCAGAGAACCCGAATTTCAGTGCAAAGTTTTGTTTGCAGATCAAGCTTGTTTTACGAGAAATCATGTTTTTAATTTTCACAATTGTCACGTGTAGAATGATGAAAACCCGAATTGAGGCGAAATTGAGGGAATTCAGGCGAAATTGACAATTATTAATAATTAGATTTTTAATTATATTTTTTCAGTTTATGTACAAAATAAATGTAGTATTAAAAACTGGGTTTCTCAAAATTCATCATAATATATCTTTTCAACCCCAAACGGAAAAGAAAGGGAAAAATCTAGTACTGGCAAATCAAATCAAGTTTTTCATGTGAAAGAGCATATAATTAAAAACAATAATAGTAAAAGTTATGATATAAAAGCTAAAGTTATCAGGCACTCTGCAGTTAGCTTGAAGCGTTATGAAATGTCATTTAAGGTAAATTATTTAAGTTTTTCCTATTTCAATTCAATAAAAATGAAATAATGTGATATTTACTTTTTCATATTAATAGCACGAATCTATTTTTTTCTTTTCTCTAATTTATATGTAATCTTTGGTAACCTATAATAACTACACTCCCTATTTTTGCTATTATTAGCACAATTTAATACGCAACATGTATTTGCACACATTTTTGATAAAATTTATGCTTAAAAGATTCCTATTTTGTCATTTTTCGCCGCTACGCACGCTGGCATCGTTTCAAGGTTCTCCTACCATGGTCAGGCACGGAGCAAATACGTAGGACAAATTTTAAAAAACAATTTAGTGTAAGTTTATGGGCTGGGATTATTGGTAATCATCTGATTGGACCGTACAAACTTCCCAGAAGATTGAATGGAGAAACCTATTTAAATTTTTTGTAGCATGTTCTACCGATACTTCTTGAAGACGTTCCGTTACAAATACGCTCTGAAATGTGGTTTCTTCATGACGGGGTTCCAGCACATTTTACAAGGCATATTAAAGATTTCCTCGACATCACTTATCCTCGTCGTTGGATCGGTAGAAATTTACACGTTCTGTGGCCATCCAAAACGCCAGACTGCAATGTTATGGACTTTTATTTTTGGAAACGTGTAAAATCATTAGTATACGACAACCAGGATGAAATTAAATAGAAGCTCAATTGCGACAACGAATTTTTGATGCTGCTGAAATAATCAGACATAATTTACATACTTATAATATTAAGAATAATTGGATTCGTCGAATAAACGCGTGTATATGTGCAAATGGTGTGTTATTTACAACATTTATTGCAATAATAATTTTCCATGTAAGTAAAAACAGTATTCAAACTTTAATTATTAAATATTTAATAAAAACAAATAATACATGGTTTATTCGTCTTCCGGGTTTGGACCGTGTCATTTGTGAGTGACCGAAAAGTGGGTTCATCTCGACGTTTCGCTACAATTATATGTAGCTTCTTCAGGAGAACAAAGAAAAAGAAAAAGAAAACAAAAGACAGGAAGATGGGTAGTTATCAACGGTAACTCAGTTACTCAACGCAACCAGAGACGATTACTAACTACCAAGATGGGCATTTGGTCACAGTAACTCAATTACTTAACGCAGCCAGAGGTGAAAACCAAATGCCAGGACAGGGATTCACGTCCAACAGCTCAGAACACTAACGCGTCGAGAGGCGGGGAGTGAATCCGACGATTACTCCGCTACCGCTCTATTTATAGTCGCGGTGACCTGTCGTGTCGGGACGTATCGGCACACTCCGTGGCGCGAACGTCAAGAAGCGCGCGCTGGCCAATCATGTGGCTGCATCGTGGTAGCGGGACCGGACGGCGGCTCTAGACTGAGATTCCAGATGGGAGACAAGTAGCATCCTTCCTCTCGATTGATATTATGTGGATTTTTTCGGATCTCTAGAGATTCGCGTATTTTCCTGGAATAAAAGAAGGGGCTCTTAGAAATAATATGGGTTTTTTTGAACAATATGGAATGACCGGTTTCTTGGCAGTGTCCTGCAACTGCAGAATGGGAGAAAAGACCTGATCGAATGCATCTTTGATGCTCTTGAATCCGAGTTTTGACGGAACGACCAGTTTCGCCAATATACACATGTCCACATGAACAAGGAATAGAATAGACACCACAGGAAGATAGGGGCGGTAATGGGTCCTTAGGAGAGGGTAGATATTGTGAGATTTTCTTGGGTGGTCGAAAAGTAGTCCTGATACCTTCTTTGCGTGGACTCTGGCCGTGGAAGCCTACGATTTCAAATAATACATGCTTTTTTTCTCTATCTCTATTATCAGTATCAAATTGTTCGGTGTCAATACATATTATGCCTAACATTCGATGATTCATGATAGCTGGTTTACAGTCGCAACGTTGCCGGCTGTATTTCCTTTCCATACCATTCAAGAGACATTATTGGAATTATTAGTGTGGGATTAAATGTGGTGTGTCAATACAAAAAATTGGTATTTAAATAACTGACACCATCAATTATTTGATACAGTACATTCCAGATGGGAAAAAGAGAAGATGTGCGTCTAAAACATGCAAATCTATCGTTAGAATAATGTGTGTAAAATGTGATATTGGACTATGCACTTCTTGTTTTATACCGTTTCATTCTCGATAGTGTAAATTTTTATAATTAATCACACCAAATTACATTTTTTTTATGAATAAATCTCTATGTTTGTTTTATTGCCTACTTTACTGTATCCCAAATGCTTTAATTTTTGGTTTATTATTTTCAACAAAAACTAGGTGGTGTAAGCGCCTAATGTAGCTTTAAGGCAATACTTATTATCTCAGAAATGAAATAAATCAGAAAAAATATTTTATAAAGTTTTTTTTATTATTTTTTGAACACAGTCCATTAATAATTATGTTAAACAATATTTTTTTACTTTCAAATAAATTGATAAAAATCGATAAAATGCACCAATCCCTAAATGTGTAGCGTTTTATATTTTAGATTTCTTTAATACACCCCTGGTTGTTTTTACCAAGAAAACGATCGTTAATATAGGAAGTTTTTTTTTAATATTTCGTCGATATTTTGTAAATATTTCAAGTTTTTTTCGACGAGATAAGGCTATATATTATGTTTTTATCTCTGTGTTATAAAGTCAGGCAAATACACCGGTCTTTGGGGTCCTCAATAAACTACGTGCTATTTTTAATTTGTATTATGTTATATCTATTTCAACATTTTTTTTTGTCGCATAAAGGGATTATAAAAAAGAGGTTTTATATGTCTTTCGTCGTTAAAAACGCAATAAGCTGGAATATTTTAAAGTTGTTTGTTTGTTTAGAACGAGGGTCCGATTTTTTTTGTTTGTTTTAAGTTTATGGATGACGGACTAAATGCGGGGAAAAGGGGTGATTCAGGTTCGAATTGAGAGAAGGAATGTGGGGCGTCAGTCAAGCTAAATTGGTCAAACACGAAGCTTTTGCGAAGTGTTTTATAAGATGTCCCGGTTGTCAGTTGATTCCTCAACATCTGTTCGATCGTTTCGTCCCGGAGAATGGAAATGGTTCTGATGTTTTCATATTTTCCAGTTTGAGAGTTTTGTTCAAGTAAGCTTTCTCAGAGATGTAACGAGTTTCAAAGTTAAGTTGTAATAATTAAAGTTTTATATTATGTTGTCGTAGATAAAAAATGTCATAATTTAATCTGTCTTAAGTTGTTATGTTGACATATGACATTTTGCTTTAATCCATTGCTGTTATAAGACAATTTTAATTTGATTATTTTATATAAAAGATATTCCATATGTAAGATTAAATTCAATATTTTTCATAAAAAGGAAACCTAGAAACCATTTAAAATTTTTGTAGCAATCTCTTATGTAAACGAAGAACATGTAAGTTTTTATTAATTTGGATTATGTTGTATAATATGTTCTTGTAAAATCTGTATTTTTGATAACTGTTTGTTTGAGACAAAAAAACCGTTTAATTTGTTTCTCTAATCTATTTTGAGTTTTACTTGAAAAAGATATTTTTTTCAATATTTTTGATATTCTATAATTATTTCCCTAGTTACAACTAGTGGTTGTAATAGGTAAAATTAGGCACCTCAAGTGGCGCCCTATATTAAATTCCTTGAGGTGTTTCCGGTTTATTTTCATTTCGTTTATCCCAAGAGATTTGTATAAGTACCCATTTATTTCCTTTTTTTGTAGTTGCCCCAATGCAACCCCCATATCTCCAACTTATCCATGACCCAGCTCTCCAACAACCAACTGAGTGCCGTACGCACTAGTTCCGATTATTTTGTTTGCCCAATCTTGTCCCCCATGTTCTTACCCTATGGTAAGCAAAATAATCGTTACAAATGTATTAATTATATTTTAACAGTTAATAAATAATTTGTTTTTTCAACTTACCCCAATAATTCCAAGTCCTATAAACGGAATCAACTCGAAAAATATCCAAGGCTTGTTGTATTCCACGTAAAATAGGACGGAATGCTCGTTTCCGAAAGGATTGATCGATCTCAGAATGAAAGCTGCTATCAACGCGCAGAAAAATGATCTCCAAAGCGTCTTCAAGGGAAAATAGTAGCTCACCTAAAAAAAATTCAATATTATTCAATATTATCCTTCCTGAAAAAACTACTGTTTTTATACGAAAAACAAATAAATTTTTATTTGTTAGTTAATGAACGAAAAAAATTTCAGAACAAAAGCAACAAGAAGAGAACCAGTGATACAATTGGACGCGTCCTACGTAAATATAATATCACAACTGGGTACACACCACTACAAATAAGATGATTAACGCTAAGAAATGCAAAGCACATTTTTTCATGAGAAAATTCGGAAGTCTACAGCACATTCTGCGGAACTTTTTACCAAAAATACATAGGACAAACCAACCGACGAATCTTTGTCCGATTAGAAGAACACAAACTAGGTCTCAGGAATAAGCAAATCTCGTCAGCTTTAGCCATATATGAACATCTTTTTTATATGAGTTTTCTGATCTCCCGACGTTGCTTGTATTCTACCAACTCATCTTGGTCCTTCTATCTCGTCCTTTATTAGTAGCTGTAAAATACGATACTGGTTACCTCAAAGAATGTGACCTACAGCGTATTTCAGACATGTGATGCAATGTACGAAGGATATGGACATGCAAACTAAATGAGAATTTTTTTGACAACGTTGCCGCTCTTCACGGCAGCAACCGTACGAACAACACACAAAGATTCTCAACAATTGTCTCAGAAAATTAGATTTTTAGTATGTTGGAAGAAATGGAATTTTAGTAATTACATGGATAGTAAACAATTTCTTTTAAATGACTGCCATAATAAATAAGGTAATTTTATTAGATTCATAATTACTTATTAAGAATAGAAAACATATTATATAATAACGTTTCCAATGATAATCTGATTGTTGTTAAAATCTATAGAATTGCAATAACTTTGAAAATTGCGACTACTGGCGCACTGAAGCAGTCTTATATCTACCCAATTTTTAAGGCCGATCCTCGCGATTCTGGGCATAGGTAAATTCCAATGTAAAAGTTTATATCAAATAACGCAAAAACTATGGCAGATATTGAGATGATTCTTTTTTTATATGGAAGGTCTAAAAAAGTTCTAGTGCACTATTTGGTTGTAAATTAATAAATTGTTTAAACAATTTTTTTTTCAAATATTTTTGGTTAAAATAAACGAAAAAATTTTTTTTTTAAATAGGGCACTAAAGAATTTGACCCACTTTCCGAATCTGTTTTTATTTTTAACATAAAGTGTAACACAAAGCAGCTATTTGATATAAACTTTTAAAAAATTTCAAATTTTTGCTAAACGCAATTTTCTCTCCGTCAGCACAGGGTGTCCTTGTCGGTAGCTTCTGGATTCTCGCCAGGTAGGTAAAACCCTCGGAGGAGGATAAATAAAGTTGAATAACATTATTAGGGCTTATTCCGACTTTTGACAAACCAGTGTGTTTATTGTATTTAAAATAGGAAATGTTATATAAATAAGCAGTAAGTAGGCCTACCTATAATTTTATTAAATTTTTATATGAATAGAAATATTTTCTGTTGATTTTCCATTTTCTTTCTAAATATTTATACTGTCTTTATAATAATACAATTGTTTCAGTATTTGCTTATATAATAATAATTTATTATATAGAAACAGCGTAGAGTTTTGGTCAATCATCCAGTACATTTTTTTTGTATTTCAATCAGAATTATTTTCTTTTTTTCTTTACATGAGCAGCTCAGAGTAATAACCAAATTTGCAGTATTTGAATATGAAATTTAATTATTTATATTAATTGGTTAGCAACCTACCAATCGTAAAATCAAATACTGCTCAAAGAAACAATGTACAGTCTAGGAACCGGATTGATACTATGAACACGACTACGACAAGAAATAAGGACAAGCAAAAAACATCCAAAACCCAGATGAGAATTACTTGGAATATCAAATCACTCAACTCTAGGGACCAAGAAATAACCCAAGTGTTGAAAGAGAAAGAAATAGACATTTGTGCTCTACAACAAACAAAAAACAAAGGAAAAGGTCAATCAAAATTAGGTGAATACATACTAATCTACAGTGGAGTAGCAAAAGAAAACAGGGCCAAAGAAGGTGTAGTCTTACTAATACACCAAAGGTATCAAAATTACATCAAAGAGTGTCAATACATATCAGAAAGAATAGTAACATCAAAGATAAGAATGGAGAAGGAAAACCTGAACATTATCGGAGTATACGGCCCAGAAAATAATAAGCCTCAAACAACAAGGAAAGTTTTTTACGACCAATTACAACAAGTAGTAGATCAAGTCAAAGAAAAGATGATTATTCACAGCTAATTTGATTATAATAATTAAGGAACCTCATTTTTTGCCATGTTAAGGAATGGGATTTGTATTTTTTGTTAAAAAATTTGCACAAACATTGTATCTTTACAGGACCCTCTACGAATTTTCAAAAATGTAGTTCAAATGGTGACTAGGAAGAACCTACAAATCCAAACCGAACAAGCAATTTCAAACTAATAAAATTTTCTATATCTCCGGATCTACTCAATGGATTTTGATCATTCTTTTTTTATTTGTATGTAATTTCTACGTACATTAGGAATTAGTAATTTGTTTATATATTAATTAATTAATAAATAGTCTAGTTTGTTTCAACAATTCGTGCAAAACAATTTTCTTCCAAAAATCTATTTTTTTTTTAATACTAGTATCAATAATTATAGAAACAGTCGCGTTTTTTACATTAAATTGTCAATAATTAAAAAACAGCTAATAAAAAAAAAGCAAAAAAAGAAGTAGGTTTTCTTCCTAAAGGTCTACAATAACTAAAAAAGTTGTCAGCGACCTGGATTATTGAGTGTCACGAACATGGTCTATTTTTTGCTTATTTCCCTGGAGTATATATTTGATGTGTAATTTCTTTATCGCTTCCTCGCTGGTTTTGCATATTGCTATGATAGTAATATCTTCGGTAAATGTTGCAATTGTATATTTTCTAGGACAATAATATAACACGTATACAAAAGGTAAAGACACTTCTTTGTGGCAGCCCTGCTGTAATATCTGTCAATTCCATGTATGTTTCTTCCTGTTTAATTCTGAAATATCTTTCCAAGATGGAGGAGTCAATTATTTGAGAGTATCGTTTTGGTAAATGTAGTCTTAGTTTATAGTTATGGCGTCTTCTCCATACTTTATCATATACCTGAGTCACATCCTAAATTATTGATATAAGGTTGAATGCTCGAATAAATGAACTTTAAAAAATGAAGGCAAATTTCGAGCACAAATTTAATAATCAAATCTTGCCAAAGTACTTTCGCTTTCTACAGCATCATCAGGGGCATCTGCGCTTGCTGGATAGCCCAAATTTGACGAAATAAGTCTAAAATGTTAATCACAAAAAACTTTTATCATCCATTAACTTCGAGTTTTTTATCGAAGTTTGTTAATTTTCTTCATTTAAAAAAACTTTTCTTGGCTTATTTCAGATGCCCCTGATGATGCTGTAGAAAGTGAAAGTACTTGGGCAAGATTTGATTATTAAATTTGTGCTCGATATTTGCATTAATTTTTCACCGTACATCCTAAAATGTCAAAATGTCCATCATATTATCCTTCATGATCCATATTTCACATCCATATAAATAGTTATACAATATATTTCATCATCATCATCATCATCAATGGCGCTACAACTCTTCGTACGTCTTTGCCGCGGTTACTATTGCCTTCCATATTTGTCGGTCCTGTGCCAGTAATTCCCATTGTCGCACTCCCATTTTCTCTAGATCTAGGAGTATATTTCCATATAACAAATTAAATCCTTAGTTGTAAATTTTTGAAATAAGTACTCAGTATACATCTAAGTTTCATAAATGCTCCTCATAAATCTCATAAATCTAAACTTTTGTACTCCGTTCTTTGTTGACAATTAGTTGCATAGGGCCGACGTTTACTAACCACAAGCACACAAGTAAATTATCTTATTTCTTTCATTTGACAATAATAATTGTCTGTTAGATTAGCATTGTAAGAAGTAAATTAGTCTCTTACTGAATGATAATAAACAACACATCAAACTTATTCTGAAACTATTTCTTGTGTCATGGTATATTTTATTAGATTTTGGTGTAATACATCACAACCTATCAAATTCAATATCAAAATTGGAAATGGTAGCGTGACTAAATTATTCCTTCCTTCAAGGAGTTTTAAAAAGAACTGATTTCTATTACTATCCAGTGCAAGGACAGTGATTTTGTTATTTATATCGAATAGAGAATACTGTTACTTTGCGGTATGGACCCCAAAAAATATTTTATTCTAAAAGATTGATAAATATATGGAACTGTGGGAAAATATGCTACAAAAATTTCAAGATTTTTATTATAATTTTTATTTGAAACACCTTCTGAAGAAACATTAGACATAATTCTATATTTATATCGTTTCATTTTATCAATTTTAATGATCGTGATACTAATCAAATTTTTATGATATATAATATTAATCTTTTTTTTATAATTTTTATTTTCCGTAAACTTTAATCTACGTTAAACTTCCGACAGACAATTTTTCCGTAAAAAAAATAACAAATAAATTATGTATGTACATTTTTTACATTGTAAATTTATGAATAGATTATATTACTTTGATCTGTTATTATATTTACTCAAAATACAACTAAAGAGATTTATGGTCTTATTGTAAGCTAAAACCTGTCACTGCAGGGGTTGTCTCGGTGTATAATCGGCTCGAGTAAAAGGTAAACGCATTTTTGACCTGGGCTTGAAAGAGATATCTAAACGAAGTTTAGAATATTACTTCATGAACAGATTTTGTTTTCGTAAAGAAAGAAATTTTTGAAATAGAGATAGCAAACTGAAATTTACCGTTAGGATTTTCGAGGATAAGCCTTAAATAAGGTAATAAACAAGAAAAAATTATTTAAGCGTGTGTAAACAATCCTCTATTCCAAAACTTTTCAATAGACTATTGTACGATCAATTAAAATTTTGTTGTTGAGAGCGCCTAATGCATAATCAACATGGATTTTCTCAGAATTAATTAACGGTAGCAAATTTAGTAGTCTTTAATGGTGGATACTATTTATACTGACTTCTCCAACGCATTTGACAGAGTAGATCCCAACATCCTATTAGAAAAACTAAATGCCCTTGGCTTCAGCCATCAATCCTTACAATGGTTTAGCAACTTTTTAAGAAACCGTACACAACAAGTGGGAATAGGTTAATTCAGTTATAATTCATGTGACATCAGGAGTACCACAAGGAGCTCACTGTACACCTTTGTTATTTAATATGTTTGAGAACGATATATCAGATTGTTTTAAAAATTAAGATTTTCTGATATTTGAAGATGATTTGAAATTATTTAAATCCGTAGATTCAAATGATGATATAACTTTAATGCAAGAAGATTTAGACCGGTTGAGTATTTGGGGAGTCACATTTGATGAACAGTTGCGTTTTGTATAACATATAAATAATGTAACAGTAAATCCATTAAAATCTTTAGGCTTTATCATTCGCAACTCTCTGAGACTACCTGTTTGGTAGTCTATCTAAACTAGAATATGCATCTTCACAATACCAAGTTCATTCTACTACACTGGAGAGATTGATTTTTTACACTGCATGTTAACACATTTTTTTGTAATGGAGGTGATCCCGTATATTAATAAATAAATATTAAATAAATAAAATATAAATTTACCTCTTCCAAACTGAACAAGACTCCTCCAATTGGAGCTCCAAAGGCTACGGACACACCGGCCGCCGCAGAAGCTGACAAGATTTCTCTCTTCTTCGCTTCATTCCTTCCATACTTTGGAAAAAGATATGAGAGAATGTTACCTACAATGGTACAACCTTAGCCACTACATAAAAACAAACGGGAATCCTTCATAATTCCGTTTCAATAAAAATTCATAAAAAAAATAAAGCGTGTGTATTGAGTACTTACCAATTGCACATGCTATGTGCACCATGGGTCCCTCTTTTCCTAAACTGAGACCAGCAGATACTGACAGTATCAAACCGACGCATTTAATGATAAGAGTCCATTTTCCAAGGTAGCCTCTTATAATAAATCCACTTAGAATAGTTTTTATCTAAAACAGGAAAGGATGCATTAAGATTTGGTTAGACCGTAAAAAAAATCATTTGAGCATTTTAAAATATTTTTATGGTAAATGCAAGAAAAATATTTTCTACCCATATACTAATTCATATATTCATTCATTCAACGAAACTATGAAATATGAGGTTACCGAAACCATTTAATTGTCTTCAGTCTGCAATTTAGGAGACTTTAATGCAAAAATTGGAGTAGGTACAGTAGATACAGGTGGAAATGGCAGTTCGGATTCGGAACTAGAAACGAGAAAGGAGAAAGGTTCATAGAGTTCTGCCAAGAAAAGAATATGGTAATTGCCAATACTTGGTTTCAGCTTCCTAAGAGAAGACTATATACATGGACGTCTCCTTCACATACAGAAAACCACATTGTCAGAAACCAGATAGACTTTATACTCGTAAATAGCAGATATAACAACTCTATAACCTCAGTTAAAACTTATCCTGGAACAGATGTTAACTCAGACCACAATCCGTTAGTTGCTGACGTGAAAATAAAATTAAAAAGAATTAAACTCAGAAAACAACAACCAAAAATTAATGTATGTAAGAATGCTAAAAAACGAAGAAATAAAAAACGAATTAAAAATAATGTGAATGTTAATACGCAAAAAACACTAACTGACAACAAACAAATTATGGATGTAAATAAAAAGTGGTATAATATATAAAAAAAAAAACATTACTGAAACCAGCTCAAGAAAGTTTGATACAACATAGGTCAGAGGCTAAAAAACAGTGGATGACAGAAGAAATACTATTGCAGATGGAAGAAAGAAGGAAATATAAAGGAAAAGATCTACAGAAGTATAAAGAAATACAACGAATAATTAAGGAAAAAATCAAAACAGCTAAGGAAATCTATTTGATGAAACAATGTAAAGAGATAGAAGAACTCGAAACAAAATATGATATGAGAAATATATGCACAAAAAAAAAGAAATGACTGGAATGGATCGAAATAGACAGCAAGGAGACATAAAAGACAAAAAAGTAGTACTACTAATAGATTTACCAGAGAAATTAGACGATGGGAGGAGTACGTTAGAGAACATTTTCAAGATGAAAGAGGTGAAATGCAGAAAATACAAGAATTAAATCATTTAAAGAGACAGAAGATCACGGTAGATGAAATCAAATATGCTATTAAAAACTCTAAAGATAATAAGGCAGCTGGATTAGATGAAATACCATTAGAACTGTTAAAACTAGTGGCAGAGGATAACTTATAAGTGTTGGCAGATTTATTTAACACGGTGTACGATAATAATACCACAAGAGTGGCTGAAGTTAGCAAAATAGTGCTCTATTAAAAGGCTAGAGGAGGAAGCAGTTCTCCTTATGATTTGGTTATTTTTTAGAGATTTTAATGTTCTACGGGTTAAAGAATAGTTTTTGTATTTCATCATCATATTTCAATTATACTCAGAGAGTTGGTAAAGTTCAGATGTAGAAATATTTTATTTCGAGTAAGGACTTATGGTTCCCGGTTAGTAATCCAATTATATCGGCATATTGCCGTATAATTTAATACTTTCAAGTATATTTTCTTCAATGTAAACCCAACCACTGTTTGGGTTTGCGCTTAGTTACGCAAGTACTCCAAAAGTTCACTGAAAATGAACTGATCAGATCGAAAACATTCTGAGCTTTATTATAATCCATTTGGATTTAATTTAATTTTTTAATTAAATATACCACTTACAACAGAAGTTGTTTACTTCGATGTTCGAGTATATTATTAATTTGTTGTTGAATATCTATGGATTGTTAAATTACTCACCTCTGGAATACCAGATCCGCATGCGTAAGGTGCGAACATGCGCACTAAGGAAGCTGATAAAGAAGCAAATAGGAGGGCCCATAGTATATAAAATAAATAAGAAATGATATAAGCTCCTGCTCCGTCTCTGCTTTGACCCAATATTTCCGACCATGTCTGCCACTAAAATAAAATATTATAATTAAATCTATACTAATTTTATTGTTAATTAATTAAAATAACAACCTTAGCCTTATGTGTTTTGTAAACTCTAATAGCACGATTACCGAACGTACGGAGATATGGCCCTATTAGTTGCAGAACTGCTTTTCGTATTTTCCATTTTTTATTATTGTTTTTACTAGAAAATTGAAATTGATTGTAACTTTAAAAAGTGCTACGGTAATTATCCTAACTTTTACCCTTTAAGATATTTAAAATTGGACTAGATCATAAAATATTGCAATGCGCAGAAGGTTTTATTGTCATAACAATTTGATAACTATAGAAAATGTCACACTGAGAGTGCAGTACAGGTAAGATACGGCAATGCTTTTCTTATGGAGAATAAACGCCCAGGGTTGTCGGTTTTCTCCAGCTGTTGATTGTCCATTGTGCCACAGGACCGGCTTGGATAAAATGCATCTGCCGGCAGTACGAGTAAAATATTTTATATAATGTATACGTATACAGTAGAATAAAAAGGCATTGATGAGTTATGGACAACAACGAAAACTATGAATTTTGCATATAAAACGTCAACATGAGATATACAATTGAATCATATTCATAAGAGTAACATTTGAACACCTCTTTACAAGAACAACATACAATAACTGTAGTTTTAATGTTTTACATAAAATAGAAAAAACCTACATAATTTCTAGGAAAGAATTTGGAAACTTGGAAATGATATTATTTATAGGTATTATATATATATATATATATATATATATATATATATATATATATATATATATATATAATATTCAACTTTCCAATTCTTTCATAGAAATTAGATTTTTTCTATTGTATATAAAATATTAAAAATACAGTTATGTTGTTTCTATAAATAGGTCTTCATTTCTTTTGTAAAACTTCGGCTACAATTTACCATCATTAACATAATCACCTAAATATGGCCATAAACTTGTTTGTCATAATTAGTATTTGATAAACTCCAAGCTTTTCCTATTTCACCCCCTACCCATCCTAAGGGTGGGTAGGGGGTGAAAGTGCTTTTGGAAAACGAAACTACACTTCAAAATTTAGTCCGAGTTTCAACAGAAAGCATGGAGTCCCATAAGTTTCAATCCGGTGAATTATTTAACGGTTGCGCTAAACTCGTAGTGTTAAATGTGTTGTGTTTTTTACAAAATACGGAACAACTTAATGTAAGTGCTGCTGTAAGACGTACTTCGTTGATGACTAGTGTTAGCGAATGAAGTATTTACAATTTCAAAAAAGAAAAAGAACAGAGTGGAACGTTGAAATCGCCAAAAAATCGTTCCAATTCTAGAATATTCATATATGACGAGGGTGTAAGAAGTATTCTACGGAGAATTGTTCATTGTGAATTTTCATGAAAAATTTGCCGCCATTCTTAAAGCATATACATAACTTCATACCAGGTAATGAGAATATACAGTCGTTGTCTCTTTCTACTTTATACAGACTTCTGAAAGATATTGGATTTGTTTATAAGAAACGTGGCCGAAGAAGCATCATGGTGGAGCGAGAGGATATTATTCATTGACGCCATAATTATTTGAGAACTATACGGCGTTTACGAAAAGACCATTGCAATATTATATATTTGGACGAATCGTGGGTTAATGTTGGCCAATCTATAAATTACCAATGGTGCGATACTACGATACAAAACAGTCGTGATGTTTTTCTCAAAGGTTTAAGTACTGGCTTAAAAGGACCTACTAAACGAGGTCCACGATATGTTTAATTGCATGCAGGTTTTTCAGGAGGTTTCCTTCCTGGCACACTGCGTGTTTTTCTGGCAAAGAAAAATGATGGCGACTATCACAATGAAATGGATGCCGCATATTTTGAGTCGTGGTTTAAGGAGACATTAATATCAAATTTACCAAATAATAGTCGCAGGAATGTCATTGTAATCGACAATGCATCGTACCACTCCCGTAAAGAGAGATTCCCTAACAATTCCTGGAATAAAGCTGCAATCAAGGAATGGCTAAATAAAAAAGACATTTTTTTCGAGAAGTGTTATTTGAAATCCGAGCTATTAGAAGCAACGCGTGCTTTTAAAGATCAATACGATAAGTATCATCTTGATGAGTATGCTTCACAACATAATGTTTATATTTTAAGGCTTCCTCCATATCACTGCGAATTGAATCCTATAGAAATGGTGTGGAACCAAGTTAAGCGATATGTAGGTACCCATCATACCACTTTTAAAAACTACGAGGTACGCCAGTTGATCGACGATGGTTTTGCACGCGTCACAGAGCAAAATTGGCTCAATTATGTCATTCATGTTGTTGAGAAAACGGAAACTGAGATGTGGTCTGCGGACACCCTGCAAGATGACGTAGACCAATTGATAATACACGCGAACACAGGGGAGAGTAGCGAAAGCGAATCCGACATCTCGGATGTAGAGGACGACTTTAGTATAATTAATTGAATATCTGTGAGTAACCTCGATTATTTTACACTGTATAACCAATAAAATGCATTTACCAGTCCAATCAGAGAATGATCTTTTCGGATATTGGGCTGGCTGCACGGAAATCGAGTTCCCGGAGGTTCCACCCTGTATATTTATAGCTATCAAGAAATGCAATTTAAAATATATTTTTTAGTTTAATAAAGTATAAATATAATATAATGTTAAATAACTTACACTATAAACCTTATACCTGCTCATCTGGTTAAGTGTGGGCAAGGAAAACCATTATCCCATATGGAATAACACAAGGTTTCGCTGAAAACTACCAGGTTGCTATGCCAATGAACTAGGTAAACTTATGTTATGTGTAAAAAATGCTAGACTGCATTATGCTTTAACAAGGACAAAAACTGCACTTCAGATTTCCACAAAAAAAGTTTCATAGTAGGTGTTAAAATTTCGCAGTGATTCAAGTGCGCAACTTGTTTTTTCAATAACATCGCCGGGATTAAAAAATGTACAAAGCTTTTTCGATATTCCCGTTCCTGATAATTTATCACATATTTACAAAAGAAAAAGTTTTTCTTGGATATTGGGCTGTGTGCACGGAAATCGAGTTACCGGAGGTTCCACCCGGTATATTTCTAGCTATTATATCAAGAAATGTAATTTAAAATACATTTGTTAGTTTAATAAAGTATACAGTTTTATAGTAAAATTCTCGCTAAAAACTTAAGGTCTTTTTATTCAAATTTATGCCTCTTATTTGGCTACTTGAAGGCAATTATTTTATCAATATATTATTTTATAATAAATAACAGAGCCCGGCCTAGAGATTTGGGTACGGTTCTGTGACTACCACTTGGACCTGTTTGTATCGCCAAGCACAAGGCGTGAAATCCGGCAATTGTGCATTCCTATATTAGCCGTACTGCACTCTCGGTGTGACATTTTCTATAAACATTACATTTTATTGTCCACTTTATGAGGTGTACTTGGCCATCATGTGTGACGGCTCTCTATCTGAACATATAATAAATTAAACAAGTTTTATAAAACTATCACTGCATCGACATGCCCAGGCATATCATGGGTCAAAATACTACTCGATCAGAGCAAGGCATATCCGGATATGCGTGGAAAATCATAACCACCGTTATGAGGGCTAAGAAACAAGGAAATTAAATTTCCTTCATTAGGCTTCATCCTGCTCCTCGAAGCCTTTCTCAGGCAAATTTAATTCTCATGAGACCATCCCAGTTAAGGATACATCATATACCGGGATTAGATTTGAGGCAATAATTGCTCTGAGTCATAACCTATATTATTATTTTTCCATCGTCGGTCGAGAACACAGACATATAATACAAGATAGACTTCTTCTTGTCACTCCATTTTTGCACGGTCGTCCGATACTTCTTTTGCCGATTGGTGATTTATCTCTTTCTATTTTGACGATAAGATTCCATTCTGCTTATGTGATTATTCCATGCTTGTTCTCTATTTTATGTCATTCATTTAGACAATGTACGTTACATTTTATTCTAATGTCTTCATTCCTCTTTCGATCTTCAGCATCCATCTATCTATCTAATCAGCCTTAAACGCCCACTCTTGGGCATAGTCCTCCCCTGTTAATCTCCATTGGTCTCTATTTTGGACGATCTGCATGCAGTCCTTTCCTGCCGTTCTCTTAAGGTCGTCAGTCCATCTCATCTCTGGTCTTCCTCTTTTTCTTTTCTTTTCCCATGGTCTCCAGTGTAGAATTCGCTTATTCCATCTTTCATCTTTTTGCCGGAGAGTGTGACCGGCGAAGTTCCATTTAAGTTTTGCAACCTGTCTTGATACATCGTTCACCTTTGTTTTTTCTCTGATCCATGAGTTTCTTTTCCTGTCTTTAAGACCGATACCCAGCATCTGTCTTTCCATTGCTCTTTTTGTTTTGGATATCCTGTAGATGTTCTCCTTTGTGAAAGTCCATATTTGTGAGCCATATGTGATAACTGGTAAAATGCACTGATTGAATACTTTCGTTCGCATATATTGAGGGAATTTTTTATTTTTTAGAATATATGATAGTTTACCAAATGGGGCCCATGCTAGTCTAGTTCTTCTTTTTATTTCTTCTGTTTGATTGTCCCTGTTCAGCTTTATTATCTGTCCTAGGTATATGTATTCTGCCACCTGCTCGAATTTATTCTGTTTGACTACTATTTCTAATTGGTCTTCTTGGTTTGTCATAGTCTTGGTTTTACTATAGTTCATCTCTAGACCTACCTCTGTCGCTTTTCTATCTAGTTCCTCAACCATCTTCTGTAACTCTTCCTTCTTATCTGTTATCAGGACTATATCGTCTGCATATCTCAAGTGATTCAAGAGCTCTCCATTTATTCTTATTCCGTATGTAACCCATTCTAATTTTTTAAATATGTCTTCCATAACCTGATTGAACAATTTTGGTGATATTGTGTCTCCCTGCCTGATTCCTCTTTCGAATTTATTGGTTCTGTAGCGTGTTCGTTCGTCAATTTTATTGTGGTACTCGCATTTTTGTATATGTTTGTTATTAGGTCCGTGTACCTGTAATCAATTCTGCCATTCTGTAGTGAGTTTTTGATGGCCCAATGTTCTATGCTACCAAACGCCTTTCGGAAGTCTATGAATGCCATGTATAATGGGATTTGATACTCGTTCGACTTTTCAATCAGTATTTTTCCTGTTAGCAGATGGTCGCTAGTACTAAAACCCTTTCTGAATCCCGCTTGTTCTCTTGCTTGGTATTCGTCAAGCTTAGTTGTTAATCTATTTGTCATGATCTTCGTTAGTAGTTTAAATACAACACTTAGTAATGTTATAGGTCTGTAGTTTTCTAAGTTCTTTCGGTCACCTTTTTTGAACATTAATAGTGTCTCCGCATCGTTCCAGCTATCGGGTATTTCTTTTGTGGCCAATATTTTGTTCATGAGGATATGTAGTAATTCTCTAGTTGTTTTCCCTCCTCTCTTCAGCATCTCTGCAGTTATTCCATCTTTTCCAGGTGACTTATGGTTTTTTAATTCTTAAATTGCTTTCTTGATTTCTGTTTTACTTATTTCTGGTTGTATGTCAGAGTTTATATTTTTTATTTTTGTGTTTAATTGTGTAAGAATTTCTTGCTGTGGTTAATGTCTTGTTCTGTATAGGTGCGTATAGTATTCTTGTGTCAACTTTATTATTTGTTTCATATAATTAATGGTTGTTCCTTCGCTGTTTGTCATTTCATTTATCTGAGTTTTACCGAGTCGTTGTTTTAAGCATTTCATATTTTTGTTCTGCTGGATTACTCTTTCAACCTTTGCTTCCTGCGTTTTTCTCTTGGTTTCTTTTATGTTTTTTCTAATTGTTTTATTGATTTCACTATATTCTACTGTGTTTCTTTTGCCCTGTTCAATTAGGCTTCTTCTTGTCTTCATCAGGTTTTCTACTTCTTCTGAGATATAATTGTCCTTTTTTGTCGTCGATTTTGCAATTCTTTCCCCGGCCTGTAGCAATGTAGTTGTTAGTATTTCATTTATTTCGTTTGTTTCTTTATTTATTAAGTCGGTTGTATTTGGGATGCATTTTTTTATTTCTTCTTTGTACTTTTCTTCGTTTTGGCTAAGTTTCTCCATATCTAGTTTTTGTACGTTTTTGATTTTCTTTCTGGTTTCAAATTGGCTGTTAATTTGTATCTAAGCCTTCACCATTCGGTGATCGCTGCCTGTTGTAAAACGGTTTAGCACTGTGACATCCTTGACTACGTATTTTTGTGTCGATAATATGTAGTCGATCTCGTTCTTAGTTTTGGTGTCAGGGCTTATCCAGGTCCGTTTTCTCTGTGGCTTCTTGTTGAAAAAGGAGTTCATGGGGTAGAGTTTCCTTTCCTCCATGTAGTTCATCAGGGTTGTCACTCTTTCGTTTCGTACACCATATTTTCTTCGTCATTTAGTCTTTGTCCTAGCTTGGCGTTGAAATCTCCCATCACAATTGTAAGTCGGGTCTTTTCTTCATCCAATGCTTTTGATATTTCTTCATAGAATGTTTCAATGTCTTCATCTGAGTATGTACTGGTTGGTGCGTATATCTGAATTAGTTTCAAAGTTGTTCTTTTAAATTTAATTATCATATATGCCACTCTATCTGATATTCCTTTGATAGTTTGTACATGTTTACCAATTCTTTTATTGATTATAAATCCTACTCCGTTTTTTGTGTCGTCTGGGTTGCCTTTGAAGTACAGTATATTACCAGATATTAGTTGAATTCTGATCTTCAGCATATTTCCTGTAATTCTTCTCGGTACTCTCATCTCTGCCGTCTCCAGTAGCCTTTGTGTTGTGGCTGTGTCAGGTCTTGTTTCTGACACATATGGCATTATTGGTCTGGGTACACACTGGCTTTGTAAATTTTTGGCTTCAACTCAGTGTTAATGTGTTTGTTTCGCCATATAGTGTTATTAACGTATTCTGCCAATTTCTTTGCTTTTTGTACTTGTTCTCTCAGTTCTTTGTCCAGGTCTCCATAGCTAAACAGTGTAATTTTAAATTATTTTGCTCTTATGTTAAATCTGTGGACCAGTCTATGCAGACTATCTTCATCTTGGGCTATAAATATTGTGTCGTCTGCGTAACCGAGTATTTTTATTTCTTTGTTTCCCATTCTGTATCCTCTTCCTTTGTTAACGCTTTTGATGATTTCATCCATGTTCAAATTGATTAGCTTGGGCCTCAATGAATCCCCTTGTCTTATTCCGCTGCCTATTTCTATAGGTTCTGTAAGTTGTCCATCTATTCTGACTTGCATTTTGTTGTTTTGGTAGATGTTTTCGATATTTTTTTTAATATTTAGGGGAACTTCTCTATTATACAGAAGATGAATTACATCTTAAGTCTTACTATGTCATACGCTTTTTTTAGGTGAATCAGACACAGAAATGCTATTATACTCTGATGATTTCTCAGTAATTTGTTTTACAACGAATATTGCATCTGTATACGATCTTTCACAACGAAAACCCTCTTGTTCATCTGCTAACCTCTAAACTTATCCTGTGATTTATTAGCACTTGTAAAATTTTGGTTGTAAGTTTTAGCGCAGTATTTAACAAGTTTATACATCTGTAGTTATCTGGCTGTTTGTTATCTCTTTTTTCGAATCGAAGAATTTGTTAACTCGTTCTCCATTCTTGCGGTATTTTATTGTGTTTTATAATGGTTTTAATGAATGTTGTTAATTGTTCTGTCACTGCTCCTCCACAATATTTCAGTAATTCGTTTGGTATCCCGTCTTTAACTGCGGCTTTTCTGTTCTTCAGGTTTTCAAGTACTTTCCGAACTTCCTGTACATTTCTATTAAGTTCTTCATTTGTGGTAATTTCTTGTGTTTCCGGTTCTAGCGTCGGCCTCGTTTGTTCTTCTTCTGCATAGAGCTTTTTTAGGTAGTTAATCTACGTATCCTTTTCTATGTGTTTTGGTTCTATTATTATATACTTTTATAATAAAATGGAGAATGGTAGCTAACAAACATTCATTGCTTTTTAAAATATTGTTCGACAACGCAAAGAACTTGTTTTTTTCTGTGACAATATCATTATTTTTCGTTGACGAAACACTTTGGCTATAAAAACTGCCACAAATTAGAATCTTGCGTGATTTGAAGACATTTTCCTTTTCAAATATATGAATTTAAATATTGAACATGGCACAATCTTATAAACGAAGTAAAACAACATAAAAGACATATAAGAACAAAGAAATACGCCATGTTGCTCACTGTAATAGTAAAATACACCATTTTCATCACTTTGTTTTATAAATTTAATGACTACCATCTTATTTTCGAAAATAGAAAAAAAATCAAGAGATATTCGTCCCTCCACACATATTTTTGCTTAACTCCGACTTACCTGGGAACAATTCTCGGCTTCGAAACTAGTCTCGTTTGACGACCAACAGCATTGGACTTGGTTCAACCAGAAGGCCTGAGGACAAATGCCGAATTTTAAATCGGTCATCCAACTGGCTCCGATGTCTATAACGCCAGCCACTGCTCCAGTGAATAAACCTACTAGTAATACACACAGCCAACCCGACCACGCGTCGTGAGCGCCCTCTAAGAGATTCCATAGTGAGTCTTGTTTCTTTTTAACTATATACCTAAAAATAAAATGCGTACAGTATTAGTATATTAATTGATATCTTAAAAGAATACGAGATGAAGCTGCGGATGAAGAGTCAAGTTAAAAAATAACCAATTAGTTCAGGAAAATTAATTTTTCTGAGGAGTTTGAATTTATCCCGGTATCGGAGAAGTTTTTTTTACCTCATATATACCTATACCAAGAAAACTTATATGCAACGAATATAGACGCATATAGAAGGATCTTTCACTATCATTTTTTCGTGTCGGCAAAGGTTATACACAAAACAATGAGAAGTTGATCATTATTAGTTCCTCATTTGTACCACTAGGGAGCGGTCATGTCAGCGCTATTACGGCTTCTAAAATAAGAAAGAGTGGGGCAACAAATGCAACTGTAGATATTTTTATATGTAGGTGCCGCGTGGTCGTAGAATAGCATTAAATTTTTGAGTTTATAAAAATTTTTGAAGATAATAATATATTATTTTAACTTTTAACAAACGAATCTTTTTAGAAAAAATATTATCATTCATATTTTTAATTTAAATATGTACAAATCTACAAATAATATAATTAAAACTATCTTCTTATAACCTATACATAAAACTAATTAAAAGTCAATCACCGGGAGAGAAAGCTCAAAAAATTGTAAGATATAAAACAATTCCTGATCTTGTTAGTACGCTAAAATTGCTTTTAAGCACATACAGCAAAGAATTATTTTTACAATTTGAAAATTCGAAATTGTGAAATATAATTTCGGATTTTTGAATTAAAAAAATAAATAAGAAGTCTCAAATAACGCCTCTCTAGAGCTCAACAAAGGAAGATGAGAAAAAAGGTCAAAATGACTGCTGCGACATGGACCATAGCAAATACCGAGAAAACCAAATCAGCAACACCCGAGGATAAAAAGAGACTTGGGGAGAATACCATCACCCCTCTCATAACAGAGTTGCTATGACACTAAGGAGCTCTAACGAGCAGACTAAGTCATAAAGCACCGTGACAAAAGTATTCAGAATAGTGGTAGCACACAGACACCATCTTGATACTCAACTAGATCGGGCTCAAGCAAATTTCATCATTAACAAACTTGAGCAAGAACTTGATGAGGCTCCTACCGGAGGTCAAAATGAACTTCTGCAGTTTCATAGAACTTCAATATCTTACCTAGTTTTTCAATTTTTCAATGCTTATATTTCACTGCTTTATATTTTAAGTTATATGAACAGAATTGCTTTTTTGTCATTAATATTTTAAAAAGTTATTATTTTTCCTTTTGCTAATATTACTAATACCCTTTTTTCAGAAATATGTGACAGTATTAATAAAAAAAAACAAGAATTATAGTCTAAGAATTTATTTTTATGGCAAATAATCCATTTTGAAAGCGATATTTCTCTTGCATGTATACTGTATATATTTAATTGCCGATAAGTTTCTTTCTTTAAATTTCTGCACATATTTAATCAGTTTAATTTATGATTATATCGAACAAAAACACTTTACATAGAAAGTCCTTACCTCCGTTGCCAAATAGCAACGTTCGTACTCCTTTCGCACCTCCCCCTAACTATATATTTTATGATGGTTTGAGTTTATGCAGTCGCCCCCTTAAGGATTGTTTTGAAGTATAATAACCGTAACCAAATCGCCCATTTGAACTGTCCTTCTATATGCGTCTACATTCTTTGCTATTTTCTACAAAGATTTCGTCATTGTTAGTCCCATTGTAAGATACCTATGCCACTAGAATTTTATCTTTTAAAAAATTGCAAAGCTTCAAAATAGCGTACTATAGAAGTAAAATTAATTGGTTGATTCGAAAAACAACAAAATTTGGCAAAATCTTAATTATTGTTTATAAGTCTCGCTAAAACTAACATAACTTTGTCATTGCGACAAAAGATGTGTCTTGTGACGATTAATAAAGGTTTAAAATTTCAGATCGATCCATCAATCGGTTTGAAAATTATTCAAATTGTTTATCTGTTTTGGAGTTTTCTTTTTCCTACTCACCTATGTCTCATACGATCTCTTGCAATATCCCGTTGCCAATCGATTGTGTGAAAATCTTCATACTGTCCAATTCCAGGAATATCAGCTGATTCTAAAAATATTTCGAGTACAATTAAGAGTGAAACGAACAAATAATCAATAGTAAAAGGTTTGGAAAAGTATTTATTGCTTGCTTAAATATTTTGTATTATATTTATTCTTAATATTTTTAACATAATTGTGATCTTATTTAATCTCTAATTTCATATCATTAAATTTTCCACGTTAAAATTGACTATATTCATATTTTTTATCAAATTAGGGAACCACTTGTCTACAATTACCCACATGTCTATGGGAAAATCATTAATTACCTACCCCGAAATGATCTAGATAAGAGTTTTTAAAAGATTAACTTCTTGAGACATCTAATTTATTGCATATCGCAAAAAGGGTGCGAACGAACTGTTGTAAATTTCACAGGATTAGCCTATTTAAGTAGAATCGCACTATACACATTGAGTATAAGTCGAATTCATTTCTTCCCGCCGCCAAGTCGAAGACCGGATTACTGTATGACTCATTTTCATAGAGACATAGAGAGTTTCTACTACAGCATTCAAAAAAGCGTTAATTTTGAACTGGTTATAATTTATGAGTTATGCCAATTATTATTCTTATTCACAATCATATACATTTCATTATTTATAACTTCAATTAATTAATCAGTTATTTATATATTTCCTACATAAACACAAAGTTATTGTGAGTACTATACAAGGCTGACATGTTTGACACACGGATATGTGCACCTGTGAAAAAAACAAAGACCAGTATGCCAAAACGAGCCAATTTCCACAAAATTAAACTGTTTTCGAAACAGATTCGGGCGGTTTCTTCGTAAAAATTGAAAAAATATCATTAGAATGGTATACCAAAAGTTTTTTTGTCAAAACCGATAAAAATTAACAACCACAGACAGATCATTCTGACCAAAATTTTAGTTCTGACAGCTCGGCTTAAACAAGTAACATTTCAATAACATAAGTACATTTCATTTCAAGTCATTCGTTATTCTATCCTGATTTGGCATTAAATGATTTTTTTAATTTTCATCCATTTCAAATCCAATTTCACAATGATTCATCGTGATCTGAAAACCAGAGGTAAAATCAGATCTGAAATTGTACATCTTCTTGAAATTTGAATAAACCAGGACTACTTTGAATTTAATAATCAAATATACACAAATAACTGTGCAGAACTTATAATGAGTAATTCTCTAAGCCCATTGCTATCAGATATTTTTATGGATCATCTGGAAATAAAGATTTCCAAACATCCTGTATTCAAACAGTTTTTGTATTGGTGGAGATACGAAGACGATGTACTTGTATGTTTTACAGGAACTAACAGACAACTTGACCAATGTTTATCGTATATTAATTTACTCCATAGTCATATTGAATTCACAATAGAAACATAACAGAATCTATCCACACATTTTCTAGATTTAAACATTATCAGACTTGAAAACAAACAGGAGTTTTCCGTATTCCTTAAACCTACCCATACTGGCACGACTATACACAATTCATCATCCCATCATATACAACATAAATTGGCAGCCTATCATAGCATGATACATAGAGTAATAGAAATTCCCATACCAAAAAACAACTTCAAATAGAATTAAATATCTTTATACAAATAGAAGTAAACAATGGATACAACGAACACAAAATAAATAAAATTTTAAATCAAAACTACATAAGAAAGTCCTGAAATTAGTATTTTCACCATCAGAGAAAAAACCCAGTACCTTCTGCTCGATTATATACAGGCAAGATATCAACAAAAATAGCTAAACACTTAAAAAAGAAAGGAATAACACCAGCTTTTAGAACAAACAACAATTTGCAAATATATTAAGAACAACAAAAGCCAAAAGAAGAAGCCATTAACAGAGGTGTATACAAACTTAAATGTGGCGACTGCTCAAAAACTTCCATAGATCAAACTGGTAAAACTTTTATCAAACGTATAGCAGAACATAAAAGGGCTTTTAATAATAGAAAAACACATTCTACGTACGCATTTCACCTTCTAGACCATAATCATTATTTTAATGACGAATTTCAAATTTTTCCCATTCAAAATAAGGGCCTTAAGTTATCTTTATTAGAATCTATGGATTTCAACAAATGAAAAAATAGAGACATAATTCTGAATAACCAACTTGAGACAAACAGTTCTCCCCTCCTCAACGTATTCAGTTTAAGACTATAAAGTGTAAACACGTACCAAAAATAGATCACTTGAGAAAGGCACTCTGCTGAATCAACTGTAGTGATAATAATTTAAAATAAAATTTGTGGAAGTGTTGAAAACAAAAGTTTTCAGTGTTTTATTGTTGATAAAAAGTTAATCATAAAAAGTTATTTTAACACTTTGGCTACTGGCTATAAATTTGAAGTTTTTTGTCAGAAACTGAAACTATATTTTGGTAAAATTCACAATATTCAAATATCAAAAAAAATTACGTAAACGCCCCTACAAATAAATACAATGATCTCTATGAAGTTAAAATGTGTTCATCGGCCATTTGGGTTGGATTTCGGTGAAATGTAAACACCAAAGAGGCGCGCCGGGTATCTTTATTACTTTATTAGGCAACGGTAATAAAAAGAAATATAATATTTTTAATATAAATAAAAAGAAATTGGCAAAACGATGGTTCAGAAACCAGGAAAAGAATCTAGTGTTCCACTTTGTTAGTTTTTTGTTTGCTTTGAGTGGATATACTCTTAAAAGTTCCGAAAGTAACGGGTATAACATGGCGGCTATTGATAGTTAAAGTACCGAGTCATTACAGATATTAAAAAGTAACGAAAATTTACATACAGTTTTATAAATCGCCGACTGATTTTAGTTTTAAAAACAGTCCGTATAGAGGTGTCCGGTGAAGAGACGTGTCCGTTAAGAGAGAGTTTAGTGTAGTGTATTTGTTTGTAATGGTGATTAGGAGAATAAGAGTAAGCTTTTTTGTTTTTTTAATACTAATTGAATATTCGACTAAATAAATTAAACTATTTAATCACTTAAGTATTGTTACACTTCGTTTAGATCACTTAATTCAAAAACCAACTTGTTTACAATACTAAAGTCAATGAGAGTAATTGTACGAGTATACTTCAAAATCTGAATTACAACTATTCTATAAACTATCAATTCTATATTTAGATCTTAACTTCATATTTAAATCTAAGGTGTATATCTGTCATAACAGTATTTTAAAAATGGTGAGAATTTACCATTGTACAATTCAGCACATTGGACCATTTAGGTCGACACCTTAAAGCGAATTTAAAACAGTTGTATATTCGTGGAATGGAGTATAAATATCAATATTTAGGTATTTTTTTGAAAAAAAAAAAAATCATGTGTAAGGGTCGTGTCAAAAAATGGTACACACAGTTTGTGGCAGAAATAAATGCGTAATTATCTTATTAGAAACTATGTGTACCATTTTTGGACACAATGTTCATTTTTTTGCTTGACAGTAATGAGTGTCAAAAAAGCAGTTGGTACACAAAAACTTATCACTGCATGCTAGACAAGATGTTTTAACACGTTTTGTTTCTTTTATAGCAAAGTTACGTCCATTTCTAGCACTATTATTTTTATAACATCTTGTACAACGACCTCTCTGTTCCACTTCGGAAAGTTTGTGATTTCTTTCTTGGTTAACACGACGATCATCCAAATTTTTCATCTGAATATTTTGACTACGAAAAATTTCTGAGGCGATTTCATCTCTAAATTTAGTGATACTTATCTTTTTGTTTGTTATAGCCTCGTATGCAGTATGTGCATTTATAATAGATGTGTTAACCAAAAGTTCAATTGAAACTTTCCTATACCACTTAATACCCCTACGCATTGCTGATGAATATGATGCTTTTTGATCAGAGACGTCTATAAATGATTTCACATTATTATACTGCACGATTGTGGAAGACTTTCTCACGACACCCCTTTTTGTTGGCACGTCCACTATTTCAGGCACAGACTCCGTAGTGAGAAACATGACATCTCTTTTGTCTTTCCATTTTCCAATTATGATTTTACTGTTAGTCTGTCTCATGACTAATTCACCCCTTTTTAATTTAGCCTCACTTACTACTTTTGGATTATGCTTCCTGTGTTTTCTCAGTGTGCCTATTAAATGTGTATCTTTGTTCAGAAGTTCGTGTGCTAAATTCACGCTAGTGTAATAATTATCTGTGCACAAAACGCGACCTGAATGTAAAAGTGGTTCCATAAGCTGTAGCACCCCTTTTGTACCAATTGGCTTTTCATTAGGTGTTTGCTCTTTTCCTGTATAAATTTTAAAATTGTATGTGTGACCTTTCACTCCACATAGTTTAAATAATTTCACACCGTATTTGTGACGCTTCCCCGGTATATATTGGCGAAAGCTCAGTCGTCCTCGAAAAGGAATCATCGTCTCATTTATACACACATTCTTGTCAGGAGTATATGCTGATTGGAACTTCTTGATTAACAAATTTTGCAAGGGAAGGATTTTTTTGAGCCTATCATCTGAGGCAATTTCGTTGTTTGAGAAGTGCAAATTGGACAAAAGAAGCTTAAACCTTATCCTGGACATGTGAACAAATTTTCCAATTTCATTTTTGTACAGCATATTGGTGATAAAATAATCTTTCAAAGTGGGTTTACGATCCAAACCCATCCATATTAGAAGACCTAAGAAAACAAAAATTTCGGATTGATTTGTGTTTCTCCATTATCCCAATAATGCTGTTTTTGTTAATGTTTCATTTGTAATTCCTGATACTATTTTCTGTTCAGCATATCTGTTGGTTTCCTCGGCAATAAGTGATAAGATATCGTTGTCAATAAATAATTTATAAAAATGAATTGGATGATCTCCTTCCCTTTGTGCAAAAAACCTTGGGAGAATCCTGAATCTTCCGTGAAAGTAAATGTGTTCAAATTACCTACAAAATTATAAACTCAAAACTATAAAAGTGAATACTAATTTATATACTACCTGCACAATTATTCCAAATGACATTAGTATTAGGATTATTTAAAAAATTATCAGGTTCAGAGTCGTTGTTGAGAGATTCTAGATCAGATTCGAATTCTAACTCTTGCCCATCACTGTTAATTTCTAAAATAGAGGAAGAAGAACACGAATCTTGATCATTTGGATTATCTATATCCATAGCATCATCATCATCATCTTCACTAATAAACTCATACTCCATTTCACTCATATTCTCGGCTATTTTTAAGTACTAATTTTAGAACCGTAAACACACAAGACTAATATTGCACAAACAACAAGTTTCTGCAAGTCGAAAAATGGCCATAATATGCCATCTGCTGAAGGAGTCTCAAACTGCTCCGCCATAATTTTAAAAAATCGGTCATAGTACAGCCATCTGTTGATTAAGTCCCAAACTGCTTCGCCAGAATTTAGCAGTAAACTGTAGGAACCTAGATACGCATTTAAAACCATCAGAACTGTGTTCACCAAATGTACACACAGCTTGAAACATTACCATTTCATGTGACCAAATTTGGTACACGCAGTTTCTGGTAAACATCAACTGTGTACCAGAAATGGTACACACAGTAGCCAAAGTGTTAACTACACCAGTTCTCTTAAAACTTTAATGATAAAAAACAAAACAAACTACAATATACTTCATCTAATTTACTTACCGTTGCAAGTCATCAGCGTCATAGTTCGTGTTGGTGACATGATACCAACACGAAATATTTATGCGGTAGGTGTGTTCTTTTTTAGAATCACTTTGCCGAGTACACTGGCATTACAGCCACTAGACATATTTTATTATATAATATACGCGTAGAAATAATATTTAAAAATTTTTATTAATGTTAACTTAAAGAAATACACAATAATATGTTTCATTTAATTTGTACAAATGCATTATAAAGAGTTTTTATGAAGAATATTTGTTCGGGACACACTGTAACTGTAATCGAACGAAGGTGAAATTTTGTCATACATTGGTAACACTTATTTGACAGTTGCGGTGTTGATACTTTTTGTACTTTATTATTTTGAATTTTAAAGTGAATACCTCTTGTTTTATATTTTTACCTATTTAATAAAATCTGTTCTTTTTAGAACAAAATTAGTATGTTTTATTTTTAAAATGTCACGTAAGAATTTAAATAGTCGTTGTAAAGAGATGGTAACTTCTTTGATTCATTATTTTGAACAGGAACGTGATAATAATGGCCATATTCTACCATTGACTGCTGTTAGAGAAGTATGTAAATGTATGTTTTGTATATTATTGTAGATGCTTACAATATACATTCTTGTTTTAGCGTGTAACTGCAGCTTTAAATTTAGATATTTCAACTGTGAGTTCTATTTTTCAGGCCGTAAAAACTAATACACTTATATCATTTCTATAATAAAACGTCTATCACTATCGATGAGAAAACCAAAATTTAAATAAATCTGAAGAAAAAAAAACAAGCATTTGAAAATTTAGTTGTAACAAAACATTTAAATAAGTCAATAAGTAATGAAAAAAGTGTTGTTTTTGTTTAAGTATTCCATTTTACATCTTTATACGACGCATACAAGCGGCTCAAATTGTTTTTAACGAGATTAGTTTTTAACTCTTGTTTTGTTTCTATTTATTTACATTAAATATTAATTTATTTTGTTGTATAATCCACTTTTGCAATAATTATGTGACCTATTTGATTTAAAATGGATTCAGGATTTTTTTATACTTTGTCAACTATGTCAACTTCGATCTCTGTCAATGATAATGACCTGCAGCGGTAAGTAAATTAGATGAAGTATATACTATCCCTATAGCTACTTTAGATTATTGGTAAGATGTACTTAAAACCTTGTGGCACTGCACATGCAATCTTCTGGTACATAAGGTATACAAATTTTTTCAAAAATTTAACAAAAAAACAAATTTAACCTTAATCTTAAAACTTGATTAAGACGAAATATTTTTTGATTTTAACATTTTTGAGATGAAAATTATTTTAAAATAACATTATGGCTTATTACCAATAGAAGTAGTAAATTAGAAAACTTAAACAGTGCAATAAAAGATATGAAAAGAATAAAAATAGTTCTATTATAGTAAATATTTTCGTAATATTTGCTATAAGATAAATAAATCAAATCAAAAAATATTTACGTGTTTTTCTCATTAATGAATACCAATAATTGTCACATAAATATTTTAATATTTAACAGTCACCCGAACACTGAACAAACAACGCAAAACTAGTTTTGAAATGTCAAACTACACTTACCATGTGATCCTGCGTATGCCACAGAGTCTGAAAATATAAAAAATATTTTATTTTTAAATGGAATAGATAGACAATCGTTAAAACATAGCTAAACACTATTTGTAGTGCTAATTTGAGCTATAATCGCCTCGTTATAGTTATAGATATTAGTGAATAGTATCATTAGGTATAATGAATAATCGTGTTTATAAAGCATTATTATTAATAATTGCTGAAAACGGAATGCAGGTTAAATGTTTTCATGAAAAACACGAAAAGGAGAAAACGCGACTTATGTTAACTGAAGATACTTGTTAACTGAACTTCTTAACAAAAATTCTTATACAAATATACAGTGTGAAGCATTTCCTCGGTCAAACTCATATAACAGTTGTAACATTTTTTTTATTATTAATATATCAAATTATTTTTAATTCCTTTTACCCCCGTGCGATACGCCGATGATTAGGAATCCCCGTGTTTACGATAGGAAAATATTATTGTAGACACCAAGCTGAAATGGAATTCCCTAATTAAAAAAGGTTTTTAATCCTTCCATCTTAATACTCTGTATGAAAAGAACAAATGCTTTCCGGTATGCAGTTTCTTTTTCATAAATTAGTAATTTTCGCCGAAGGCCGTATCTTTTGACAATAATATAATCCTAAGGATTTTAATATTCTCAGGTAGAATTGTTAATACCGATTATTTTACCTCAAACTTTCCAATAGTCGTTAAGGCCTTACCTTCTGAGAAATACATACGACTGTCCGATGATTTTAAGTGGGGGATATACCTTCTTTTTCTTTTTTCTTGGATAGTTGGGGAAATTTTTAGGGAACCAACTCACTTCTCGGTGGGCTCTTGCTGAGTGAAGTGATATCTCGTGATGCGCTTTGCTCACGATATTTCTTATCTTATCGTCGCTGTGAATTATTTTCTAAGTGTGTGTACACTTCATATTTGAGTTTTCTTTCCTTAGACTATATTAAATTATATATAGTTCTACACTACCTTTAATGGTTATTAAATTCAGTGTTTAGTACCAGAAAAGTATTAAATTCAGTGAATTAAGCTGCCTTCGTCAAGATCTACTGTAAGTAATCTTTATCTACAATTATCTGGGCGAGTAATATGGTATGGTACCATATCACTTGCCATTATCTGGACGTATCATCTATATCTTTACCTGTAGATTGCCGATTTTTGAATGTAATTGAACCATTCAAGAAATTTCTATAAATATTACCTATGAACATACAAGTCTCAGTTTTTTATTAAATAATAGTGCGAGATAGTTAATTGATTTAACCAAGTGCGGTTTGGTTTATGTTTTAATTCCTGTAACCTTTTTGTTTTTTTTTTTTTGTAAATTTAGAGTTAAGTAATTTTGCTATCTTTTGTATTTCCTATAATTTTTGTTCATTATCTTTCCTATGATATCTCGAGATACGCCAAACTATATTTGTATATGATTGCCTTATATATCTTGGTAAAGGTATTTTTTTATTACATTATTGCTTAATTTTATACATATATAACACCATTTCATAGTTGTGTATTTTTAGTACCTGTGTTGCATTTAGCAGCATCATAATTTTGTGTTTAATATATTGTTATTGTTTTATGCATGTATTTTATTTGTCGGCTCCTAACAAGTTCCCTGATAAAATAATAGCTCTGAACAATTACTATCTTTAAATATTACTATGCTTTTGAACTGTAGAAAGATCAGGCTGATTAAGTTTCGTAGGTAAGTAAGTGTAATACTTAATATATTTATTATTTGTTTATATATTGCGTTGACCAGATTTATTTGATAATTTACTGTTGGTATCTTTCCTTGGGTTGATCTCTGAACCTAAATATCTTTTCCTTATCTCTTTTCTTTTCTAAGGTTTTCTTAATTTTCTCCTTAACCCCAAAAAATTGAGTGGCGCCCTGTTTCTATCTTCTCTTATCTTTGGTAATTTTACCCATTTATCTTTTTGTTTATTTCTGTATCTTTTCTAATATCTCTTATCCTATCTTTACCTATTTCTTCCGTTGGATCCATTCCCGGTTCCAAAAGCTAGTTTCGAACCCACGACTCGCTCTCCACCAACCATCTGGCTGCCGTCCGCAGTGTCTCCATTGGTTATCTTTCTAGCACCACCCAAAAAAGATTTCCGAGGTTACACAGTTAATTCAAATAACATAGGTCTCTCCTAAAAACTTCCATTCAATCTATCTTGCGCTATTCATAAAAATGAAAAACAATGCAAATTAGATTTTAAACCGCTTAAAACAATCGTCTTGAAACAGTTAAAACAGACCCAGTATATTATGACAATGAAGCAGTCAGTAACCAAGAAGATGTACCAAAAGTCCTTCCAGAGGAAGTAGAATCGACAATTACAAAAATAAAAAGCGGTAAGCAGCTTGAATAGTTTGTGAAAGAAATAGTGGAACAGCTTAAAAACACTGGCAAAAAATCCTGGAATCAAGATACATACCAGACCATCGGAATACATCAAACATAATTCTTATTCTTAAGAAAGGTAACAAATAGAGTATCAAAAAATACAGACCTTATAAGTCTACTACCAATTAGATCCTTAGATTAGAGCAAGCTGTCTTCAGAAATAGATTCAGTACCCAGGATCATATCCATACGCTCCATACGCTAATGCATAAAGCTAAAGAATATGAAATACCGCTAGCATTAACTTTCATAGATTTCGAGAAGGCTTTCGATTCTATATATCCCAAGGCAGTAATAGAAGCTTTGACCAACCAAGGGATTGACCAACCAACATCTTTTATCAACGTCTGTTTGCCTTGCAATTTTTAGAAGGCTCAGATTATAAGCAGAAATCTGAATTGTGTTTCGATACTATTTTACGGATGTTGTTGCTGTTTTAGATGTCGCTATCGCGTCCGTATTGAAGCCATTTTATTGTTGCTTCTTAAAAGACAGAAAATATTGATTTTTCACGTTGAGAACACCTATGAATAACTGTTCTGATGAGACCTATTAGGTCGAAATACGTATTAACAGATACATAGGAGTTGTTTGCGTGAAATCAAATATTTGCTGTCTTTTTCATTTCAAACATAGACATTTTAGTAAATATACACAGACAAGCAAAAGCTAAGGTAAAAATTTAGGCAAACACTCCAGAATTTGTCACCTCCGGAAGCGTCCGACAAGGAGGTGCAATATCACCAAAGCTCTTTACTGCAACTCTAGAAAATATATTAGCAAAATTAACTGGCCCAACAAAGGCCTATCCATTAATGAAGAATAGCTCAGCCATCTAAGATTTGCAGACATCAATCTTATCTGCAGAGCTACAACAACTTATAAGTGGCCTAAATACAGCTATCGATGAAGTTGGTCTAAAAATGAACTTGACAACAACAAAAACGAGCATGTACAACGAGCTAGTGGATGTCCAAGATATAATTTGAGACAGTAGATGAGTATGTATACATGGGGCAATTAATACATAAAGCTGGCTCCTTACTCCCAGAAATCAGCAGAAGAATGAAACTGGCTTATGAATATTTTGGTAAAAATGCAGTTATATTCAATTCCAGTATGCCACTTCACCTGAAGAAAAAAGTATTTAATCAGTGTATACTACCAATTATGACATACGGCTGCGAAACTTGGAACTAAAGAAAGATATTTGTGAAACTCAAAGTCACTGAAAGGTCAATGGAGCGATGCATTTTAGATGCATGAATATAACAAAGAGAGATCGAAAAAGAAAAGAATGTATAAGACAGAAAACCGAAGTCGCTGACGTGATCCACAGAATTAAATCTTTCAAATGGCAGTGGGCGAGAAGAACTGACAATAGATGGTCTACTAGAATTACACTGTGGTATCCAAGAGGCGTCAAGAGACCAAGAAGACGTTCAAATTTAAGATTTAACATAAGGAAATAAGCCGGTACAATATGGTACAGAAAAGCGAATATTAGACAATCGTAGGCAGAAATGAAGAACGACTATCTAAAGGATATTGCACCAGAATCGGTAGAATAAGCTGAGAATAATGATGATGATATTCACAAACTTAGTCCATAACAGCAATATATCCACAAACGATACAGAAATCGAATACGTCATGTCTTATAAAAATTTAGACCACGAACTAACAATAGGCTATTTCAAGATAAAAAAATCTGAGAATTTAAAAGACAAATAACATGTGTCACTAATTACGATAGGTGAACTACTATAATAAAGTGACATCTTAGATATCATGCATATAGGGGTAGATTGGCCTCCGACACAGAAGACGGATGATGTAGGAATAGTTGTAACACACCAGATTTATGCGGGACAAGATCAGGACACTAGACACAATTAAGAAAGACATGATGTCTGATGATAATAATTTTGGTTAAAGAGAATTAATAATTTTCGACCATCTTACAAAAGGGAATTAAAATTGTAACAATAAAACACTGAAAACTTTGTTTTCAAACTTACACAAAATTTATTTTAAAAATATTTTCACTACAGCTGTTTCGGCTGATTGCCTTTCTCAAGTGATCTATTTTGGCTTGGGTTTAAAAATTTATAGTCTCTAATGAAATAGGTTGAGGAGGGGAGAACTGTTTGTCTCAAGTTGGTCATTCAGAATTATATCTGTGTTTTTTAATTTATTGATTTCCATAGATTCTAACAAAGACAGCTTAAGGCCTTTATTTTGAATGTGAAGAATTTTAAATTTGTCATTAAAAGAATGATTATGATCTAGAAGGTGAAGTGCGTATGTCGAATCTGTTTTTCTATTCTTGAAAGCCCTTTTATGTTCTGCTATTCGTTTATCAAAGTTTCTACCAGTTTGACCGATGTAAGTTTTTGGGCAGTCGCCACATTGAAGTTTGTACACACCACTATTTAAGTGTTTTTTATTTTGGCTTTTGTTATTTTTAATATATTTGCCTAGGTTGTTGTTTGTTCGGAAAGCTGGTGTTATTCCTTTCTTTTTTATGTGTTTGGCAATTTTTGTTGTTATTTTGCCTGTATATGTAATCGAGCAGAAGGTACTGGGTTTTTTCTCTGGTGGTGGAAATACTAATTTCAGGGCTTTCTTGTATAGTTTTTGATTTAACATTTTATTAATTGTTAGTTCGTTGTATCCGTTGTTTACTGCTATCTGCTTAATTATATTTAATTCTGTCTCAAAGTTGTATTTTGACATCGGAATTTCTGTTAATCTATGTAACATACCTTGATATGCTGCCAGTTTATGTTGTGTTGGATGGGATGATGAATTGTGTATAGTCGTGTCAGTATGGGTAGGTTTATGAAATATGGAGAAGTCATGTTTGTTTTGAAGTCTGCTAATTTTTAAATCTAAAAAATTTATGGATTGATTTTGTTCTGTTTCTATTGTAAATTCAATATGACTATGAAGTGAATTAATATATGATAAAAATTGGTCGAGTTGCCTGTTAGTTCCTGTGAAACATACCAGTACGTCGTCTATGTATCTCCACCAATATAAAAATTGTTTGAATACGGGATGTTTTGAAATCTTTGTCTCTAGTTGATCCATAAAAATATCTGATAGCAATGGGCTTAGAGGATTACCCATTATAAGTCCTACACTGTTATTTGTATAAATTTTATTATTAAATTCAAAGTAGTCCTGGTTTATGCAAACTTCAAGAAGATGTAAAATTTCAGATGTAATTATTGGATTTGTACTATTTTGGTCTAAAAGGTTTTTTACTAGAATAAAAGTTTCTGTAGGAGGGATACTAGGAAAAAGATTTTTTACGTCAAACGAAATTAATCTGGAGTTGTTAGATAATTGAAAATGTTGTATTTTATTAACTAGTTCTATTGTATTTTTTATGGTAAATTTAGGTGAAAATTTAGTGTGGTCTAAAATAATCTCTAACAGTTTTTTTGAAATTTTATATGACGGAGCTGTATAAAAAGATACTACAGGTCTTATTGGGTGATCCGGTTTGTGTAGTTTAATGAAAGAATATAATTTAGGAGGCTGTGGGTTCATGATACTGAGGTATTTCTGTTCTATTGGATTTAGTATTGATTTTGAATTTTCTAACGCTAGCTTAATTTGTTTTTGATATTTTTCTGTCGGATCTTTGTGTAAAGTTTCTATATTTTGATTATTTAAGAATTCTATTGTTTTGTTATTATATTCTATTTTATCTATAGCAATAGTAGTGTTACCTTTGTCTGCTTTTGTAAACACAATGTTGTTTTCTATCGATTTATTTTTAATTGAAATTGCTGTTTTATTTTCCACCACCAGAGAAAAAACCCAGTACCTTCTGCTCGATTACATATATAGGCAAAATAACAACAAAAATTGCCAAACACATAAAAAAGAAAGGAATAACACCAGCTTTCCGAACAAACAACAACCTAGGCAAATATATTAAAAATAACAAAAGCCAAAATAAAAAACACTTAAATAGTGGTGTGTACAAACTTCAATGTGGCGACTGCCCAAAAACTTACATCGGTCAAACTGGTAGAAACTTTGATAAACGAATAGCAAAACATAAAAGGGCTTTCAAGAATAGAAAAACAGATTCGACATACGCACTTCACCTTCTAGATCATAATCATTCTTTTAATGACAAATTTAAAATTCTTCACATTCAAAATAAAGGCCTTAAGCTATCTTTGTTAGAATCTATGGAAATCAACAAATTAAAAAACACAGATATAATTCTGAATGACCAACTTGAGACAAACAGTTCTCCCCTCCTCAACCTATTTCATTAGAGACTATAAATTTTTAAACCCAAGCCAAAATAGATCACTTGAGAAAGGCAATCAGCCGAAACAACTGTAGTGATAATATTTAAAATAAATTTTGTGGAAGTTTGAAAACAAAGTTTTCAGTGTTTTATTGTTACATAAAATGAATTTCCATCAAGTAACGGTCGAATCCATCAATTATTTAGGAATTAAAATTAGTAAAGAATTGCAGCAAATCCGGTGCAGAATTGGAGGAAATTTATAACTGAAAGTTATGGTATTTTTAATTGCTATCTCTTTTGGGCGATCAAGATTTACCAAGAACACCTGTCTCTAGTATGTCTGATGAGGAACAAGTAAGTAAAAGTGTCAACTCACAAATAGAGAACATTTTGAACACTTGATAAAGTAACCATTGTGTTAAAAAATGTTGTAATCTATCAATTTTTACGTTTTATTGTAGTTAAAAATAGTATTAAAAAATTTATTGAGACAATTAAGCGCTGCCAGACTTCTGTTTTATGTATTTAAGATCTTCCAAACTACATAAAATCATAAGTGTTACATATGGTTGAACTCGTATTGAATAGGAGATTCCAATAATGACTGAATATACAGGGTGATGAATTTGAGAAACCAAAAGTTACTAATAATATAAGAGAAACGGCAAATCTGGCAACGTTGCAAATATTAAATATGGAATCTCCGTATGCCAAAATAGGTGTACCTCAAATTTTGTACAATTATAACTAGCAATTTACGAGATAATTGGCCGTTTCCAGACTTTTGGGCCACTCTGTATAATATCATATTATGAATGTTTCGTCATAGTTTACACTGGAATTACTGATAAGACAGTTTTGCTATTATGATGTAAATGATAAAATGTGTTGTTTTTAATAAAGATCAATAATTGAATGGATTCTGATTAAGAATTTCACGTAAAAATGTATGTTTCTGAAATATAATGTACTGCTAAAGCTGAACCATTTGACAATGTTTTTGCTGATTGGTTTTGCAGTATTGGCAATCTATTTTCATAATAACTCATATCTACCATCAACGTGGGACTCTTGAATGCTGTTTGTGATCATATAACCGAACGGCAATTGTACAGAAATCAGTAAAACCTTTGGTGAACCTTTTGAAATCATCAGAAGCTTTGGCGAACATATAAACGCACTAGCTCCCTTGATGATATTGGTTTTATTTCCTCTAGCCAAGGCCAAAAGCTGGGGTTCGTTCGAAAAAAAAATCCCACGAGATTTTTTTGCATAATCACTTTCATGAGATACTCCAAAATAAGGTTCAAAAGATCGCCTAGGCGAAAAGTTATTCTAGCTTCTGCCTTGTCTACTAATAAAAAATTGTAAGTAATGTAGATCATTTTTGATTATTTACTTTTTTAAATGATATTTCGATATTATAATAGAAATAAGTAAAATACTCTGGTATTTTACTTATTTCGTACGCAACAAATTAATTAACGTATACAGTGCTTTTCAGATAAAACTATCCACCTTAAATAACTTTTCAACCTCTAATTTTTTGGAAAAACGCAAAAACACGTCAATTAATATCTGAAGGGAGAGACATAATATCATATTAAAGGTTGCTGGAAAATGCACCCTCTCACCCACTGTATCAACCCTTTATTTTTTTTAAATTACTTCCCCCTTTTTTGTTTTATATTTGGATTCTCTTTTTTGTTCTGATTTCAAAAATGTATAATACCTTTGGCTTGAAGTGATTAGTTTATCAGATAGACAATTTTCCTGTTAACAAGACAGTATCTCCCTCACCTTAATTGACTCTAACACAATAGGTTGTAGCATAATTTAAACTCTTTAAATATTTAACCGTACTATTTGTAGTACCTTTAAAAATCAAGAAACAAAAAAATTCACTTTTTATTCTAGTTTTATCAAAGGTTTTCGATATCATTTTTACATTTGTTTTAATCGGTTAATAGCGACAATTTGTTATAACTTGTAAGTAACAGCTTATTTTGATACGTGTGCAATTTGATCGCTGAAATGGTGTACACTTTGCAAGAAAGAATCGAAATTGTAGGTTTATACTACGAAAATAATAATTGTGCAAGAGCTGCTGCTAGAATTTTTAATGAAACACACCACAATAGACATGCAACTCATAAGTGTGTGATTGAACTGATGCAGAAAAAATTAGATCAAGAGGGTCAGTTTGCAATAAAAAAACATATGCATATGCATATATAAAAGCAATCCAAGTAGCTGTTTTAGGGCAAGTTAACTTAGACTCTTAACAATCACAGTCACTGTCAACAATAAGCAGAGCAATCGGTGTTTCATCTTCTACAGCCTTCCGAGTCCTCCATAAATTTAAGTTTTATCCATATAAAATTAAATTAGTACAAGAGTTAAATGAAGAAGATTTTGATCGTCGTCCCGAATGTTGCGAATTAATGATAAAATGCATCATTAACAATCCACAATTGTTAAACAATATTTGCTTCTCGGATGAATGCTCATTCTCATTAAACGGTTTGGTGAACAGATATAATTGCCGATACTGGGTTGAGAGTGATCCGCATATTGTACGCGAATTTCACACACAGCATCCTCAAAGCTTAAACGTATGGTGTGGTATCCTACGTAATCACATTATCGGACCCTTCTTTATCACTGGAAACTTAAATGGTGCATCGTATCTTGAATTATATAGGCAAGTGGTTGATCGTTAGAACAATAGTAGCAAATGATGATAACCTTTCCGATGATTTGGTTGTATTTCAACATGATGGAGCTTCTCCACACTTTGCTTTACCTGTACGATAATTTTTAAACGAAACGTTTCCCTGTCCTTGGATAGGTAAAAGACGACAGATGATTGATTGGCCACCTAGGTCACCGGATTGAACACCCCTAGACTTCTTCTTATGGGAGTATTTAAAAACAAAAATTATGCTACTCAACCAGAATATCTAGATGATTTACAACAAAGAATAGAGGATGAATGTCGACAATTAAATGCAGACGTGTTAAGCAATGTCAGAGAAGAATATCAAAATAAATTGTACTATTGTATGGAAGTGAAAGGCAGTCATTTTGAACAATTATTGTAAAAATTTTTAGTAGTGAAATGTTTGTTCTAAATGTGTGTAATAAAATTGTTAAAAAATAATTTTTTTTCGATCCAATTTTCTTGCTTTTGTATTTACTTTTCTCATAAACTAATCACTTCAAGTATCATGTATTATACATTTCTGAAATTAGTACAAAAAGGAGAATCCAAATATAAAATAAAGAAAGGGGGAAGTAATTTAAAAAAAATAAAGGGTTGATACAGGGGGTGAGAGGGTGCATTTTCCAGCAACCTTAAATATGATATTATGCCTCCCCCTTCAGATATTAATTAAGTGTTTTTGCGTTTTTTTTTTTAAATTAGAGGTTCAAAAGTTATTTAAGGTGGACAGTTTTATCTGAAAAGCACTGTATATAAACATCCGTAATTACCGTAAAAACTAACATATTTCTTTACAAAGAAATCCCCTAATACTTATTTTTTTTTAACAATTATACTGGAATAATTGTTAAATGGATAATTTGGAAATATAGATAAATTTTAAATATCGATAGCTTCTGGTCTTATGCAGTTTATGCAAACAAGCCTTAACCCTTTACCGCATATTGTCCCATATTTGGCACAAGTAACTTTATTTAATTTTATGAGTATCAAAACTGTTTAAGACATCAATTCAAGGTGTACCATATCGGGCACGTTCCCTTATCTTGTATCGCAAACAACACAGTAACGAGTAAGTTTACGGTCGATCCATATGGCGACACCACACTTCGCTATGTGTTATTTGTTATGCGCTATATTCGGTCGCATAAGACGAAGTGTGGAGAGTATATTCCACACATAGAGAGAGCATAAAGGCCGATTCTCATTAGACGTGCAAGGTACTGGCACGGTACATGCTCGGCACGGGCAAGGCATAGAGAAATAACAATAAGAGAGTGATCAAAAGATAGGGAAACTTGTTCACATTTGTTTCTGCGCAGGTAAGTAGCACATCGGGGCGCTGCTGTTTATGAAACTAAAATTTACCATGGTACAATAAAGTATTTTGATTGTACTATGAAAATTTACATTACAGAGTATGTAGGTAATATTATTAGTTTATCATTTTGCAATCTCAAATATATCCAACCGAGGTAAATATGTTCATGGGTGTTTAGCGTCCTTTTGTAATAACAAATATTTTCATCCTGTCACAGACCCAGATTATAAAAAATAAAAAGTTTTTTAGATTTCCAGAAACAGATTTAAAAAGACGTCATAACTGGTTTGAAATTATTGGTATTGAATTTACTGAAACTAGGCGTTATTTATGTGAAGATCATTTTGAGGAAACACAATTAGTTTAGAAGTAGTTTAAAAACAAAACTGTTGAATAATGCAGTGCCTTTCAAAATAATTCACATATCCAATGTTCATAATCAACTTTTGCCTATACCTGCACATTCTTCTGAAGAAATTTCTGTTTCAAATATACACATTCATAGTAATGTTCAAATAGTTCCTCCAAAATTATCCTCCATTAATAACCCAGTCAATAATAAACAGTCAATTTCGAGTCAGTATGATAATGAGTATGATACACCACCACCTAAACGTAAGCGATTGCATATTTTAAAAGAAATTAATGAAAATAGAGTAAAAGATCTTTCTCCTAAAAAGAAAAAGTTATATTTTTTAAATCGAACTCATAGAAATTCTATTTGTAAATTAAAAAACTCTATAAAAGTTACTAAACAGAAATTAAAATTTGCATATGAGTTTTCTAAAGGTGAAAGGTTTAGGGAATTAGAAGATAATATGGACCCTACAATTGCATTATGTTTTAAAAGTGCTTTTTCAAATTGTAAAGTTAAAAGGCCTACTTGGACAACACGTGATAAGGTATATGCTTTGGCTTTGTACAAAAAGGGTCCTAGATGTTACAGATTTTTGAAACGTAGTATACCATTACCAGCTAAAAGTACCCTTCAGAAACTCTTAACGAATGTTCCTTTTGCAGCTGGAATAGATATCCAGTTATTAAAGAAACTTTCTAAAAGAGTAAAAACCATGAGACCATTAGATAGGTATTGTTCCTTAGTTTTTGAAGAAATATCACTGGCTCAGCAGTTAGTTTTTGATAAGTTTAATGATAACGTCATCGGTTATGTAGATCTTGGTCCCTTGGGTCGTAAAAATGAGTATGCTAATCATGCATTAATTTTTATGCTTAATGGTCTGCACAAAAGTTGGAAACAACCAACAGCATTTTTTTACACAACATACTGTAAAGTCGTATGATTTGAAGGATTTAATTTCACAGGAAATTACTAAGGTAGAAGTTGAAACTGGTTTAAAAATACTCTGTACTATATATGACCAAGGTGCTACAAACCGTACCGCTATTAAATTACTTTGTAGGGAAAATGATGAACCAGTGCCTCACTTTTTCATCAATAATCATAAAATATTGACAATTTTTGACCCACCACATTTATTAAAGTCAATTCGTAATGCTCTTTTAAAGTACCATATTCAGTTTGATCAGACAAAAATGGCAAAAATTGATCATATAAGACAATGTTTTAATATAGACAAAAGAAAACGGTTTCAAGCATTAAGGCGGATAAGGGAGGTTTATTTACATCTTAATAATCACAGTCGGTTAAAGATGAAAGTGTGTGTGACCGCACGGACCCTCAGTCATACGGTTGCTTCTACTTTAGAAGAGATGGTTAGTAACCCAAATAATAATATACCTTCTCAAGCTATCGATACTGCTGAATTTGTGCATGATATAGATCAACTTTTTGATAGTTTTAATGGCAGAACAATAAAGCCTGAATGTGGAAAGCCTTATCGTAGGTGTATGTCTAATAAATCTCCTCATTTCGCTTTGTGGAATCGTCTTCTTCCAAAAATTAATAGCTGGATGTTTATTGATGAGAAAGTGAAAAAGAAGGTAATGCCTTTTAAGTCAGGGTGGTTAACTACTATTGTAGCAACAAAAGAGTTGTGGAATATTTGTAGAGATCTGGGATTTCAAGTTTTTAAGAACCCGTTCTTTAAATCAAGATCCTTTAGAAAACTCATTTGCTTCTATCCGTCATCTAGGAGCAGAAAATATAAATCCAAATTGCTACCAGTTTATATCATCATTTAAAACATCTGTTCTTAATAACTTAATTACTCCTAATTCAAATAAAAATTGTGAAACAGATGACGGCTCTATTCTTGATAATTTGCAAGACTTTTTGGATAGTTCAATCACCAACAATGATTTTATTGATTTAGATCTTTTAGAGGTAAATGAAATAGAACATCTAGCTCTACCATTACCTGATATAGATGTTACAGGTCATGGTGGCAACACATTAGCATATGTTGCTGGGTATATAACAAGAAAAATTAAAATAATTCAAGAATGTGAGCTGTAAGCAGCTAATTTAATATCTGATGTTTTAGAACCACATCATACATTTACAATGTTTAAAGAATATAGTGATAAGAAATCAAGTTTAGCTTATGTTACAAAAAATTTTATAGTAGATTTAGCCAAAATTCACGATATTGTAATTGCTGTATTAGTCAATAATGGACATATAAACCATTTGTCCAAAAAAATTAAAATTTTGATAAAAAAGTATGTAACTCTGGAGTGGTTTACTTGTAACCAACATTTGGATTATGTGTTTAATTATTTTCTAGATGTGTCTGTAGACTTAATAATTAGGAAATATTATGATGATGTTTATAGAGTACGTGTGCCGATACGTCCCGACACGACAGGTCACCGCGACTATAAATAGAGCGGTAGCGGAGTAATCGTCGGATTCACTCCCCGCCTCTCGACGTGTTAGTGTTCTGAGATGTTGGACGTGAATCCCTGTCCTGGCATTTGGTTTTCACCTCTGGCTGCGTTGAGTAGTTGAGTTACTGTGACCAAATGCCCATCTTGGTAGTTAGTATTCGCCTCTGGTTGCGTTGAGTAACTGAGTTACCGTTGCTAACTACCCATCTTCCTGTCTTTTGATTTATTTTTCTTTGTTCTTCTGAAGAAGCTACATACAATTGTAGCGAAACGTCGAGATGAACCCACTTTTGGGTCACTCACAAATGACACGGTCCAAGCCCGGAAGACGAATAAACTATAATTCTGACTCTGACTCTGGAAGCCTACGATTTCATCTTAATATACCTTTTAGAAAGGATTTTTAATACATTTTTTAATATATGGTATACAGCCAACTACAGGAACGTAGATTCCTTGTGGATTTTTATTTGACGGTATGGTCAACTTGGCTCCTTAGTACATGCGCTTAGCCACTAAAAGATGCACTTTGAAGCTAATACTTGATTCATCTCTAAATGCATAAACAACCAGGTCTTCCCTATTTTTTGTAAGATTAAAAAACCAGGAAATGTTCCAATCAACTTAAAGAACAACTTTCAACTGAAAATCTTGAAAAAGGAGATTTGTAACCATTATGGAAAACTAAATTACATAGATTGTAAACTCAAGGTAACATATGACTCTTTACTTGATTTCATGGGCTATGACAACTTAAATAATTTTTTGAATGATGTTCAGGACAGTTTGGACAATGTAACTTTTACCAAATTCAATAAACTTAAATCTAAATTAAATAATCTTATTAAAAATAAATCTAAATCAACAAATAGTAACAGTAACAACAACAGTAAATTCTCTAATTTCACTTTTCATCCAAGATTAAAAAATCTCTCGTCAGTTACCTTCGACAATAATGAACTTCATTTGCTAAATCTAGGTCTCCACTTTTCAATTTATTTTACGCGCAACCCGCCAGCTCTCGCTTGTCGGATAATTCAGCCCTTCAAAATAAAAATTGTTTTTTTTGCATTATCTCCTAAACTTATTAATTACAAATATATACAACAAAGCAACAACAACTATTAAGCTAATGAAACAAACGGAGCCTATTAAAATAAACCGAGGAGTAAGACAAGGAGATACCATCTCGCCCAAGTTATTTAACCAAGCGCTAGAAGATGTTTTTAAACGACTACACTGGGATGACTTGGGAATTAATATAAACGGGCAAAATCTGAATCATTTACGATATGCTGATGATATTGTATTAACAGAAAAAAGTGAAGAATTACAAAGAATGATGGAAGAACTAGATAGAGAATCGACAAAAATTGGACTCAAGATGAATTATAGTAAAACAAAAACCATGACTAATCAAGCAGAAGAACTTATAATTACAGTGGCACAAACAAAAATAGAACAAGTAAAAGAGTATATATATCTAGGCCAAATCACTAAATTAAATAAAGAAAATCAGACCGAAGAAATAAAGAGAAGAATAAGATTGGCCTGGGCATCATTCGGAAAACTGTCTTATATTATAAAGAATTCAAAATACCCCCAATACTTAAAAACGAGAGTCTTCAATCAATGTATACTCCCTGTCCTCACATATGGCTCTCAGACATGGACGTTTACAAAGGAAAATATGGAAAAAATAGCAAAGACAGAAAGATCCATGGAAAGACAAATGCTGAACATTAAACTATCAGACAAAAAAAGAAACGAATGGATCCGTAATAAAACAAAAGTGAAAGATGTCTCAACCCAAGTAGCAAAGCTTAAATGGAAGTTCGCCAGACACACCCTAAGGCAGAAAGATGAAAGATGGACTAAAACAATTATACATTGGAGACCATGGAATCACAAACGTAAAAGGGGAAGGCCACAAATGCGATGGTCAGATGACCTGAAGAAACACGCCGGGTCAAAATGGATGCAAATTGCCCAAGATAGAGAGGCATGGAAGAAGGAGGAGGAGGCCTATATCCAAGGATGGATGTTAAGGGCTGTATAGATAGATAGATAGAGATCTCCTAAACTACTTGACATTTTGTAATAAAAATAAACACGTTACTTTCTTGTTCTGAAAGCATTTTTTACACAAAAAAAACAACAAAATCTAAGCACACAGAAAAAATTTTAAGGAGGGTGTGCAGCCCTAAATCTCCCCAAACTTTTAAGTACGTTCTAATCAAATGAATTTTGTGGCATCATTAGTTTAACACATTATTTTTAAAACGTTTTTGCCTCTTATCACTTTTTCGAAAAACTAGTTTTTTCCTAGTTGGCTATAAAATTACAATCAGTTTCTCCTCCTCCTCCTCAGTCCTAATCCCATGTGGGATGTGGTGACACCATCAGGCCTTCACAGTTTTTTGACGAAAAATTAGTTTCTGCGGATATAATAATTACAAACAGTTCCATCAATAATAGTCAATAATTTGAAACTATCATTTATTGTGTAACTTAATAGATTAAGATTAAAAATTTTGATATTACAATGGCCTACACATTTCAGGAAATGGCGATATGCAATTAACTTTGGGTAAGTTGGATCAGATTAAATTATGATTTCAATAAACTGTCGGGAATATCGTAGGTGAATGTCAAGGAAATAGTGCAGCAGCCGCAAGGAGTCATGCAGTAAAATATCCCAATCGAAATACATCCGATAGACGATTATTTCTGACCATTGATCGTCGTTTTTGTCTATTGAAGTAAAACATATACCCGAAATAAGCGATCATGAAAATGGTTGTTTTAAAATTTAGTTGTGATGTCAAAACTGATACAAATAAATTTATTACTACTAGGAATTTCAAAAATTTAAATTACAGTCAATTTAAATCTGATTTGGAATCTATACCATGGAGAATAATATATGAATTGCCAGATATTGACAGTAAAGTCGATTTTCTCTCTAATAATATCATTACTTTATTTGACATACATGTTCCATATCAGACTTTTAGAACCTCAAAAAATATGCTCCATGGTTAACTAATACCATCAAGCAATTAATTTTAGATAGGGATAAAGCACTTACTGCTTACAAGCTTACTAAAAATATAAATCAATGAAATGACTACAAAGTATTGCGTAACTTAGTAACAGCCCTGACTATTAGGGAGAAAAAATCATATTTTAAAAACATACCTGATCAATCTTCTTAAGATATGTGGAATAATTTAAAATATTTGGTAAATAATTGCAAATCCAAAAATGACTTCGAAATTAAAAACGTGTGGAATGCAAATGAGATAAATAAACACTTTATTGAAGTCATACCAAACATGAAAGCAGACATTGATACACAAATATTCTAGAAAATAACTTTAAGCATTCCCTCTGTTCTTCTCTTACCTTTAAACCAGTATCTGAAATTAATATTTTACATATTATTAATATGTAGTATTAAAAGTAAAGCTATCGGTGATGATGGTATTAACATATTAACGCTGTAACGGTGTATTCCCTTTCTTCTACCGTATATCACACATATCATTAACTTTTGCTTAACAAACTCAATTTTTCGCACTAAATGGAAACGGGTACATGTTATCCCTTTACCGAAGACTAAAATTACAGAAACCATGAATGATTTAAGACCAGTAAGTGTTCTGCCTACATTATCTAAAATTTTGGAAAAGGTGATTGATATTCAGTTACAAACGCATTTAAAAAATAACAACATAATCCCTATGATGTAGTCCGGTTTTAGGTCCAGATATAACTGTCTTTCTGCTTTATTAAATATTACAGATGATATTTTTAGAGCCTATGACCAAAACAAAATATCAATTCTAATTCTTCTAGACTACTCAAAAGCTTTTGATACAATTAACCATAATTTGTTATTCTGTATTTTAAAATATATTGGTCTAGAAGCGAGAGCAGTTGATCTAATGAAATCATATCTTTCTAATAGATGTCAAGCAGTAAAACTTAATCAAAATATTTCTTCATTTCTAGATCTTAATACTGGTGTGCCTCAAGGATCTATACTAGGTCCAATTTTATTCTCTATATACACATCTAATTTTCCCTCTGTATTTTTGTCCTGTTCACAACATTATTACGCAGACGATACCCAACTTTATATGTCATTTTATCCAAATGAGTGTGATCAAGCGGTAAATGCAATAAATCATGACCTTCTTAATCTGCAAATGTTTTCTCAAAATCATTGTTTAAAATTAAATACATCAAAAACTCAGGGTATCATTTTTGGGAGGAATCTCCATATCAAAATATTTTTAGAGAATTATACCAATCGAATTATCTTAGGAAATGACAATTTAATTTTTAGCAAAAAGATTAAAAGAATAGGGGTTTGGTTCGACGAAGATTTAAGATTTACATATCATGTAAGTATTTGTTTACAAAGAGCTTACGCAGTTTTAAAATTACTGTATCAAAGCAGTAATTTATTAAGTAGGGCCACAAAGTCATTATTATGTAATGCGCTGGTATTATCAAAATTAAATTATTGTGACGTGCTTTACAATGAGTGTCTCACTGAATTTGATTCATGGAGAATACAGAAATTGCAAAATTCTTGTTTGCGTTTGATTTTTGGCATCAGGAAATTTCAAAGGATAAGTCATGTCTTTACCGTAGACAAGTGGCTAAATATGAAAAATCGTCGGAAACTTCATGCTTTATGTTTTTACCATAAAATCATTCAGGAGAGAGTTCCACCATATCTGTACAATCGAATAACTTATAGGACAGACGTTCATATTCTTAATCTTAGACACAAGAATACCCTCACTTTACCTAAACATACAACATGCTTTTTTAAACGTTCATTTTCGTATTCCATTGCTAGCAATATTAACAGTTTGCTCTACAATATTAAAAATCTGTCTATTGTCAAGTTCAAGAGATTAATTTATGAGCACCTCTTAGCTAAACAGTAATTTAAAAATTTCAGAATTAAAAAAGAATAAATAGTTTATAGTTTATAAATTTGATATGTAATACTTTATGTTCATTGTAAAATACAATAATTTCATTATTTAGATATAGTCTATCTATCCTTTCTTCGGGGGGTTAGGTGGAAGAGCAGTTGTATGCCGTTGTTACACAGTGGTATACAAACTGAATCTCGCTCTACTGTCATTATAATTTATTGTAAAGAAAAAATTTAATTTGTTTGTTAATAAAGACATTTATTATTATTATTATTATTATTGCAATAATGCATTTTATAAAAATTGTATAAAAATGTGAACCACAACAGAAAAGAATTTAAACCTAGAATAACCATAATAAAAAGTAAGGAAGCCGAAATTATCAATGAACCTGATCAAATAGTGGAGAGATGGGCGGAGAATTTTGCTGAGAAATTAAATATATACAACCAAGAAGTGACTGACATAAATAACCACAGTGGAGATGTAAGCGATGAGAGGGAGAAAAATAATGTACCAACCGAAGGAGAAGTTGCCAAGGCAATAAAGAGGTTAAAAAACACCAAATCCCCTGTAGAAAATGGTACACCCCCTGAGCTGTTCAAGTATGGAGCAAACGCCCTAAAAAATACATAATAAAACTTTTTTATTCCGAAAAGAAAGGTCAACAATTGATCAGATTTTCCTTCTCAGACAAACCTTAGAAATGACATATGAATATGGAATTGATATCCATCACCTCTTCATAGATTTTAAAAGTGCTTATGTCAGTGTGGACAAAAGCGCACTTTATGAAACCATGGCAGAACTAGATATTCCGTCACATCTAATAACATTGGTAAAGGCAACTCTTTAAAAAGGTGAGTGCAAAGTCAAGGTACAAAACAGAGTGTCAAGGTCTTTTCACACATACTGGATTACGCCAGGGAGACAGTCTATCGTGTCTATTGTTTAACGTCGTGCTAGAAAGAGCCATAGAGAAATCGGGCATAACAACCAGAGGTACGATCATCTATACAGGGTGTCCCATAATTAATTGGACATTAGCTAATGGGTGATAGCTGACATCAAAATAAAGAGTTTGAGCTCAAATTGCTTAGGAAAAATGTTGATAGTTTTCGTTCTACAGGGAGATTCATTAATATTTTTTTATATTATTTTTATGGATATATTGAAAACTATTCAACCGATTTAAGTGAAATTTGGTATCTTGCTATTACTTGTATGCTTAATAAGAAAATTATATTAGTTTTACCATTGAGACTAGGTGGCGCTACCTACTGTAACATTGGTTCATTAATGGGGCCATACTTTTTTTGTCCGCCCAGGTATTCTTGTTTCAAATCAAAAAAGTACACCGTTTTCGAAATAAACGTATTTTGTTTTTCGCAAAACAAGCAGGTACCTAGGTATGCTGTGAACTTAATGGCAAAGTCAAGGCGTAAGTACGAATTTGTTTACTATTTGTTGTCAAAGTGCAGTGCGAGTCATTATTTGTCAAAGTGCTATTAAGTTTTTTATAAACCACTTAAGATAAAGGAACAATGCCACGTGATAGTGAATTTTTTAATGTAGAAATGCGCGTTATGATCTGTTTGTATGCCCAGGAAAATTTTTGTTCTCGTAAAGCAGCTGAACTCTATTTCGAACTTTATCCCAATTGAAGGCAACCAAACCATAAAACTATTAGATCATTGTTCGACAGATTAGGCGAAACAGGGTCATTTCATCCCAAAACAAGGAATGCTGGAACACCGAGAGTAATTGATGCGGATATGGAGGATGAAATTGTTGTGCGTGTTGCAGAAGATCCAGAAACCAGTACGAGGCTTGTTTCTGCGGCCACTGGTATAGGCAAATCTACGGTGTCAAGAATAATACGGACAGAAAATCTGTATTCGTATCGTTTTACTCCAGTACAGAATCTTTTGCCACAGGATTTTCCAGCAAGGTTCCGATTTAGTCATTTTATGATGGGGCGGCATTTAGACGATCCAATGTTTTATAATAAAATTTTATTTACCGATGAAGCCACATTTACTAGAAGGGGTGTATTTAACTGGCGTAATAGCCATACCTACGCGACAGAAAATCCTCATGCATTTCAAGAACATCATTTTCAACACGAGTTTTCCATAAATATCTGGTGTGGCATATTTGGGGATTGTATTGTAGGACCATTCGAATTACCAACTAGGCTTGACGGAGTAACGTATCTAAATTTTTTTAAAAAAGATTTACCAACTCTTTTAGAAGACGTACCTCTAAATTTGAGACGGAACTCTTGGTACATGCATGATGGTGCACCACCACATTATAGCCTAGAAGTTAGAAATTATCTAGATGAAATTTATCCTCAAAGGTGGATTGGTAGAGGTAGTGTATACACATGGCCAGCACGCAGTCCCGAACTAAATCCCCTAGACTTTCACTTGTGGGGCTACCTAAAGTCACTTGTTTATAAAAAAAAAATAAATAACCGCCAAGAGTTATGGCAAAATATTGTAGAGGGAGTTAACGTAATTAGGGCCCAAAGAAACTCATTATTTAAAATAAGACAAAACTTACACAAAAGATTTAGATTATGTAGTTTATCTAATCGTGCACATTTTGAACACTTATTGAAATTTTTTTTCATTTCGTTTTGAGTTATTCACTTTGTTAATTGTTTTATATTCACTTCATTATTTAATTTAATTTCTGATTTTTTTTTAAATTTGTTACTGCGTCAAAGGTTTAATAAAAATAATTGTTTCAATCATATGCATTTTGTTTGCAAAAATTATCTACTACTAATATATTTAATATTCACTTTTATTTAAGACCTTTTGAATAATGTTTGAATTTACATAAGTTTTTGTAAATTTTTTTTATTTTATGCACGTCTCTAAAAAACACGTTTATTTCGAAAACGGTGTACTTTTTTGATTTGAAACAAGAATACCTTTTTTGTGTAGAATTGAATGTTATTTCATGTTTTTTTCCTAGAATGTTTATACAGGGCGGGAAAAAAAATTATGGCCCCATTAATGAACCAATGTTATAGTAGGTGGCGTCACCTAGTGTCATCGTTAAAACTAATATCATTTTCATATTAAGCATACTAAATAACAGCTAGATACCAAATTTTACTTAAATCGGTTGAATAGTTTTCAATATATCCCTAAAAATAATATAAAAAAATATTAATGAATCACCCTGTAGAACGAAAACTAGCAACATTTTGCCTAAGCAATTTGAGCTCAAACGCTTTATTTTGATGTCAGCTATCACCTATTCGCTAATGTCCAATTAATTATGGGACACCCTGTAGAAGTGTACAGATCCTACACTTACAGTGCCGTACGTACAGTGCCTACGCAGATGACATTGACATAGTAACATTCACAAAACGAGACCTGATACAGGCTTTTGAAACATTAGAAAAAGCCGCGAAGACAATGGGACTGCAGGTTAACGTTTCCAAAACAAAATACATGAAGGTCACTAACAGCACACAAATAGCGGCACCACAAGATCTGGTGACAGAAGCACACACATTCGAAGGAGTCTCGGAGTTTATATATCTTGGAACACAACTAAAAATAACAGCAACCTAGTAAGCGTAGAAATTAAGAGAAGAATATACCTGGCAACAGAGCTTACTTTGGACTAAAGCAGTTCTAAACATCACACATAGTTGGCAGAAAAACCAAGATACTAATATATGAAACTCTTATTAAACCTGTCCTGACATACGCGTCAGAGACATTTACTATGGTAAAAAGCGACGAAGAACTGTTAGGCCGCTTTGAAATACTTAAGACACATATACGGAGGAGCACAAGAAAGTGGGACATGGCGCAGGCGCTACAATTTTGAGTTGTATCAATGCTATAAAAAATGCAACATTGTCAGGTCTATTAAAATTAATAGACTAAGGACACCTTGAAAGAATGGACACTGGAGACCCCAAAGACAGATATTCTATCAAGAGCCAGTAGGAACCAGGAAGACAGGCAGGCCAAAATCTAGATTTAAAACTCAAGTCGAAAATAACTTGAGGAATCTAGGAGTCAGAAATTGGAAAGCCAGGGCAAAAGATAGGGGGGAATGGAGACTAATTCTTGAACAGGCCAAGACCCACCCAGGGTTGTAGAGCCAAAGATGATGATGACGAATAATGCATGGAACTGATAAGACATTTTAGAAATCATTGAAGAAGTCCCTGGAACAAGTACAAGGGTAAAAGCAGCTCAACGAAATGTTCTTCACGTAAGGGTTTGGAGACGTTTGAAGGATCAGCTGCTTAGACCCTATCACTTAACAACGGTTTAAGAGTTATTGGTTGAAGAGTATCCTAAAAGGATTGGATTTTGCGATTGGTTGTTAGTGCCAAACCGGACCTGTTCCGAATTCCAGACGATGGGCGAGGGGTGCGGGTTGCTCCCCCCACTCACCGAGAAAAGACACAGTCCACTACAAGATTTCGAAGAGCAAAGACAATTTAAAAATATATTTGTGTATCGCTATTGTTTTAAACTTTATAATAAAAACGTGAAATTCTCAAAACTTACACTATTTATTAACATTGGTTGTTAATGGAAAACACTCGAAATTTTAATTTTATTAGAAATATTTTGTTTACCGACAAGGCTACCTTGAGTAGCACACACACAATCACGCGAGGCGATCAACCCTACCCCTAGGGACATGTGTATACCACTGTAAGAGTGGGATCTGCCTTGAGTAGAAATGGAATAACAAACCATCATAACGAGCACATTTTGGCAGACGAAAATCCTTACGCCAAATAAACGACTTATCACCAAAGGACTTTCAAAGTTACCTTGAGTAGCACACACACCTCAAGGCTACCTTGAGTAGCACACACACAATCACGCGAGGCGATCAACCCTACCCCTAGGGACATGTGTATACCACTGTAAGAGTGGGATCTACCTTGAGTAGAAATGGAATAACAAACCATCATAACGAGCACATTTTGGCAGACGAAAATCCTTACGCCAAATAAACGACTTATCACCAAAGGACTTTCAAAGTTAATGTTTGGGCAAGAATTGTGGATAACAATCTAATAGGCCCAGTATTTCTTCCCAACAATTTAAATGGTGATAATTATTTGCAGTTCTTGGCAAACGATTTACAAGAACAAAAACGTATTTGGAAGTGAATATTTCAATAAGGTAAAATATGTGGTTTCTACAAGATGGCGCTCCACCGCATTACAGTAATGAAGTGCGGGAATACCTTTGCAGGCAGTATCCTGGTCAGTGGATTGGAAGGGGTCGTGACGCACCTAATTCTTGGCCACCCAGAAGTCCAGGTCTTAACCTCATGGACTTTTGCTTTTGGGAGTTTATGAAAGAGAAATTGACAATAGAGGACTAACAACAATTGAGGATTATAATAATTGAAGCTGCAAATCAATTTCCTCAGAAAAATATGATTTTTCATCGCATTCGGTTTTCTTTATTAAAACGATACCGAATGTGCATTGAAGAAAATGGGAGTCATTTTGAACATTTATTGTAATATCATATTTATAGAGGCTATAGACATTTTTTGTACTTGTTAATTGATTTAAGCCATTTATCTAGTTGCACGTAATTTTTAAAGGTTAATGAAAAGGGCCGTAACTCAATAAAAACTGTTTTTTGAAAAAAGTGAATTTGAACTTTTGATTTGAACGTACTTAAAAGTTTTGGGGGATTTAGGGCTGCACACTACGGTGCATCGAAACAGGCGAAAAAAAAAATTTTTTTTTTGCAATGGAAAAGTAATACCTCACAAAAGTTGCCCAATCAACTGGTAAGTAATTTGGTAAAATCTGGTCGAAATTGAAAAATATCTTCTGCCCCCCCCCCCCAAGACAATTAAAAATTTTGAAAAAATCTTAACAGACAAAATAATTTTTATTTTGAGACGAAAATGGAATACCTCACAAAAGTTGCCTAAATAACACACTATTTAATATTTTAGTAAAATTGCGTTGAACTAAAAATATATTTTCTGCCCCCCTCGGCACTCAAAATTAGAAAAAATACATTAACAGACGCATTTTTCTTTGTAACGGAAAGGTAATACCTTATAAAAGTTAAATTAATAAATTCGGTTTAAAATATGTTCTGGTTCTACAAATCAATTAAAAATTTAAGTTAAGAAAATATTCTCCAACATTTTTTTATAACAAATTAGCCCAACTTTTTCTTCTGTCTCTGTGATGTCACCAACGTTTTTTTAATACTGAAATAAAAATAAAAAAAACTATAAATTTAAAGTGGTGTATTATAGAAGTATTACAAAAATATGGTAAAACAATTCTATTTAAAGATGTATTCTGATTTAGTGTTAAAGTGAGGCAGTTTTTCTGGAATCCACTCGCGTTTTTATAAATCCATCCCTCGAGTCCGCTCCACAAACTGCTTGAGAAGCTTCTGTCACAAGCTTGACACATAGTTCTACACATTGTGTGTGGCAGTGATATTTCTCAATATTAAAAGGGTCTAAGTCCCTATTCTTAATAAAATCTCGCAGATTGTCATTCGAAACTCTAGAGAGGATAGGTGGTTCCGTAAGGTTACACTCTGCCAATTAATTAACTCAAAGTAGTCGTTCGCATCAAAATTTATAGGAGAAATTTTGAAGACTCTCACGTTTTTTGATTTTGTCGCTGGAAACCTTGCTTTTAAGATGCGGCGTAATCCAAGTTCCCGAATATGGAGTCGTTCATCCGATATCATGCTTAAAAGTATATTTTCACAATGACCGAAATATGCAGCTCGTTGAATTACAACGTCGACTACATCCCTCAATTCGCTATTTAAGTACCGAGATAATTGAATGGTTTTAAAAAGATGTTTTGCACCATATTTACATGTCGGTTGGGATTTTATGCTGAACCACATTGGAGCGTACACCTTCATAATATATTCTGTGAGTGAGATTAAGTTCACCGGTGGCACGATACTCGATACATAGAGCCGAAGAATGCGATTGGCAGTTGTTACCCAACTTGAATGTGCGAGGGGTCTGGGTTTTCGATCTGTAACACTGGTAGTACACTGGCCACTGGATACAACGTGGTACATTTCATACAAATACTTTTGATCTGTACGAAGCTCCTTCAAAATACTTTCGGGAATCGTGGGTAAATTACCTTTAATTGGTTTGAACGCAACGATTGGCAGTTGGTCGCATTGCAATAACTGCTTACCAAAATAGTTTTACTTTTCTCCTGAAAGCATAGAATTTTATTTTGGTAAGACTTACTGTTTTTCTTGCTCTTAAATGGTTTCATAAGCTTGGTGTATTTGTCGTGGTAGGATTTTAAAAGCTAAATTATTCTTGTACGTGAAACTATTGGAATTGTAGCCTTTCTCCATATTTCCTCCAATTTCATGGCAACCTCCTCGGCAATAACGGAAAACGCTGGCTCTTTCTTGGTAAGTTTTTTGTTCAGCCTCTTCCAAGCACAAAATTTCATCACCTGTTCAAACGTCGGTAACACATTTTCAGGAATATTTTATGGTTGTCCAAAAATGGCGCAGTCCACAGCACATCTTGTTTTTATTCCCGACGTTCCTGGCTTATCCATTTTAAAAAATCTTTAGTCTATAAACATCAATAACAGCAAAGTAATGCACCGCACCAAACAAGTGAAAATTACACTCACGGACTGTGTGACACAGATGCTAGACACTTACTGATAAGGGAATCAGGCACTCGGGTAGTCTTGGGTCCCGTTTTAAGGAATTTTAACGATTATTACTCGAATGATTTTAGCCAAGAGTCAATGGCATTAAACCGTTGCATCTCGGAGTGTCTCGGACCAATGATATTAGAATATCAGGATCTATACGATATGCGTGGTTGCCGATTTTGTTTCATTGGTAGTACATATTATGAATTTTCGAATAGCAGATATTAGTAGAAATAGACGTTTTGCGGTAATTTTCAATGGGGTTGAGGACACTTAATAAACAAATGAAATTTTAAATATCGTTTAAATGTGTAATTTACAACATTTTAAGTTTTATTTAATTGATATTAGAACGAGTAAGCACATATTTTAATCCAAATATAATATATTCAAATTTCCATAAAAAGCAGATATTTAATAAAGTTTAAGGTCGTTGGGGGGGGGCAGAAAATTATTTTAGAAAAAAAAATAAAAATACTAATATGCTAAAAAATAACACTAGCAACTTTTTCACACTATTAGATACAACATTTCCAACTTTTATTTTTTCGATGCTCCCTACTGCACACCCCCTTAAAATTTTTCTGTGAGCTTAGATTTTGTTGTTTCTTTTGTAGGAAAAATGCTTTTAAAACAAGAAAGTAACATGTCCATTTTTATTACAAAATGTCAAGTAGCTTAGGAAATAATGCAAAAAAACAATTTTTATTTTGTAACTTCAAAGGACTGTAAGTTTTTTTGTGTACACTTTTATACTTAGGTAAGTTGGATTTAATCAATTTTCTTTTGTCCCCGGAATGCGCGATTTCATTTATGACATGCCTTTTTGAAACACCCTGTATATTATGGTCTGCATAAGTTTTTAAATCAAAATATTTGTGCATATAATTTAAAAATTCAGTTTTGAGTAATATATTAAAAAAAAGCAATAATTAAAGATTACTTACAGTGCGATACTCCGTCATCGTCGTCGTCCCCCAATCTTGTAGTGCGATGTAGGTCTCCGCCCCCCACGGATCCAGATGTTTGAATGTCCACCATATCCTCATCTGGGGATGCTACGAAGGTAGCTCGATTGTGTCCGTTAGCGTGCTGTTGACAAGAACGTACAGAAAATAACTCGCATATCGGTTTAATTTTTATGTGTTTATTTTTTAATTGATGCTGCGAGAAAAGCGATGAATAGATGAATATCGCAGGTGAATGAGAATGAAGATGTAAAAGCGGGCGGATGCGCAAGGCAGCTTGTCTAACGTGATCGATATCCAATATCGGTCACACAGAATAAGGGCGCGGTCTGTATTAGAGATGGGTGCAGACATAACACAGATCCTTTGATCGTCAAAGTATTTTTATTATTTTTATTTATTTCTTCACGGGATATCCGCATTATAAAAGAAGAAATTCGAAATTAAATTAACCCGGTCTGAGCCAATATCATAGAAAAGAAAAGATCTGACAAACTATAGGCCCATAACGCTACTTAATGTAAACATTTGTGATGATGTTGCCCTAATATATTGATAAAAGTAAATCAACTATTTGAATTACTAACGAAATTTTATCATAAGAAAAAACTCTGATGATATATGCCAAGCCACTACCATTATTTGTCGTCACCATCAATACACCATCACCGTATAGTTTGTACCCTACAAGATTCATGAATGAAAGAGGTCATGCTTAATAAGTATGACAGTTTATGGATACTCATAGGAATATTATTGCACTTGGACTTATTGCACTTATTAACAACTTACTAAGGGCCATTGCTCCATATTACTTTAGATAATGATTGGAGAGGTGGGGCATAAATTAATAACTGTAAATTAATGAGTGTGATAACACAGGAAAATTAAATTATAATAAAAACAAAAAATTATTAGCATAAACAGTATCACAAATTGTGATACTATTATTTATGTACGGGGTTCAAAGGAATAGTGATGCGCATTATAAGATGCTGTTTCCAGTTAGCATCTCTAGCCTCTCCTACTAAATTCCTATCCTCACCTCCACGAAGTGTGGTCTTGACCACACGGGTGGATCCCGGAAACCTGAGCAACCTTGTTGGAGATTGGTTAACCAACCCCAATGGAAGGCAGGGTCAGGGCAAACGAGGAAGGAAGAACATGGTCCTTCGAAAAGGAAGTTTTGCTATGGGCCAGCGACCCATAAAAGTAAAAAAATATTGCTACGAATAGGACAGATTATAAAAACAAACGACGAAAGCTACGGACAAAGGATATTCTATTAGGAACATGGAATGTACTAAGTTGGTACAGACCTGGAATTGCCACGACAGCGATAAAACAACTAAAAAACTTGAAATATGATGTAGTTGCCATTCAGGAGATGAGATGGACAGGGTCTGGAACAATACACATGGAGAAGTCATTAATACTGTGGTCTGGACATGAAACTCGACATGAAAGAGGATGTGGCTTTGTAATACATGAAAGATTACAATCAGAGTTATTAGACTTTAAACCAATAAACACATAAAAAATTTTGATGTTATCGAAAAAAATAGCGGCAAGAAAAGGGGACGAAGAAAAAATCCGAGTTTAAAATTCCTCCTAACACATTATTCACCTACTTGAAGAATAAAGAAAAAATGTGACAACAACAGTGAAAGTGAGTGCGGTAAAGATCGAAAAAGGCTAAGGTAGCCAGAAAATCCAAATTTAGACAGTTGTGTGTTAAAATGGTTCAAACAAGCTAGGGATAAGAAGGAAGATTCCCGTGAGTGCTCCCCTTATAAGACGCAAAGCTGAACAATTTGCTATCGAAATGGGGAGAAAACAATTTTAAGGAGAGTACAGCTTCGACGGCTTCAAAGAACGCAACAAAATTTCTTTCAAATCCATTTGTGGAGAAAGTGGGACCGTTAATCAGCAAGAAGGCAACCAATGGAAAACAAATTTGGAGATGATTCAGGGTATAGATGAAATAGAGATATCTTTAATGTTGACGAGACGGGTATCTTTTTTAAATGCACTCCTGACAAAACGCTGGCATTTAAAAAAGAAAAATGTCACGGAGGAAAACTAAGTAAAGAAAAAGTAACTCTCCTAATTGGTACAAACATGGACGGATCGGAAAGACTGCCTCTACTGATGATTAGCAAGTCGGCTAATCCGCGTTGTTTTAAGAACGTCAAGTCAAAACTAGTAGAATATTTGAGCAGCGCAAGAGCTTGGATGACTAAGAATCCTTTGTCATTACCGAGAAGTTAAATTCTCAAAAGCAACTAAAAATTTCGCATTTCTTTGAAAAAAATTAGTCTATTTTCATTAATTGTAACAAATGTGTATTCTTATTTTCAATAAATTTTTTGAGACAAAATGTTTTATTGTTTTAATAATGAGCTCTCACTGGGCATTTTTTATCGGCCGATTGTTTCAGCCAAGTTTTGGCCAAAAATACCAATGAGAAAATCTGCAAATGATAAAAATCGACAATAATTGGCCATTTTTTATAACTTGCAAATGTTTTAATTGGTATTCTGGCCGAATTTTATTTGCCGATTTTTTTCGGTGGACAAAATTCGGGCAAAAATAGGAACGAAAACATCTTCAAGCGATAAAAATGGTATTGTATTATGGTATTGTTGATTTTTATTATTTGTAGATGTTTTTGTAGGCATCTTTGTTTCGAATTATTATCGAATATTAAATAATTACTTAAATGAATCCATGTCATAACTTGCTTGGTAGCCTGATTAAATTTTGGTATTGTGTAATAATGTTTGAACTGATGTCCAAAATAACTACGTTAAATGATTAACTACCAAAAAAGCTTTATTTTAAGCAAACGTTCATTATCCATACTGCCGTAATTTTTAAATTAACGGTATCTAAAGATAAAATTACAATTAAAATCTGCAAACTAGGGATTTTGTTGACAACAGTAGCAAGTTGTCATTTAGGTAGTAAGAAATTAGTTCAGGTTGTCACTTAATAGATGGGAAATTAAGTTCACGTTTCATTTAATAGAAGGCAGTAGTGATGTATTAAATCGCTACAGATACGCGTTTGTCGAATTTAAGAAAAATGTGCAAAATATTGAAAACAAGTTTTGTGGTTATGTGGTAACCATGTAGTACGAATCACATACTTTTTTTTAGCAAGGCGGCCCTTCCCAGTAAATATGTTGTCCTCGTTTGACCTTCAATCGTGACTATAATATCACAGTGTCTTAAAAATACAATTATACCATTTTTACCCTTAACACCGTGACGTTATATGATCATGGTTGAAAGTCAAACAAGGCTCAAAATGTCTTTACTGGGGGATTATACTGGTTTTTACATAATACATAGATTACATAAGTTCTTGCTTCAAATTAAAATTTGGGAAAATTAAAATATTAGAATATGATGTACGTGCTTCTATCTACTCAAAGAATTGTTAAACGTTAGTTTATTTGAATGTCACTCATTTTAACTGAGGCGTGGACATAACCCCTAAAGGCCTTTTACTGAACTTTTGTCTGGCCCTATAGACAGTATTTTTCCTGCCCTGCTCATGGGTAGTGAACTTAGATTAGTAATTTAGTATTAAAAAAATTATTTTTATAACAACAAATCGTATATATTATAAGAAATTATAAGTTCTTAAAGTTTAAATTTATAATCTTTCATCAATCAAAACAAAACAGAAAATGATAGTCAGAAATGGTTTAAGTAAATTTTTTTAGAACATAGTTACTGTAAACTTAAATCTTTTCACCGTAAACGTAAATTTTTTAGGTTAATTGGCTCATTGTGAGCAAAAGTTGTAAATTTCGCTCTGCGCAGAGTTCAACCACCGCTACATATAGATATACGGTATCGAAACCGCATATAAGATATTTAAGAAGTTATAATTTCTTATACATAATATAATATTATAATACTTATACGATTTTTTTGTTCTAAAAAATAATTTTTTTAATACTAAAAAACTGATTTGTTCTAATTTGATAAGATTATATGGACAAAATTGTTTGTAAATAATATTTATGTAATATAATTATATTTTAAATTAATAAATAAAAAAAATAACAACAAAGATGACTTAAAAAAGAGTTGTATATCCCATAGTCATTAGCTCCTTTGTTTTGGAAAATTTTGCAATGGAAATACGATAAATGTTATTTGAACGTTGCACCCCGTTTTAAAAAGAAAGCTAATTTAGTCCAGTAGATCCCTAGATATGTCAATTTCAACCATAAATAGCTCAAAACGTATTGACTTTCTGAAAAGATCCTATAGAAAAAAAGTTGCTTAGAATTGAATCCTCTATCAATCCCGTGATCATTTTGAGCAAAAGAATTTCCACCCGCTAGAAGGGGTGGCAACCACCACTGGAGCGGAAGCACACATCTGCGTTATATCACTTTTGTTATTTGAGCACTTTCCCATCAACTCACTAAATTTCACGTGAATCGGTTCAGTCGAGTTAATTTCAAACAGCACTGGACAAATGGAGCTCCTCCAGGACCGTAGGTTTTGCAGCACCAACAGCATGGATTACATCCGATATTTTTGTGGAATGGTTAAAACATTTCATCTACTATGACAACCATGCCCGTATTAGATCAATTCTCTATGGATCTCGTGTATCATATGGATACAAAATCCTGGAAAGCGAGTAATAACGATCTATGAAACTGGGTCTCTGCTTGGTAGATCCTTTTCATTAACATTTACCACCCAAAATTGTACATCTGTTTTAAGTCTACAGGAATCTTTCCTCTCAGCCGTCATATATTCAAGGATGATGTCTTCCTGGCGTCAACGCCAACATATGTTGAAATGATGACATTGAAATCATGTGTTTCTACCAGCAATGCTAATATAGATGAAACACAAGGCATGACCTGTAACTGGTTGGGCTTGTCAACAAGTAATATCACCACAGAATAAGCGACTTCCGTAAATGTAACTCCTCCTGAAAATATCATGAAAGAAACGAAAAAATATGGACGAAAAACTGGAAAACGGCAGTATTTACAGATACTCCAATGATAAAAGAATTGGAAGAGATACTAGAGAACAAAAAAAAACCTGTAAATGAATACCAAGTAAAAAAATCTTAGTAACCTATCAAATAGTGAGATGAAAGCAAAATAAAAAAAAAGGAAATAAAAAACCTAAAGGTTTAGACAATTACTTGACAAATTCAGAAGATTCTCACTGTAGTTTTTCTGTTTCGGCTAGAGTGCATTTCTCAAGTGATCTCTTATTGTTATGTGTTTACAATTTAAGTATCAGTACAACGAACCCAATAAATAAAATTTTAAATCAAAAACTACATAAGAATGCTCTGAAATTAGTATTTCCACCACCAGAGAAAAAACCCAGTATCTTCTGCTCGATTACATATACAGGCAAGATATCAACAAAAATAGCCATATTCATATAAAAGAAAGGAATAACACCAGCTTTTAAAACAAACAGCAACTTAGGCAAAAGTATTAAGAACAACAAAAGCCAAAAGAAAAAGCAATTACACAGCGGTGTATACAATCTTAAATGTGGCGACTGCCCAAAAACTTACATAGGTCAAACTGGTAAAACTTTTATCAAACGTATAGGAGAACATAAAAGGGCTTTTAATAATAGAAAAACATATTCTACGTACGCACTTCACCTTCTAGACCATAATCATTCTTTTAATGACGAATTTCAAATTCTTCACATTCAAAATAAGCGCCTTAAGCTATGGAATTCAACAAATTAAGAAATACAGACATAATTCTGAATGATCAACTTGAGACAAACAAACAGTTCTCCCGTCCTCAAATTATTCAGTTAAGGACTATAAATTGTAAACACATACCAAAAATAGATCACTTGAGAAAGGCTTCTGGTTGAAACAGCTGTAGCCGAATAATTTAAAATAAACTTTGTGGAAGTGTTGCAAACAAAAGTCTTCAGTGTTTTATTGTTAGAAATGAAATAGTTTCCAAGAAAGCATAAAGCATATAATAGTCATGCATCATCTAATTACATTAAATACACTGAACACTGGATGTTATTGTTAGACTAGTTTATGAACAGTTTTAATCCATCACAAGTACAGTAACTCTAAAAATAGTTTTGTAGTTTCCCTGTTAAGAATTCAATACAATATTTCAATCATGAAATATGTATGAAGTTTCTTAATGTATTATTTATATCCTATATTATATTACTTACTCTATGTAACATTGAATTTTATACTAATATTATATAACAGTTACTACCATTAAACAATTATGTCGTTTTTAATTTATATAACTGAATAGACCACTGTGTTGAACTGATATTTATCTTATATCTGTTTTGTTATCAACTGCAATTTGTTTAATGTCAGAGAAATAGCAAGGAATGACTGTAATTGTTTATAAAATGATTGTGACATGAAATGCAAGATTCTAAACAATCCAAAAAATCAAAATAGATCAAAATGGTAATTAATAATGAGCAAACGAAAAATGTATCCATTGTTGATTATAAGACACCTATGCAAGTTAAGTTTTTAAAAGAATTGCGGTCTGAGTTAGATCTAAAAAAAACGAAGAGGAAAATTTAACAATAAAATATATACGTGGTATACCAAAAATTACTAATTTTCGACAACAAACTGTTTGTTGTCGAAAATTAGTTGTATTAACTAATAATATTAAAAAAACTGTCTTTTTCGAATGGCTCTGCTTTAATACCAATTTAACAACAGTAATTTCTAAATTTTAACGAACTTTTATGTTATATTCAGCATTTAAAACCTAAAATAATACTAATAACCGAAACTTGGTTAACACAAAAAGATTCTGACAATTTATATACTATAGATGAATACTCTTTTTACATATTAGATCGCAGCAATCGCAGAGGGGACAGCAATCTAACTTATTAGATTTTGGGTCTTTGAAAGGAGCAAACGTAGATAGTGATCACTATTTAGTTAAAGCGCGATTTAAAGAGAGAATATCCAATTGAAAAAAGGAGGTCGGGTAAAGGAGAGAAAAAATCGACATCGAATACAAATAAGCAAATAGAACATCAAATAAGGACAGAAAATTTAGAAGAATTATTGTGTTACAGAAATCGGTTGAAGTATTGAAGTTACAGAAATCGGTTGAAAGACGAAAATCATTGGTTTGATCATGAGTGCGAAATGACCACAAATAGAAAGAACACAGCATATCAGAAAACCATCCACGCAGGTTGTACAGGGAGAAACAAGAAGAGTATAGATGTCTTAGAAAAGAAGAAAAACGTATCAATCGACGTAAGAAGAGGGAATACGAACCGAACACTCTCAATGAGATACAAAGTTTATTCGTTAAAAATAAAATTCAATATGATAAAAACTCAGGTCTTAATAGATAGGCACAACATTTCAGCGAACATCTAAATAAAAACGATATTGAAGGAGAGTACAACATAGACATTCAACAGAATCTACAACGTTAACTACACAGTGAAGACAAACTTAACGACAATAAAGCCCCAAGGATCGACGAAATCTGTTCGGAAATGTATAAAAAAAGGTGGCGATGAACTTTTGGCAGCGATCCATAAACTAGTAGTACTTATATGGCAGAATGAATTGGTACCAGAAGAGTGGCTAAAGGAAATAATATCTTCTTCTTATTTCTTCTAGTATGTAGGCTTTAAAGCCTGTGTCTTCTTCAATATTAGCCTCCTAAATTGTTTAAATTGTCGCACCATCTTTTTCTTGGTCTGGCAATACTTCTTCGTCCATTTGGTGGCTTATCTCGTGCGTATGTGGGACACAGTTGTGTGTTATTTGCAGAGTTTTAGTTCATTTCCGATCCTATACTAAAACAATTTTTAATTGAAGGTGATTACGTGGCAACATCGTACTTAACGAAGCCCTTAACGATAACTTTTCAACGAAATCGTATTGAAATTATCAATTTTGCAGAGGCGTACCAAAAAATTTTTAATTATTTATTTAAACACATAAGTAATTACGTAAAAATTAAATCTAAGACCGATTTAATTATTAAATTATCATGTCTCTTTTAACAGGTATCTTATAGTTGTCTAACAAAATAAAATAAAATTTTATTCTTATTAGAGAGTATCTAATACAGAACTTCAAAAAACAGAAAACTTTGGAAAATATTTTTTTTTTTCATTAGACTAAAAACAATCTGCAATTTTAATTACACATAATTACACATCATTCTCTATTTATAGAATTGCTGTGTGCTGTAAACGTTATATTTGTTTTTTTTTTTTAAACTTAATTTGAAAGTTTGTTGTGTTTATTCGTTTACATAAATATGAAAATATATTATGAAGTTCATATAAATTAAAATGAAGTAAGCTAAACTATTATCATATGAATGTGTTTATATAGCAGTGCATTTGTTTATTTCAGTAATTTCTCGAAATATGAAATGAAGATGGCACTAACTACTAAAGAGTTAATAGCTTTGTTAGAAGAAGACTCAGATTGTGAAAATGCCACTTAATGTGGTTTATTTGCCGCCGAGATTAGATTAGAAAGTTTCTGATGTAGAAGACATTGATCTTCTTCTTCTTCTTCCTTCTAGTTTGTAGGCTTTAAAGCCTGTTTCTTCTTCAATATTAGCTTCCTAAATTGTTTAAATTCTCGCAACATCTTTTTCTTGGTCTGCCAATACTTCTTCGTCCATTTGGTGACTTATCTCGTGCTATTCGTACTATTCTATCCTCCGCCATTCTACTGATGTGTTTGTTCCACTTTTGTTTTCGTTTTGTCACCCATCCATTTATGTCTTCTATATTGCATGCTCTTCTTATGTTTTTGCTTCTCTCCCTATCCAACAGACTTCTCCTTGATATTCGTCGGAGTATTTTCATCTCTGTTGTTTCTAGCAGTCGTCTCGTTTTAGATGTGTCAGGTCTTGTCTCAGCCGTGTATATAGGTCTAATTCCTGCTTTATAGATTCTTGTTTTTGTGTCTTGTCTTAGGTGTTTGTTCTTCCAGATTGTGTCATTAAGAGAACCCGCCGCTTTACCTTCTTTTAAGCTTTGCTGTCGTACTTCTCCTTCAACATTTCCGTAACTAGTTATATCTATTCCCAGATATCTAACCCTTGCTTCCGGCTTTATTATTTTCCCATCAATTTCGATTTTACACCGTAGTGGGTATTTAAATGTCATACATTTGTATTTTTCCGCTGATATTATCATATTGTATTTCTTAGCTGTTGTATTGAAGATATGTGTTAATCTTTAGAGCTCATCTTCTGTCTCGGCGATTAATGCGGCGTCGTCTGCATAACATAATATTTGGATTTCTTTGTTCCCAATTCTGTAGCCCTGACTTTTACGTACTACTTGTATTATTTCGTCCATTAATATATTAAAGAGAAGTGGGCTTAACGAGTCACCCTGTCTCCGCTTTGTACCGGTATACACTGTGTTAGTTTTTCATTTATCTTTGCTTATATTGGATTATGGAGGTAGATGCTTTCGATGGTTTGTATAATATTGATTGGTATGTTCCTTTTATACAGTAGGTGTAAAACGTCTGCGACTTGGATGCGATCGAAAGCCTTTGTCAGGTCTATAAAACATAGATATGATGGCCTTTTCTGTGATTTGTCTTAGTACAAATACGGCGTCTACGCAGGATCATCCGGATCTGAATCCTTGTTGTTCATCTGATAAAGTTGTTAGTTTATTGATTTTGTTGGTTAGGACTTTTGTGGTAAGCTTAAGTGCGGTGTTCAGTAGATTTATACCTCTATAAATGTTGGGGTCTTCTTTATCTCCTTTCTTGACCATTGGTATCATTATGCTGTTTCTCCATGCGTCTGGTATCTTGCAGTGCAATATTAGTTTTTGTATAAGTTTTGTCATCTCTAGGCTTAAACTTTCTCATCCCTATTTTAGAAGGTCGTTGGTTATTCCGTCTGGTCCTGGTGACTTTCTATTTTTGAGTGAATTTATGACTATTTCTACTTCGTGAAAACTGATTTCTATTTCGTCTCTTAGTTCAGGTACGTTATTGTGTTGATTATTATTTTCCTTTGCTTTAAACAGTTCCGTCAGGTATCTTTCCCATTCGTTTGCTGGTATATTATTGTATTCCTTGAAGATATTGATGATAATATTATTTGTGAAGAATCAATAAAATCGGATATTGCAGGTACATATGAAATACAAGTGATTGGAAATTCTAACGATTCTAATTAAGATATTCCTCTGAACCACAGATAAAACGTCCACAGAAAAAACCAATAAGTAAAAATAAGGCAAAAATAGTAAATCCAAATTTATCTCAAGTTATAATAACGGATATTCTTTCGTGCTCAGTAGTAATTCAACATCAGTCTGATTGATATTTAGACAATATTAAAGCCAACCATGTAGGCAAGTCATATATTGAAGTTTTTTCACTCTTTTTGATAAAAAAGTAATTGGGAGTAACCGTCACAATTTTGAAATGAATAACATAGATTTAAAAAAATTATTAACATATGTATATTATCTGGTTTACACTCTGCTTCAAGTTGATATGCATTGGTCAAAGGATGAGGATAAAGAAGTGCATACTATAAGAGAAAGCATGAGCCGACATAGATTTATAATTTTAATTTATAATAGTGAAGAAACCGCTACCTCAGTGTCAGTACATGGGCGTCAATCTAAATTTGCTTTACCAGATGAAACCAGATTCGACAATATTGGCCACATTATAAAAAGAGACGATAGTGCAAAAATGTAGGATGTACAAAAGTAATACTATTTATTTATCTAAAAAGTGTAGAATGCATCTACATCCCGAATATTTCGAAAATTTTTACCTTAAAATTTAATTTACGTTTAAGATATAATATGTTCCTTTATTAAAAATTGTACTGTTTTCCTTAAAAATGAGAAAAAAAATCTTTCTGGTTGTAATTTATTCCTAATTTGTGTTTTTAATCCAATCTAATAAATTAATTGTCAAATTTCTCTTTGTATATTGAGCGGCCGTTAAGGGTTTAATACTATATAAAGAATAAACTGGCCTTACTTAGCTCAAAACTATTTTAAAGTTAATAATAAAGTATTTAATAAATATATTCCCAATAATACACTACGCCTATGTACATTGTATAAAATCTGGAAGATATCATATTTCATAAACTTCAATAAGCTAAGATATCATATTTCTCTAATTAACATTCTTTCTAAAAATGTAAATATATATAGACCAGCAAAATATTGATAATTTTACCGATGTTCCAAACTATTCTATGAACTTGTCTCACTATACACTCGTGAATCGCACCAATTTATACTGTTACGGGGGCAAATTTAACTTAGATGGGTTACAAATTTACATATTTACATGGGCGAAGCATACAGAATAAAAATGACCCCGGTAAGAATTTACTAATGAAATTTTTCATTGTTGCCGCTACCGTTTAGTTCAATTTGTAGATTAGTCACCTTTAATTGAAAATTGTCCGACTATAAAAACTGTCTTAAAGGAAATAATCAGCCAGTGATACCAGGTACTTTTTATTAAAATTATTCAAAGTAAAAATAAACGATTTTTTATTAATAAAAAATTTGTTTTCATGATAAACTAAAAAATTGTAAATAAATGAAATTATATGTTTTATGGTTTAGCTAATTGTCATATTAGTCTTCTTTTAAATGCAATTAATTTTAAAATTTAATCAACATTTCAAAAGGTTTGATATTTCATTTTGACATATGACAGTAGGAATTATTCTTTTTCTAACAATTGGTACATAACCATAAATTTGAATTCTTTTGTTTAAAGGTTAACCTCAATGTAAGCTTTATTGAAAAATCTAGATATTTTAATTTCAACAATAATTTCAATTGCTATAAATGTCCCAAACATCTGGAGCTTGTTATAAATAATAAATATTTAATAATATGTATAACCCGACAAGCGAGAGCTGGCGGGTTGCGCGTAGAACAAATTCAAAAGTGGAAGGGATTGCTCATTTCTATTGCAGTCGGCTAGGAGTTCACATCGTGTATAACCGTTTAAGTACCTATACTATATACCTATAATCGCGATTAAGTACCTCTCCTATCTCTCTTAGAATAATTCCTTTTCTATTTTCGCGCAGCTCACCTGCCAGCTCTCGCTTGTCGGACTATACTGTTTCTCTCTAAACCAGGAGTTTTAGAATTATTTACTTTAAAAAGATTTTCACCCTTTAATATTTTTTAGAAAAGAAAAGCCTTTCTTTCTATCCAGCAAGAGGATTCTTTTAAATGTAGTCCAAATTCAAATAGCTTAGGAACCTTCTTGTTTTTTTGTTGAAATCTATGTAAGTATTTTCTTGATTTCTTTCTGTGTAGTTACCCCTCCCAGTTCCTCCTTTATTCACTTACTTATGACCCAGCTCTCCAACCAAATCAAGAGTGGCTGTTTGCAAAGGTTTCAGTTTGTTTGCTTACCCTATCTCCAGCCCAGTAACTTCTGTCCCCACTTTCCACCCCCTATAAGTGATACCCAATATGGTAGGCAAATTATATCTTTACAAGTTTTGGAGTATGGTTTGCTCATTTGGTCTCCTTCATGTAATAGTGACATCTACAGTATTGAAAGAGATCAAAAAATGCGTTTGAAGCAGATTAATGTTTTCTTCATAAGATTATGAACGGATATATTGAAGATCCAGAGGTACTAAGTTTAATAAGTTTTATTGTTAATACTAGAAAGAACTTGTAATACTAAGACTTTCAACATTCCATTTCATACTACAAACTATGGTCAAAATTAAGCCATTACAAGAATTCTAAGAACTGCAAATGAGTTATATAGTTTGGAGTTATTTGGAATACCTACAACAACATTTAAGAAATCAGTTAAGGTTTTGAGTATGATTACTTAATAAGTTAGGTTTCTAATTAAATTTATTAATTTAATTTAAATTTTAGTTTGTTTTTCTTTTTTTGCAAATTATGCTTTGTACAGGTTGACATTATATTTTTGTAAAAATCGTATATCAGTAAATAAATAAATAAGTTGACTCTCATCATCTATTATTTAGGGTTTATATCTATAAGATAATTATATATGAAATCTTTATGTTTCTTAAAATATTACCCAGCACAACCATTATTTTTATTTGTATGTATATTTCAGTTGTTTAGATATTCACAAATAAATGTAAAGATAGTTCGAACACTCCTTACCATTGAGCTGCACAAAGGCGGTGTCAAATTTCGCAAGGAAGTGGGCATGATACTATGAATAAGAAGATATTGCGCATAAGTCGTGACATCATTGGAGAGTTGCACATTTGAAATGTCAATTTTTTGTATGTATCAATAAATAATATTTAATAAATAGTTTGTAGATATCCTTATGTGTATGATTATTGTAATTATTAAACCTCTCAACTTATTTTCGTCTAGTAATTTCATCACAGAATGCATACAAATCCCATTTAACTTTAACAAGAAATCAAATTCTACTCTCCAATGACGGCATGCGAGAACACGACCGATTTTGTGCTATGGGAAAATCCTATCTTGTTAGTCATAGTATCATGGAAGTGGGGACTAAACCAAAGTTCGTCTACTGCGCCATGGTCATGAGTGTTTGCACTATCTCTAATTATAAGTGTGAAGAATGCCTTATCCAACAAACTGATAGTAAATTTAAATCATTTGGTTCACTACCGACAAAACAAAAAAACGAATCTTAAAAATGTTTATAATCAAAGGCATACTTGGGTGCTGACTGCACATTGGTGAAGGCACCATGTGGCTCACATTTATGGTATCCAAACAGAATGTGTTAAAGAGCCCGTTTTTAATGTGAAAAACTTTTTAGCTTTCAAATTAATACCATTCATTCGTGGAGAGAAATAAATATTGTGGTGTATGTATTTTTGAAAGAATTGAATTTAGAATAAAAAAACTAATACTAAAATTATTGCTTAACTGATGAACAGTGGTTAAAATACTTTATAACAACAAACATGCAAACTCAAATCTTATCAGTATATTTACTAATCTACTTAATTCCTAGCAGCAATAAAAAGAAGCTGTAAAAATTTAAATACCTTTTTGGTCATTGACTGGTAAGAAGGTGATGGTAAGGTAGTAGAAACACTACTCTTCAAGGGATATTTTTCCATAATTACACTGCACACTAAAAAAATATACGGTCAATAGTGAAACCCTAAAAAATATAATCCATTTCTAGTTGATTAGACAAAGTGAAAGCTTAATAGAGGATCTTTTACATATATTCTTACCATTGTAGAAGAAGGTTTTTCACTCCAGAAAGTCTCGTTTTTCAGCCATTTTATTGAATCCCCGAATCTGCGTTGATAACTTAAAAAATTGAATATAATTAATTAGTTAATTGGTGTTTTTTATCAGCTCCCAATGTTGAGATTGCAGGCGAGGTGTCACTTATGAAAGTGTCACGTATCATTCCGTCAATGTCATTAGATATTAGATATGTCCATGAGATGTCACTAATCATAATCAATCATAATTTCGAATGCATTATCTGTGATTTGAATATAAAATGTCTATTCTATTCATGAACCATAAACTGTTCAGAAAACTTTACTGCCAATATAACGTAATATCTGCTAGTTTTAGACATTTACGAGTATTTATTATTATTAGGTAGAACAACGAGAATACAAATATAACAGCAAGTTCTGTTTTTTCCCTAGTATTTGATTTTGTGTTAGTCCCAATCTATTTAAATTTGTGCTGGCTTTAGATCTTTTTGCTATATAAGAGCGGAAAAAATATTTTTGACCAATGAATACAAAGAACAACTGATTTCGTAATTATAAATTCTCGGATATTCTCTATGAAGTATATTTTACGTCATTGAATATTCTTTTCTTTTCCTCGTCATTGTCATTGTCAAAATTTGGCTTTAAAAGTCAATGTCAATTAGCAAATTTAACAATTTTGGAATTTTGTACATTTTTAATTTTGTTTAAAATAGCAAGCGATTAAATGATATACTAAGTAGTCTAGACATTCATTAAAATTATGTTCGATTAATGTCTACAAAAGATCCTTGCAAACCTTATGCTTGTAGAATTCAAGCTTGTTTGAAAGGTGAGGCATAACCTGTTTTTATCAACATTTTTATTACATAATGTTTTTGTTTAGAAAATAGCTTTCAAGAAAAACCTTGCCAGACCGTCATTGAGGATATGCGAGATTGTTGCAGGAAGTGGAAGGACAAGAGTTTCGTATGTGGAGGTATTGATACAACAAAAAAACGAGAAAAAGGTAATAATGAACAATAGTTCTATGAAAAACCGAATACGAGCCAAAGATCGTGGATTGATTTACAGATATCCCAGAGTATTTGTTATAACCACGACAACGCTTTCACTGTTAGTATTATTCTCTAAACCCATATATGACAGTTTTTTCAGCCCAGTGGAGTACGATTGGGAAGAAATCAAAAGAAACCACAAATCTAGATTTAGTAAAAATTAAGTATGGAAGCTGTAAAACGGGCTAAAGAACGGTATAGACAGTATCCACTTCTATTAGCAAAGTGTGGCAAGGAAGCTACAAGTTATGCTACTTGTGTTTTGAAAAGAGACAGTATTGCTATGAATGACTGTAAAAAGGAATTTGTAGATTTTAAAAATTGTTTGCAAAAAGTTGCAACCAGTTTAAAAACTAGAATTTAATTAGCAGAATGGTGTCATTGTGGAATAAGTTTGTAAATATTGATTATAAAAAACATTTGTTAATATCTATAGTTCTTAGAATAATACTAGTGATTTATGGCATTCATCATGATCAGATTTCCAAATTAAAATACACAGATATCGACTATAAGGTTTTCACTGATGCCTCACGGCATTATTTGGAAGGTAACTCACCTTATAATAGGCACACTTATCGTTATAGCCCGTTAGTAGCTATAATGTTAATTCCAAATATTACAGTACATCATAGCTTTGGAAAAGTTCTCTTTTGTAGTATTGATATTATAGTAGCACTTTTGATAAGATTAATTGTTAAAAATACTATAAAAGAGTATGAATGCTACAAACAAAAGGATTCAAAGAAGTCCAAGCTACAAGATATTAGTAAGCTAAAAAATTCAAATGGAAAGAACAGAAAAAAACTTCGGCAATCAAATAAACAACATTTAAATGTCACCAAAGCAGAGTTAGAGTCTAAAAATTATATTGATCAAACATCAGATATAGCTATGATGCTTTGGTTGTATAATCCAATGACTATAGCCATTGGTACAAGAGGAAATTGTGATACTTTTGCAGGATTTTTAGTCCTTTTAACATTATACTTTCTACAGTGTAAACGATATATATTTCTCACAGGCATTGTACATGGAATTTCCATCCATTTTAGGTTGTATCCAATCATATACAGCTTAACATACTTTATGTTTTTGAGCAAGTATTCTTTTTACACCACTGAAGATCGTAGGAAAAATTTACAAAAGCCATTAGCCATAGATGAAACTCCAAACTTGAAGAAACTTAAAAACATTGAGAATACTATTGTCCAAACATCCTCTATGGGTGGTCATAAGCTAGTGCCACAAAGCAATAAGACTGAAAAGCAAACTATCTTTAAAAAAGAATACTTGGTGTACTTAGTTCCAAATTTAGATCAGTTAAAACTGATTTCTGGTTGTCTCTTGTCATTGTCATTTCTGACATGGTATTTTTATAGTTTATTTGGCTACACTTTCCTGTATGAGACATATTTATACCATCTATTAAGAAAAGATCCCAGGCACAACTTTTCTCTTTATTTTTACCTACAGTACCTCACAGCATGGGTAAAAAACATAGGGTACTGGCAAAAGGCCTTAATGATACTACCTCAATTGGTACTCATATTAGTGTTCTCGGTTAGATATGGTTTAAATAGGTTTTCATTAAACTTTTCTATCCTTACACAAACAATAGTTATGGTTATATACAATGGTGTACTTACATCTCAGTACTTTGTATGGGTCATGGCAGTTTTACCATTGTGTATTTGGCAAATAAAGCTATCCAAGCTCATGGGAGCAGTACTTCTTTTAATATGGTACATTGCACAATGTGTGTGGTTATTACCAGCCTATTTATTAGAGTTCCAAGGCCAGAATACATTTTTGTATATTTGGATACAAAGTGTGTCTTTCTTCTGTGCCAATATTGCAATATTAGGGAGACTGATCATGTATTTTATGCCTATTCATGATAAAAGTGAGTAGTAATAAATATATTAATGACCTAGGAGTTAAATCAGATAATTGACAATTTTTTTTTATTTGATGTATTAAAACAACTGTATATAGTTGTTTTAATTTAACTTTTTAGAGTAATCTGATATTTATTTTTATCTATTTGGTGTTTGAATGAAGTAAAATACCACATTTCTTGTAAAATTACTTCTGGTGTTTGTATGATTTCACTTCTAGGTCACTGATTGTACCTTTGTAGTAGATTTGTATTTAAGAAATTGCAATAAAACACTAATTATAAAAGGTGTCTTGTTTTATTATCATTTTTACAAATATTTTAGGAATTTTAATATATATATAAACTTAAAGTACAACAGTTATTAGTATCCTTACATATTTCTTGTACTGGTTGTGGCATTTAAGACATGCTGAAACAAAAAAAAAACAGTGCTATATACTTTATACATTCAGATAAAAGAAATTAAATAGGATATATTTGACTAACCATATTCTAAATTAATTTTATATATTTCCCTACAAGGTATTTAGTTTATATATATCTAGTTAAATCTATTGTGAATTGAGTCAGTTACTCTTGTAGCATGTAACCTGACATTATCATTATTAACAAATGAAATATAAGGAAAAATTTGTAAAAACAAAGTTATTCAACATTTCATTTGTACCATTACAGTTACAACATTATATATGTTATAACATTAATAAATTATATAGTCAGCAAAATACAAGTACTCATTTTAATACTGTGTGTTGCCATCACAGTTCTGAATGATACTCATCATTCCATTTGGCATAGAACTGATCATTTTTTTTATGTCCCTTTAAGGAAAAGTGGTCTATTCCTAAACAAGAGCCATTAGAAGGTCTTCATATGTTGTTATATGATGTGCTGTTTCCAGGTCTGGCCTTTTAAGAAGATTCCATATGCACTCAATAAGATTAAGGTCTGTATTTTAAGCAGGCCAGTCCATTTTTGGAATACCAACATTTTCAACATACTGTGTTGTCTTGTGTGATGTCATATTATCTTGCAATAGCAGAAAACCACTGCCAGTAAGCCCAGCATATGGCATAACATGATGTTGTAGGATCTCTGTTATGTGTGCCCCTCTCAATCAAGAGAAAATCTGTGCGTACCTCAAAAGAAATCCCTGTCCAAAACATGACTGAGCCACCAGCAACCTGGAATGCATGCAGCATAACATTCTATAGACCTTAATTCGACTATCTTTCCATAAATTGATATTCTACACTCATCCTTAAACAATACTTTTTTCCAATTATCATGTTCACAAGCAAATGCAAGTCTGAATCTTTTGTGAGCAACAGTAAGTAATGGCCCTGTTACTGGATTGCAAGCTATTCAAACTATATTCTCTTAACCTTTATGGAACAGTAGAAATGCTGATTACTGGTACTTGGGCTTACTGAATATAGCTGTAAAGCATTCTAGCAGTTTATGTCTGGTCTTTCAATGTAGCAATTACATTCGTTTACTCTATAAATAACTTGCCATTGCCTCTAAAAATGAAGTATCAGACTTGGGATTCTGGTTAGACACCAAACAGTCATTCTCAAGCCACATCAATCAATTAACGAACAGGGTGATAAAAGTACTTGGATTTATCCAACTCACATCTTTAGAACTCACATTTAGAAGACTGGATTGTAGTCTCGTTAGGTCAATTCTAGAGTATGGATCAGTTGTATGATCCCTATCATACAACTGTTACATTAAACATATTGTAAGGGTCCAAAATAAATTTTTGAGGATAGCAGCTTTTAGGAGTGGATACTGGAAAGAGGAATGTAACTGTCAGTGGGTAATAGTGATGGGAAGACCTAGTTCGTTGCAGTGACCCGGGTCTTCTATGTAGTGATGGGACTATCGATTACTTTATACTAACGACTAATCGGAGGTAGGCGTGGTCAGCTGTCACCTGTCACTGTCAGTCTTTAGTTTGTGTTTTGTTTGATGGGGACAACCAATTAGATTAGGATAGAACCTATGAAAAAATGCTTCGGTCCAAAGTAGTCGCTAACACTAGCCTACCTGAACCAACCACAGCCGACTCTTGGTTTCCAGAATGCCTTCTCTTGATTTTTGAATGAATTTCTTGATTTACCTTCTATTCTAGAACTAATTGTTTAACCGTTTACAATCGACTAGTCAATAGTCTGAATACTAATTGATTAAACAACTAGTTGACTAGTCGATTACCCCATCACTACTTTTAGGTCATTCATTAGAATGACCTGTTCATAAAGATCCATTCATATGAAAGACTAATTAAATTTGTTGTGTAAAGGTCAAGAGTGTAGAGTTTAATATTGATATGTTTATGAATCTTTCTGAAAGTGTATGAATTAATGATAATGCAGGACCCGTTCATAGAGATTCCTTCACATTCATAGAGATTCCTTCATTAGAACAACTTTAATTATATTGTTATCCCGTAGCCGTACTGGGAAACAAATCAGTGTTTGAACAATCCTTTGTGTTCACGGTTCATGCATTAATTTGACCGAGCAACATATTACGATCACACAGTTCTTTCATAAAAACTAAACAGTGTCATTCATAGGCATGATTCATATGGTCATTCAAACGGTAGGTAGGGTCACAAAATGTGATTGTATCAATCACAGGTCTTCGAAAAGAACAGATCTTTGTGAATGGATCGTTCATGACCTTCTCATCACTAGACTGGGTAAGTAAGGTATTGATTTACCAACAGTTAAGTCAAGAAGGACATTGTTAGATTTATGTTTCCTGTACAAAGTCATTAATGCTATTAGATTGTGCTCAATTGTTATCACTCATTAGCCTTAACGTATCCAGTAGAAACAACAGACAATATTGGAAATCTTTTCAGTACCATTTCACCACACTAATTATCATCAATGAACCAAAATTTATCCAGAGTGCTAATAGAGTACAAGACAAATAAATATTTTTGACTTAAAAATTATTTTCTTTAAAAAACAACAAAAAGGTATCTTATACTAAGTCTACTATCTCTTTTGCATCAGCACTAGTCTACCCTTAATAGCTGTATTAAAGTTTGTTATAGTTTATTATTCTGAGATATTTGATATTTTAAAAAATTATTGATTTTAAGGTGTAGCTTTGTTAAAACTGTTGTAAATGGATTCCATTAATCAAAATAAATAAATAAATTCACTTTTTATTAAATTTGTTTATCCATTTTTTTGACACAAGCAATTTTTTCACCTTCTTTATTTGAGTGAGATATTATTGAAATTTTTATGCACGCTCATAATTGAAATTCCACAGTGACCAATCAACGAAAAGTGATAAATGTATTTGTATTTATATATTTATCGTCTAGGCAGAGACGATCGGTAAAAAAGACAGTCACACAAGCAAAAGCAAAAACATGGAAAGAATTTGGAGAAGAACTTCAGGAAGAATATATAACACATAAGGCAAGGAAAACGAAATGAAATAAACACAGTAAAAGATATTTCAAACCAAATACAAATAAGCCCAGAAACAAGTAGCTAGGGTATGGAAAGAATATTATGAGAAAAAATTTGATACTGAAGTGATAAAGGAAGACAATATAATCAATGAAGGCGAAGAAAACAGAGCTAGAGCAAATAAGTAGAGAAGAAGTAATAGAAAGATTATCAAATATAAAAATAGGCAAGGCAGGTGGAGATGATGAAATTGAACCAGTAATGGTAAAATACATGGAAGAAGAAGGAATAAACTATGGAAAATATATAAAGAGGCATGGGACAAACAAACAATCCCTAAAGACTGGCAGAACAATATCATCATGCCAATATACAAAAAAGGAGAACATGTAAACTGCGACAACTATAGAACAATATATCTGTCATTGGTATGCTTTAAAATATATACGAAAATAATAGAGAAGAGACTGAGACAAGAAGTAGAAATGGTATTGGGAGAAGAACAAACGGTATTTAGACTGGGAAGACAGACAAATGACAACATATATATCATTAGAAACCTAATAGAAAGAATCATAGATACAGGGGAAAAATTAGTATTAGCATTCATAACTCATTCGACCTAAGAGCAGCATATGACACGATAGAAAAACATATTATAGGGAAATGCTTGAGGAAAATAAATGTACCTAATGCTTTGATAAAATTATAGAAAGTACTTAAAAAGAGGTAAAAGAAAGGGTACAACAAACAACAGGGGAAAGATCGGAAGCATTTAATTGGAAGGGAGGTATTAAACAGGGAGATAGTCTCAGCCCTTTGCTATTCATAATAGTAATGAACACATTGATAAGAAACACTAGAGTCAGAACCAATCAACTACAGACAATAATAGGTTACCATAGATTACAACCGGTAACAATAGAGTCCTTAATGTATGAAGACAACATAGTACTAATAGCAGATTCCGAGAATAAAATGCAGAAACTAATGGATATATGGGTAGAACAAATAGAAGAACTAAAAATGGAGATAAACGAGGAAAAAAGCAAGATAATGATTATCAGGGGCAAAGGGGATAAGGAAGACAATCAAATAAAGATATAATGTAAAAACTCAGAATTGTAAATAGTAACAACTTACGAATACCTGGCAAGTATAATAACTAATGACAGAAAAATAGACTGGGAAATAACAAATAGAGCAAAGAAATCAAACAAGTTATACTATGTGTTAGCCCCAATAATGGGAAAAAGAGAACTTACATGAGAAACAAGAATAAAAATATATAACACAATAGTGATACCAACATCAGAAAATTAATTTGTTCAAATGACTTTTAAAGGTTCAGTAGCAATTTCATATCTGACAACTGGATAGTAGCACTGTATTAAATTGATATTGACTGGGCATACCCTGAGATGTAATAGGGGGGTTCTTCTGAATTTGAGATTAAATTAATCACATACTCGTTAAGGTTTCCCCTTAGCCACCAATGTCATTCAAGTGATTTGATATATCATAAACAGAGTAGTAGAGTGTGTCTTTTCTATGTTGGCATTTTCTTTTTCCTTGTCCATGTGCATCGTAAATCAGTTATTCTGAGGATGTCAACTGATATTCTTTTGTACATATATTGTTATTCTTTTCCACCCATAATTTAGTGATTCTTTTGTTATTCCATTAAAAAATTCACAAATGAACAAGAATTAAAAAATACCTTTCTATTAAAGTTGCTCTCATTTTGGATGTAATATTAGATGGAGCAGCTTCATTCAGCCTAAATACTGATTCAATAACTGTGAGTTCAGTGGAAGTAGTATCCATACCAGCAAAAGCACACCAATCATTCACTACCAATCCAGCACCTACCACTTCACTACCTCTGTTTACAGTACCAGCCTAAAACAAAAAAATAGATTATAATTACAATATAGACCTTAAAGAAATTTAAAATGATTAATTAATAAAGAAATAGGAAAAATTTCTTGAATCTTGTGATTTTAAAAAGAAATGAACTATATTAATTAAACACTTACAACTAGAGGTACTTGCAACAATGATGATAATTCTTCCTGATCAACTATAGTTGTATTAGGATGCAACAAACCTCCTTGGTTACTGAGTACACAATATGATCCCACTAATACATTACTGGCAATGGTCTGTCTGAATACTTCAACTTTTAATGTATCAGCTATAAGTTCTTCTGTTTCCTAAAACACGTTCAGTAATAATAAAATATATAAAGAATATAATATTTTCTTACTCTGTCTAAATCTGGATGAACCAGAGCTACATAATCATTACAAGCTATCACATTTCCAAGAGCAGACAACCTTTCTTCTACTCTGTGTACTTTCACTGTATCTGGTAGAGCATTTCTGATGTGTTGAAGTTCTGTATCGAATGTGGAACTTGGAACTAACAGACCATTTTTATTTCCTACACACATTCTTCCAATAATTCTACAACCTGCTAAAGAAGCATGTACTACTGGTATTGTTTCACCTAACTCGCCTTCAAATGTACTAAAATATGAATTGCGTTAAAGCATCAAAAACTACTACATTTAAATCATTCAATGTTTAGGAAAACAAAAATCTTAAATGTTGCACAACATTGTTCTTGTACTATTTACCTGTAAAAGTTTTCTGAACCTCCAATTCCCACCAGACAGTATGCATTTGTAAGTTTGGAGAAAACACCAATTTCATTATTATTTTCAAACTGGACACGTAATGCCATTTTTATAAAGAATTTAATCCGCAAAAATTCAGTAAAAGTCGGCCCAAGCAATATTACAAGTCAAAAACACGTTTTTGATCAAATATAAAGAGAAGAAAGGTGTCAAAATGTCAAAGTCATTTCTTAATATAAAAGAAGAACAAAGATTATTTAGCACTCCTTGTCGTCACTTTTGAGGTTTTAAAGAATTATCAAAAAGAAGAAGCAGTATTTTTTTAGCTAATGAGAAAAATAAATAGAACCTTGATGTAAATATTTGTGTAACTAGAATAATAATGGATAAATTAACGTTAATTTCAGGAACCCTTTTTATGGCGGCCGATATTTTTGCAATAGTTAGTTTGGCTATGCCAGACTGGATTATTACAGATGTAGGAGGTAAGACATATTTTAATAAACAGGAATGAAATTCTCATTCTTATAATTTAGGAGACACCAGGCTTGGCTTAATGTGGACTTGTATGACTCTGTATAATAGACCTCAAGTATGTTTTACTCCAGATCTTCAACCAGAATGGCTTTTAGCTTTAGTGTGTATTTTTGTTGGATGTATTTGTATCACAACTACCATTATTCTTCTTGCATCTTCGCATTGGGATAGAAATGTGGTACCTTATGCAAGATGGGTAGGATTTACAGCAAGTAAGTGTTTTTATTTAACTTGTATTCAGGCCTGCAGTAAAATTCATGTTTGTTTTAGTGGTTTTATTCTGCTTGGCTGCAGTGATATTTCCAATGGGCTTTCATGTAGATGAAATAGGAGGACAACCCTACCAGTTACCAGGCAGCCATCAAGTAGGCATCTCATACATTCTTTTCATTCTATCTCTGTGGATTACTGTGATTTCAGAATTATTTGCTGGAAAAGTATGCCTTCCACATTTTTAGCATCAAAGGGATGTTAAACTCTTATTTGTAATATTTGTGATAGTGACTGGGTATGCTTTAATCCATATAATAAGTTAAATGGATATTGTCAAAACTATATTTTAATGGATTATTTTATAAAGTCATGAAAAAATCTTTATTAGTCACTTAATAAATCACTCAAGAGTTAAAAATTTCATAAAATTGGTGATCACCACAGCAAATGACAAATCCTATACAGTTTTTAAGGCACACATACTATTACACAATATATAAAATATTTCATTATTAGATTTTAGACAGAAAATTGTAAATTACAAGTTAGATATTTGTTTTGAATTCTTGTGTGGAAGTGATTAGCCTTTCAACCAAAAGAAAGCTTATTGCAGTTTGGCTAATTATGATTTTTTCAATGGCTCAATGGGTAATTACATTCCATTTGGAAGATTTTCCTCAAATTTATATAAAACCCATGGCATTACAAACTCTAAAATTGTATTAAACCTGTAAAGTTGAAGATGTTACTGATTTCATGTAATTCTTTACTGAACTGTGATTCTCAAATGTTTATTTGTTTTTTTTTAACATAAGTTTTAGTTTTAATGACATTATTTTATCTGTTTTATTGTGCTACATGCTGTAGTCTACTAAGGTTTTGTTGCAGCAGTTTATTTTATTCAATTATAGCTCATTGGTCTGTTCTAGGATAAGAAAATTGTCTTTTATATTTGTTGATAATAAAAAGTACTCTAAATAGCTGTTTTATTTATGTACCATAGAGCAGAACTCTGCTGTGTTACTGATTAATGTAATGTTTATGTGTAAATGGTTCAACATCATTGCATCACAATTCGATACACCTACATACATCAGAAGAATGTTAATGACTTCTTTAAGATTGCACCTTTGGGCTACAAATGTTCTGGCAACAGTGTGGAAAATATTTTTGGACTCAAGTTGACTACAAGAGAACCAAGGTAAGTTTATGTTTAACCTTGATAAGCACTACATATAAAGTACATATTCATTTTTAAGAAATTTTAAATGTCAAAGGCTTATGAATCCTACATTATTCACTATTCTGGTTTTACTCTGTATAATAAACATGTTTTTAAGTTTTTGTCTTGAATTTTTTAAATTTTTCACTTTTCGTTGATTCGGATTTGTGCTGTTCTGCTGTATTTCAATTCCATTATAGGCACTAGTTCAATTATTCTTAATAACTAAAGAAAATTTAAAAAAAAAACATTGTAAAGAAAATGAGTTTATTAAAAACAATATATTTTCATATCCATAACAGGTAATCAGTCGAGTAGGAAAATCTTATATCCACTGATTGTAATATCTTATTTAAAACTGGAAATAGGTAAAAAATTACTACCTCTTCTTTTTCTAAATTGATACAGTTTCTACAATGGTCACTATTACAAAAATTTTGCAAATTTAAAAAAGGCTGATATAAATTATTAGGTATGTTGGAATGAAAAATGAAGGAAATTTTTATGAAAATTTGTCTACTTCATAATATAGTCCAGAATAGATGATTATCCATGTAACCTGCAAAATAATTTTCTCAATAAGTTCACATATATTGTATAATACATATAAAAAAGATATAATATACATTACACCAGTAAGCTGAACATAGTCAACTTTTTTGGTTGAGTAGAAAATATGTTCAACAATATTCTCATAAACTAGAGAATTATCATCAAGTGAATGAAACCATAGGTTTAGCAGTCAATACCCAACCACACACACATATCTTCAAGTAATGAAAAACCTATTTTTCAACAAACTAAATCATCCTATATTGCAAAAAAAGACACGAGGAGATAGACAAACTACAGCTGTTGAGTGTAGTAAAGATGAGGATTTTAGGAAATTTGTCACCATCTTAAATACTAACATACTATACTATAGTTAGAAGAGGGAGGGAAGTTGCCGGGAATTGACAGGAGTGACCACAGGCCAAGATCCACAACGGATTGTTGTGCCACTTATGATGATGATGATAATCCATTCCATGAATATATGACTGTTTTAAATTCGGTTTAAGGTATTGATTGAAATGATCCAATGTGCTGAATTGTTCAATAGTAAATTCTCCCCATTTTCCCATTTTTAAAATATTGTTACGACAGATATAAACCTTAGATTTAAATATGAAGTCATGATATAAATATAGAGCTGATAGTTTATAGAACTGTTGTAATTCAGATTTTGAAGTATATAATTAATATCATTGAGTTTAGTATTGTAAACAAGTTGGTTTTTGAATTAAATTAAGTGATTTAAACTAAATGTAACAATACTTAAGTGATTAAATAGTTTAATTTATTTAGTCGAATATTTAATTAGTATCAAAAAGTCACTTTTTAAAATTAAAATCAATCCGCGATATATGAAACTGTATGTAAATTTTCGTTACTTTTTAATATCTATAACGACTCGGTCGTATATCCAAACCCATACATATAAGAAAAAGCGTTCGACAGGGATGTGTGCTTTCCCCTCTTTTATTTAACATTTATTCGGAAGCCATATTTCAAGAGTCTTTGGAGGATGCAGAGATGGGAATCAAGGTGAATGGAGTATTGATAAACAACATACGATATGCTGATGATGGTGTCTTAATTTGTGACAACATAGTCGATCTTCAACAACTTGTCACTATAATCGGAGAATACAGTAAGCGAATGGGATTAGAGATTAATACCAAAAAGACGAATTTTATGATCATCTCCAGAAACTTAGATGCACTTGAAAACTCCACCATATCACTGAATACTAAGTCCATTGGAAGAGTGAGTAAATTTAAATACCTGGGATCGTGGCTTTTTGAAGACTGGGCATCAGACAGGGAAGTAAAATGTAGCATTCAGCAAGCTCGACAAGCTTTCGTAAAATTCAAGAAAGTACTGACTTGTTCAGAGTTTGATCTTCAACTGAGACTAAGGTTTACTAAGTGCGACGTATGGTCAGTGCTGCTATATGGCATAGAGGGCTGGACACTCAAAACGATGGATATAAACAGATTAGAAGCTTTCGAAATGTGGCTTTATCGCCGTATCCTAATAATACCATGGACAGCGAAAATCACAAATATAGATGTCCTTAAAAGAATAAACCAAGAACGCCAACTTTTCGAAACCATCAAGAAAAGGAAAACGGCGTATCTAGGTCACATCATGCGAAATAATAATAATAATAATAATAATAGCGTTTATTGTCCAACAGAATCCATTTATAGGACAAAATACAGTACTAAAGTTAAATGAAATATTAATAATTCATAGGTACTAACTAAATAACACATTTTTCGAGTATTTAACATAAAGAAACTACTTAATCACCTAGGTAGATCTCAGCCATCCTAGTAAGCTGCTTTAAACTGCAGTGAAATATATCGCAGTAAGCACTTAAGGAGTTATAATAGTTGCACATGAGAAATAGAGGAGAATTTAACATAAGATTAGTTCTAGCTTGTGTATTTCTGAACGTAATCGAATTTCTCACTGGATAAGATGGAACGTTAAAATTTATTTGTCGAAGAATATCAGGGCAGTCAATGAGATTATGTAGTAGCTTGTACAGGAATATTAGGGAGGCATTAATTCGTCTAGATTCTAATGATACTACGTCCAAACCGCTACACAACTCGCTATTGCTGATGCCCCTCCTGGGATATATGCCGTTAATTTTGAAAGACAAAAATTTTAAAAATTTACGCTGCACATGCTCTATAATTTGGATGTGTACATCATAAAAAGGTGACCAAATGACAGAAGCATATTCCAGTTTACAGCATACAAAAGTGTAATAAAGTAATTTAATTGCCTTAGTATTAGTGAGATTTCGACTATTTCTGAAATGAAATGAAAATGAAAATGAAATGAAAAATACCAGTTCCTCCAACTTATAATCGAGGGTAAAATTGAAGGCAAGAGAGGAATGGGATGCAAGAAAATGTCCTGGCTCCGAAACATAAGGCAATGGACAGGGATTAACGACATACAATTTTTGATACATATTGCAAGAAATAGAGAATTAATGGAAAATGTGACCCCTAACATCCATTAGTGGATTTGCATCTGAAGAAGAAGAACGACTCGGTACTTTAACTATCAATAGCTGGTATGTTCTACGCGTTACTTTCGGATTTTTTTTACATCCACTCAAAGCAAACATATTTATAACTAACAAAATGAAATATTGGATTCCTTTTCTGGTTTCTGAACCATCGTTCTGTCAATTTCTTTTCATTTATATTAAAAATAATATATTTCTTTTTATTACAGTTGTAGTACCTAATAAAGTAATAAAACAGTGTAATATCAAAGAAACCCGGCACGCTTCTTTGGTGTTTACATTTCACTGAAACCCAACCCAAATGTCTGATGAACACATTCGGCTTCATAGGCGTCATTGTATTTATTTGTAGGAGCGTTTGCGTAAAAATTTTTGTTATTTTCGGATTAAATTTCACAATAAATTTTGCATATATCTGAACATCTATTAACTGATATAATTTTAGTGTAGATGTCATACTAACAGTAGATCCTTTTTATTGGAATAATAATTAGACCAATTTATTTTCCTACTTCTACTTGCACAGTAAAATATTCCTTGTCGCAATATTTCAAAACAGTCATATATTCGTGGAATAACCTATAGACACTATTTCCAAAATAAGTATTCCCTTTTTACATAAACATTCTGCTGTACTTCAAGAAATATTACTAGTTATATAGGTGCTCATTTCTTAAAGGAAGATTTCAAACTAACAGTACTTTTAGAATGTGGTGCATTATAAATGTCACATTCTTCAGAAAATTTAGCCACTGTGTTACTCAGAATTGCTATTAAATATTCAAAATAAAATTTGATTTGCTGTCTCAGATTATGCCAGAAATATTGCAAACATAATGGTGGGAATTAGAAAGTGGTAATATTTGGGATGTTTTGCATATGCTCTAAATTTTATAAATAATTGAATAATTACACAAAGTTAGAAGATTGCTGGGATTCAAAGGAAAAATTATCTGCATATCAAAGACATGCTTAAAATTAAAGAAAATGATAAAACCTTCACAATAACTGCTTTTATGAAATGGCACAAATGTAATGAAGAATCCATGCCAATAACTGCACAAAGCATGTCTAAAAAAACCCGAGGAGTTGTCCATATAGAGTTATTTTTATTGAGATTTACTTAAGTGGTGGTAAAATCACAAATAAAATTATCAGTATTCATCTATGGATAAAAAGAGTGTGTTCTAGGATCATCAATCCCCATTTGGTGACCCCTGATCTATAATATATCAACTTATATCTATAATATATCAACAAAGTTTAAATTATGTCACATGAGTACCTATAAATCCACTGTCCCAACTAGTCTTCTGTGATTGAATTATTAATATCAAAGTAATTGCAAATATCAGCCTACTGTTTTAAAAAATAATTGTAAATGAATATTATTTGAGTCAAATACATACCAGAAACCCTGCAAAAGAAGTCATAAATCCTTCTTTTGTTAATTCCCAAGCTCCTCCATACTCATCTTCATCAATATTTTGGAAACTATTAAAGTAGAAATACATTATACCTGCATTTATGAGTGCAAATCTAAAAAATATATTAGATTATACATAAGACAAACATATAAACATTTGAAGTAATCAATATAATAATAGTAATAACTAAACTTACAGCATAAGTCCTAGGAAGCCCTTTAAAGGTATTAGTCCCCAAATTATTCCTAGTATTATGCCTAATATTTGTCTATACCAGTATATGACATCCAAAAATTCTTCCTAAAAGAGGGTAATCATTTAGTTCCATTTATTAATTAAAGATTAAGTCTCACCTTATCTGGCCATTCTGAATTTGATGTAAAAGCTCTAGTCCACACTGACGGCAAATTAGATTTTGCAGCTCCATTTCTCTCTGCTGTTTTCGGTTTTGTACTCATCTTTTCATTAAATAATTTCTATTTTCTACATATATATTTATAGATAACCTAAATTTACAAGGATATGAAAAATGTGAACTGAGGAATTTAATTAAGAATTTGACAAATCACAACATAAATTGAAACGTCATGTGATTACAAAATTACATGTATTCTTCTTTTTTGAAAGGTTCGTTCAAACTACTCTTTTTAAGTATTTTTTTTTGTTCACAGTTTTGCAAATTATTTTTCCTGACTTCTTATATTCTTCTGGTTTTAGTCTGCCCTTATCATTCCAATTACATATTTTGGCTGATTTTTGAAGTGAAAACATATAAACCTTTTCGATTAAGGGCTCGACAGGTCCTCATTATATTAAATGTCGTTTTCTATCTCTTCATCCGTCGTCTGTCCGATAATTTTTGAAAGAAAAGTCCATAGATAAATAGAAAAGTCCTGTAGTCTTGAAAGATAAATCCTATTGGTGATGTCAAACGAAAGAGTCGGCACGGTGCGGTAAAAATTTGAACTAGTGCACGTAGGATAACAAAACATTTTGTATTTGTTTATACACACATAAAATAGTTATAAACATATTAAATAAAGCAAAGTAAGGTAACAAAATGTTAAAAAGTAAATGTAAACAGTATTGTTCTGCACCACAATGCAGTAATTATCGATCGGAAGGAATAAGTATGCACTTTTTTCCTCGTGACAAAAATCTACAAGATCGTTGGGCAGAAGAATTAAAAATTGGGAAATCAATATCAAGTGGTATGATGGTGTGTTCACAACATTTTTTATCAACAGATTTTTTTTCAAGTAAGTTTGCTGAACATAATTGCAACATTTATTATATATAATGTGCCTACCTAACCTAAATAAAATTTATACACTAACATAGATTTTAATTAAAATTTCTATTACAGCTGCAGCAGGGAAAAAGAAACTTTTAAAGAAAGGTGTTGTTCCCTCTCAATGCCTTCCCAAAGGAACACACGAAAGAAAAATCAATGAGGAACTGGTGAATGCTAGGCTAATGCGTAATAAAACACGGGAATTATTAAGGTATTTGTTTTGAGTACACATATTTGCCCATAAATAAAATAATCTTTTTTTAGGACACAACTTCAGAGAGAAAATGTACATGAGGCCAATGCAGATGATGCAATTCAAGTGATTGAGTTATCTGCTGCATGCTCATCTAATTCTGTAGGTACATCAAAGGACGAAAATAATATGGAAGAACTAGATATTAATATGGAAGTAGAGAAATGTGACAAAGAAACACAAGCTGATATCTTCCAATTATTCCCAAACTTTACTATTTTGGATCATTTATTTACAAGTGAAAAAAAAATTCTTACTTGCATGGGTGTTACTGTAAATATATTCGAAGCAATAATAAAGAGCATAGAAATAATTTTACCATCTTTTCCAGATATAAAATGTCCAAATTTAAGAACAAAAGTTTCATTAACTTTAATGAAATTAAAATTAAACAACCCTTTTTTAAGTTTGGGTCTATTTTTTGGGGTGTCACGTGTGACAGCCTCAAATTATTTTTATGAAACAATTCAATTGATGTCATTTGCACTGAAACCTGCAATTTATTTTCCAACCATTGAGGAAAATAAAGAAAATATGCCAAGATGCTTTAACTCTTACAAGTCTGTAAGATTTGTTCTAGATGCAACAGAGGTTGCAGTACAAAAATTAAACTGTTTAAAATGTAGGGTCAGAACATATTCACATTATAAAAAGACACATACAGTAAAATTCGTTGTTTGTATTGCACCTGCGGGTATAATTTGTTATGTAAGCGCTGCATATGGGGGACGAGTTTCCGATAAAGCAATATTTAATAATGAAAATATTATAAAATTAGCAGAACCATTTATAGATTCTATTATGGTTGATAAAGGTGTGTTAATTGAAGAAGAATGCCTTACAAACTCAATTAAATTGGTAAGACCTCCATTTCTTCGGAAACAAAAACAGTTCTGCCAAAAAGAAGCCACAGAAACAGCTTCAATTGCCAGAGCAAGGGTGCATGTTGAAAGGGCCATTCAACGCATAAAATTATTTAGAATTCTACAAAATAAAATTGACTGGACAATGATTTCTTATTTAGATGAATGTATAGTAGTTATCTGTGCAATTGTAAATATGTCAAAACCAATCTTGGGAACATCTAAATTTTAAATCCACATTGCACCCTGTAACCATCATTCTCTTTGCATTATCTCTATGTAGGGTCAGCTTCCTAATTTGCATCTCTTCACATAATTCTATCTTGGGTCATATCAATAATAATCCCCTTTACCAACATGGCACCTAATTGTCTGCCCCTAGGTCTTCCTTTCCTACTCCTTCCAGGAATCTGCACTTCAGCAATTCTTCATATTGGTTGATTAACATCTCCACATTGAACATAACCAAACCATCTTCACCTATGCACTCTTATTTTGGCATTAATTGGTGCCACACCTAGACTTGGTGTTGCAGTTTCGCAACGATACATAAACATTTATTAAATATGAATAGTCTTTTTGTTAGTTTCTATTCTCCTCATATATTTTAAACCAGATTTTTGTGTAAGTGACACAACCGTTTTAAGGGCTAACGATTGCAAGGCGGGCCATCTGTGAAATATCAGCACATGTGTGTGTACATAAAATAAGGGTTTGTGTTCCATACAAAACAAGAGTCGAAAAGTATCTCTCAAACGATGAACATCTGTATGTGAAGGGTACCTGATTCTGCATCGGCCAAGAAAGATGCTAATATGCATCACAACTTTTGGTAGTTGAAGTGTCGCTGAAGACATAATTTGCGATAGCGTTGGGGCTATCTTTTTCATGGGATAAGAAACAATACACCATATTAATTTGTTGCTGCATATATTAAGTAGCACTTGACATATTTATTTGATATTTGGAACTTCATCGTATTTGTGCTGCAATTGAGATTGAATATTGTTAATTGGACACTTTACATTGGTTTCGGTTTATTTACTGTATTGTATATTTTTTTGTGTATTTTGTTAACACCTATTTTATTGCTTGTATGTTTTGTTTTAATAATTGTACTTATTAATTATTTGTATGCACCGCATTCTTAATTTGTTTTTCAACATTAAAATATTATATCCTTATTTAGGTTGATTTTTTTGTAAGATTATTAATTTATCTTTTATTTTTTTATGTATAGTATGTTTGCGGTTATGGTAGGTTTTGTCTTTTGTTTTGTCAGTGGTTTTTTATAGAATCGACATTTTTGTTTTGGTTGGTTTATGGTTGTCTTTTGGTGTGTCTGTTGGTGTTTCTTAGTAGCTAATAGTTAAGTTTGTAATATATTCTTCTTTAATTATAATGGTATATTTGGTTATGTATAATTTTACAGCTGTAGAGTTTTATACAGTCCGCTGCCTTTCATTTCTCTTCTTTTATTTGAATATACATACCCATTTTAAAAGGGGGAAACCAGCGAGTTCTAGATTGAACAGAATATCTCTTCCCCTTCAGGATGACCTTAATTGTTATATTGAGGTCATCATATGTTTATTTTTATATTGGTATATAGTAACAGCTTTAAAATAAAACTGCCAGATATCAAACAATTAGTATCCTTGTATAGTAACTCAGTGGAGTAAAGCATGGATTTGCGATTAAATTGATTTTAAAATTTTTCTTTAGACGACATTTAGTTGTTCCAAATGATTGACATACGCCCCACCCCAACCAAGTGTTCTTAAAATGGGCTGTACTAAAATATTTTTAAGTATTTAAATTTGTAGAGTAAACTTTGAAGGTTTTTTGTCACATTTGCAATATGTAGGTTCTATTGTAAATGACTATCAATTGTAATTCCCAAATACTTTACAGAATGAACAGACTGAATGCCAGATGTTATCCATTTTTTCCATTTTACTTCATTCCTTCATATATTTTTTTTTTTTTTCATAAGCACATTCTTTTATTTTATTTTAAAGTGTTACAATTTTAGTTTCTTAATAGTTCTCTTAATTTGTTGTAATTAATGTAACTAGTCTTAAATGTATTAATATTTGTTTTACCAATGTTCATATTAAAGTTAAGTTCTCCTATTGTATAGAAGTGATCAGTAGTAAAATGTAAATATTAAATATATTATTGTATAATATTATATATTTAGTTACTATTAGGACATTTACATTATGTAAATATATTAAATGTCATAATAGTAACTAAAGACAAACTGCTAAGTAAGACTTTAGATTATAAAAAGTTAGTTAGTTTAGGTTAAAAATAGATTACTTATTATTTGATCAGTAAACAAATAGCTTGTTCTTTATGTTAATCAAGCATAAAAAAATGTACCATTTTGGAATAATAATGATATAAAAACAACCAAGTGTTTTATTGATGGTATGTATTTAGGAAATAATATATCATACATCTTCGTAGTGGAGCAAAAGGCACATCAGTGTTTCAGTAGCAAAATAGTATAAACAAAAGATTTGATGGTAAGGTTGCTAGCCTCACCAATCATTGCTTGAGTCCCATCTTGAGTGTTAAATTATCCAATCTACTATGAAAAGCATAGCTCTTTCAGTACATTGGTTGTAAAGGAGTCTTATTGTCCTAATATATTTGTCTGATATTCTGTAGTGTTTCAGTATATTCCAGATCATGTTTCAGTTAATCAAATCAAACACTTTTTCAAAGTCTTTAGAATTAATAAAAAGTTCTTTCCCTTTTATTTTTGTAGCTTCCTTTAGTCTTTTTGTTATTGCGTGTAGCATCTGTGTGTTATTTTTTGCTCTATGTGCAACCTTTTGCCTAGTCTAGCTCGTTTTTTACTTCCCTGTTTTTTTCTTTGTAATCTTCCTCTAGTACTCTTCATCTTATGGGTAGAAAATAATGGATAAAATAAAAACTCAATAATTTATTATTTTTATTTATTAATTAACAAGTCATCTTTATTTTTTACCAATAATGGTAAATATAAATCAAAATAAATTATATTTAATGTATTAATTAAATTAGATATGAAATTATCATCCCTTAAAACTTTAACAATGAGACAATTGTCCTCTTTCTTTGAATATATGCATAATTTTGCTGTTTTCAAATTACATAGTGCAAGTCCTAATTGTATTTGCCCATAATAGGCATGTTTATTTTTCAAGCATATTTTTTTTTCTTCATTTACATACAGATAATTTAAAGTGTTTATCAACTCATTAATTCCACTAGTTTTACCTTGTAAAGGACACTTTATCTCTATTAAGTGTACCTCTCCATTTTCTTTAATAAATCCATCTGGACTAAATGCCAGATGAGGGCTATTAGAATTTATTATTAAGCCTGTTTCATGTAAAATGAGATTATAATTTTGCTTCAAACATTCCTTAGCAATTCTTTCACAATTTTTACCATACCTGGTAGCATGATTTCCAGCGAATTTAGGAAACATTATTTTTAATAATTTTGTTTCCCAGGATGTGTTATTGCCGCAATAATAAGTATATAAATTATATGCAGAAGTACCTGTGATTCTTATTTGCCGATGTTGCATCCACATTTTATTCTCACTATTTTGAAGCCTAGTATTTTTGCAAATATTCCCAGCTTCACACTGTTTAATACTAACAAATTCATAATAAAAGTTTATAGCTGATTGTTCACAAGCACTTAATAGCATTAATTGTTTTATATCATTGGATATTGATATAAACTGATTAAATAATGCAGCTTCAAAATCAGTTACCCTTGTTATGTTATCCGTTGTTGCTATCCCAGAACTTCGACCTTCAACAAATAACTTGAGGGCAGAACCTGGAACTACAAGTGACAATTAATATAAAATGCTCATCACAAAAAAAATTGTTAAAAATATCTTACTATTATTCATGATGTTAAGTCAAATGGGTAATATTCATTATTTATTTTTACATGTTTTAAATTAATTGTTGAGTAATCTAAAATGATTAACATGGAATCTTCACGTTTCAATAAAAGTTGGAGTAGATATTGAATATAAAATTTGTAGAAAAAAACATGTAAAAAAAATGAATATTACCTACTTGTTTCAAATGCATGTGCACTCAGAGTTTGACACTGAAAACACAATCAAAGCTAGTTCAGCCGAAATCCATGAGTGGTTGTCATTGTGACTTGACATCACAAATATGCCTATCAAAGATTTGTTCTTAAAGGTGCTGCATATATCATGCACATAGCATAGTCTCTGAAAAACCAGATTTTACTAAAAGGTGTCTGATAAGATATATTCCAAACAGTGTGAATTGTTCATATTTAAAGTCATTAAATAATATTTTTCGGAAGCTAAATGCTTCATGCTGGAAACACTATGTGCATGATAATATTCAGTGACCTTTAATGTGCACATACACAACAGCAATGTTTCTCAAATCATTATGACCTTTAATAAATGGATTTGTAGTATCTTCCCCTTGTCTCAAAAAAAATGTATTTGAGAAGGCAGAAATTTGCTTTGTGAGCTTTGGAAAATGAAATAATTCTCTGGATTCTGCAGAAGCGTATAACAGGATGTTACAAAAGTAATGAAATAATTGGCCACTAATTTTTTTCTAATAAAAACCTTAAGCATTTATTTAATTTCAAGATTTCTATACCTCTATGGCTAGTCTAGTTTTAAGCATTATTTGGCTACAAAAACTCATGTAAAACTCACCTTGTACAACTTTAAATATTTTTTCATATGCTTGATCTAATGATCCGGTAGGCTGTATATTGCGTTTCCTTTTAGCGGCATGGCAGAACTGCTTCACAGGTACAGGTTTACTATATTCCAAGGAATTATTTTTAAAACTGCCATTGCCCCAAACTTGTTCTACATCTGTACAACTTAGTACTTCTAGTTCATCTTGTCTACAAGTAAATTAAATAAATATATTAAATATTATATATACATACATTGATTATTATATTTATTACAATATTATAAATACATACACCGTTAAATCGCAATAACTCAAAAAACCTACTAAAACACACTTACCTCTGGGCTTGTAATAAAATTGCAATCACATGTTTGCACATTCCACCCTGGCCGGCTTTACAAGTGCATTTTGCCACCCACTCGTCTCTTAACACATCCACAGTGATTTCATGTGGGGCACCATTTAAATTAGTCGTTTGCAGACACAAACCGACTAATTTATTATTATATATGCCACACAACAAAACGTGGCCAGCCTTTAACAAGGCCTCGCCTTCTTTTAAAGGTCTTTTTGTGTCTCCTATATATTTTAAAATATCGAGCAGACTAACTACAATTTCTTTATTTGCCATATCGTTAAAAAATAATAAATGAAAGATAATTAATACGGATAATTTTTAGACACTACAATGATTCACATACAAAGATTATGGAAGCTCTGTTTTGTTTTCCTACGTGCGCGATCAGCTGATCATCTGTCAAAGCGCCCCCTACAGTTCGTTGACATCGCCAATAGTCTTGAAATTTGGTACTGGTACACAGGGTGACACAGGTTCATCTTGTTGTAAGCAAACACGAACCTGTCGAGAAGCCGGCTAGAGGGCGCTAATTAATGGCGGGAAAAAATAAGGGGGCAATAATAAAAATAAACATGGGCAACTTTCCCGTTCTCGTTACAGGGCGGTTTCTCGTTCTCGGTATTGTGCATCTAAACATTAATTTACGTAGAGGTTAATTTTTTCCCGTTTCCGTTCTCGTTCCCGTTCCCGGGCAATTGTGCAGCCGCCTTTACACTTGACTGCATATAAGAAAATTTTAAAAGATCTCGTTTATGTTAGCTTTATTTATGATTTTTATCATGAAATAATGAAGTTTGCGATTTCCTTTATCAAATTAAAACTTGTAAGAAAGCAAAACGATTGTTACAAAACATTGCAAAACAATTACAAAAACCCATTAAACCCGAAAATCGAGAGGTGCAGAGTGAAATAATTGTGCTAAAGCAGCAATAAGTCGGTGTAAAGTTACAACACCTATCGCAGTGTGAATAAACCGACAGTAAGTGGCTAATTACTAACAATAATAAGCACAGAATACTATGGGTTTAGTATTCTGTGATAATAAGCAAAATCAGTTGTTCCGATACGAACAGTTTCTGTTGTTTAATTTAGCGATAAGCGCAAACAGTGTTGCCAAGTCGTAAAAAATATTACATGAGAAATAATTCCAGAAAGCATGAGAGGGACGATTTGCAGGGTATTTGTTACTAGCCGAATTTATGTCATGAAATTCAGTATAAAATGAGTAATACGAATACGAACACCTGTTGGGTACACTTATAATATCTTACAAACTCAAGATACCTATTATCGTTTTCGGGGATTACCCGACAGGAATAATCACATTACCACACATTCAAAGCGCGACCTTGCCATTTGTTTATACGTATTTATACCATTAAGCACGATCGACGATGTTGTGAAATGCTGGGTTTCAGTTTCGTGCTTAAAGTGTTTATTCATTCTCATACATTATGCATTCCTTGTTATTGGGTTGAAAATTTTTAGTGACATAATTTTTGTGACATAAGCAAAATTTGTTTATGCTCACTTTGTTATCTGTAGTTTGCAAATAATGTTTAATATACCTTATTTTTGTCACTGTGCCTATAAGCTGAAAAGTATGAAATTTTGCAATAAAATCATGAGAGCATGAGATTTGCTTGGAAAACATGAGATCTCATGCTTTTGCATGAGACCTGGCATCACTGGCAATTAGTTCCTTTGCGCTGGGCAAAGGAACTAATTCGACCTCGGAATTCTGACCAGTAGAAAAGCGGTGTTGCCGTAATGCAAAAATAGTAAAGAATTTAAAGACAACAGTAGTATACAATTTATTGTGAAGAAAACTGCAGATAAATAGAAGATCGATTGATAAAAGCAAGACTTACGACGGGTTGACCGGGGCTACTTTTTACGCGATTGGGTAGTTGAGCTGAGCAACCAATAACACGAGCACAATTAGAAAGCAATGGGTAGTGAAGACGAGTACACCACGGATGAGGGCAAAAGAAGGAGGCTCACAAACATTTGGTTTTGGAAAATGCGCAAAAACTAAAAGATCTCCAGGCATGAAAAAGAAAAATGAAGATAACTCAGGAAAAATAATGGATATGATTCAAGGCTTGCAACGATTTATGGAAGCAGAAACGAAGGAAATAAAACAATAACAAAATAAGTGTCTAACAGAAATTCAAGACCTGAAAAAGGAAAATACGCAAATCAGGAAAGAAAATCAAGAGATCAAGAAAGATCTTAAACAAGCAATGGACAGAATTGAAAGACTTGAGAACGAGAAAAGAAGAAATAATGTAGTAATTCAGGGACTACCAATAGAAACAAATAACGTAGAAACATTGAGGAGCAATATGCAAAGATTTATCAGTACGCACCTGAACATCGATATTGAAATAGAAAGAGCAATTAAAATAGGAGAAAAGACCTGTTTACTAGAACTAACAGATAGTAACCAGAAATACACACTTATGAACAATAAAGCCAAACTAAGAAATACTAGAGAACATAAAGTATATATTAATAACGATATGAGCGAACAGCAGAGAATTATTCAAAAAGAAATTAGAGCTAAGTAAGAAAAGAGTAGATGGAGTACAGTCCAAATGGGGTTTCAAAAACTAATTATACATGGAGAAGTATGGACGTGGAACAGGGAGATGAAGGCTCTCAACAAATCCAGGAAGAAATAGCAGACAATCAGCCAAATAGAACTGATCAACCTGGAATAACAAACAAGGCGAGAATAAGGTTTAACGATATAAATGAATTGGACAACAAAGAAAACTGTAACAAAGACAATTTAATACAAGATCAAGGTGCAAATAGACTACAAGCGTAGGTACATAAAAATGGCTACGTGGAACGTCAGAACGACAAAGCACAATTAGATTTTTTGGCGATCACGGAAACTAAAAAGAAAGGTCAAGGAATGGATGAATTGGATAAAGAACATGTATTTTTGTACAGCGGAGTCAGCAGGGGCGGCTGGTCCTATGAGGCAGGTGAGGCAGTGCCTCACCAGTATTAATCGACTATTTACGTTCTTTAACTACAATTTAACTTTTTGGAATTTTCTAAATAACTTTATTTTCATTATGATAAAAAATTAAAATAGGTACACCCCTGATGTCTTATCTTTGTATATTTCTTCATAATCTACGGGCCGGACAAGGGACAAGCTTAAACCACAAAATATTAAATAAACAACGGCGCCTATCACCTATCATCTGTGTATCTCATTCTCTCTTTAAAAATTATAGCCGAGGCAAGCCTCACGGCATTGCTCTGTCTAGCATATTAGACATCACATTATGTAGCGAAATTCAACATGATTTATTTATTTTCTGCCCACTATTTCACCGAAGGAGAGGCAAGCCTCTCTCGTTTGGTGTAGTTCTTTTAATTAACAGCGTTGCCGTTTTGGTACAAAGGTACCCAATTCGCTACATTTTTTCCCTCGGGGTATAAAAGTACATTTTAAATAAAACATAGATTTTTATTTGAAAATTGTAACAACATTGGAGTATTTTCCTTTAGTAGATGGTACTATACATATTGTTCTATTGTTTTCCGATTTAACAAACAATATTTTTTTCTATGCATTTACCAGATTAGCAACTTTGGTACATTTTGGAACATTTCTGCAAAATTGTTGTAGTAAGTAGTAGTTAAATTACATCCTGTTGACCTGTTGGTGCGGCAGGATCACGTTTGACGTATCTCGTGTTGTTTTTCATTAAAAAAACAGTAAGATTACATGTTATATAATAAGTGCAATTCTAATTAAGTTTTTTTAATAATTTTGGTGGGTTTGTTTTTGTCTGCAGGATTTTCGGTTTTAGTGAAAAATGGATTTAGCACCGAGCACTTCGTCACAACTTTCCCAGGTAAATGTAAATATTCGTAATACTTGTAATCTCGTAAATTTTTTAGTCAAACAGCAGAATTTTTCAAGTCATTCATATGAAGATAAATTATATATAGTTAAAGTAGTAAAACGACCTATTCCAGATTTAAGTAAACATCTTGTTTCTATCGGTGGCGTCGGAAAACCAAATCGGGGATTTCAAAATGCATGGTACGAAAAGTTTGACTGGCTTACGGGTAGTATAACATTAAATAAATTGTTTTGTTGGCCATGCATTTTATTTGCCACAGCTAATACTAGCGACAAAGTTTGGTTCAAAAATGGTTATACTGATTTGAAAAATTTGTCTCGGAGTCTATTGTTACACGATAAAAGTTCTCAACATATTACATCGAATTGCAAGCTTACTCTTATGAGAAAACAAAAGCAAAATATCGCTACAGCACTAGACAATTCGCGTAAAATAGATATTGAAAATTTCAATGCTAGGGTTAAAGATAATCGGCAAATTTTAAAAAGCCTTACAGATATTACGTCACACCTCTGTATGCAAGAGTTACCGTTTAGGGGGCATGATGAATCTAATGAATCTTTAAATTGCGGGAATTTCAAAGAGCTAGTTGTTCTTGTTAGTAAATTTGACACTAATTTAAAAACATTTTTAGAACATGATAATGACTCTAGATCAGTTTTTTCTGGGACATCTAAAACCATACAAAATGAATTAATCGATTCAATTGCTTTTGTTATAAATAAAAAAATTGAGGAAGAAATTTCAAAATCATTATTCTTTTCCTGGCAGGTGGATGAGACTACTGATATAAGCTGCCATTCACAACTATCCGTTATTTTTCGTTACGTAATAAACAATAAACCAGTCGAACGATTCATAGGATTTTACGATGTAAGTTCCGGGCGTTCTGCTCAAGATTTATTTGAATTTTTATCTACCAAATTTGATCGTGAAGAAGATGGCACTAGATTAGCAGTCGCCATTTATATCACTTACTAACAAATCTCCCAGATAAAAAATACCTACTAACCCCCAAAAAAATATAAAAATCCCAAAAAAATTAATAAAAAATATATAAATTCAAAAAAATATATAAAATAATAAAAAATTCACAAAAAAATTATAAAAATACAAAAAGGCCACGGGAGAGGCCACCTAGATCCTTGAGGCTACAACTTGGCCGTTAACCAAGGTGCAGGTTCGAGGATTACAGCTCCCTCGTTTTTCGTTCGCTTTTATCTCACGATATGAGATTTCATGATAAACGGGAGTAAGTCGCTTAACGACACCTTGTGTATGATTTAAGTTACATTTATAAGCACCCTATTACACATGGTGCTCATAAATACAGCTCAATCGCGGACTTTTTCAAAAAGCAGTCAGCCTTTATGTTGCACCTTCAGTGCACATAAGGGAGGGTGGAGGAGGGCTTAGGAGAGCTTTGAGGTGAGGATGACTTTTGTTGATCCGCGCGCGTATCGTCAGAAGTCCTTCTCACGCCAAGTCATTGTTTGCTGGCGCGAGCATTGCCTCCTTAGCCGGGTATGACTGGAGCAAAGAGAAGCTAACCATAATAATAATAATTTTCCTTAAGTGTAGTGTGCCTCACCAGCTTGTACTATCACGAGCCGCCCCTGGGAGTCAGTACCGATTGTAGAGCGGCAGAAGGTGTTGGATGCCTAATGAGAGCAAACTATATGTCATATGTTAAAAATTGGAAATTTATATCACAAAGAAATTTAAAGATAGAGATAACACTAGATAATTCAGAAATAACAACTATATTAGTCACATATGGCCCTAATGATGACGAACCATTGAAAGTTAAAGAAGAATATCGGGAAGAGCTCAATGAATCTATAGAAAATGTGAAAGGTAGAATAGTCATTCTAGGCGATATGAATAGCAGAGTTGGTAAAAGAGACGATGATAACATAGATATCTTGCGTATGCAGGGGGAAGATACAAGAAACGATAATGGAAGAAGGATGATAGACTTTTGCATGGAGAATGATTTTATTATAACCAACACATTTTTTGAACACAAGGATATACACAAGTTCACGCGAGAAGTCAGGAGCAGAAATGAAAAATCAATTCTAGATTCGTTCTAATTAATAGAGAATTTAGGAAAGAGGTCACTGATGTCAGAGTTAAAAGAGCCCCGGAAATCTATAGTGACCACTATCTGGTAGTGGCAAAGATAAGATGACCCCAAAAAACACCTAAAACTACTAAACAAAGAACGAAAAATAATAAAGTGAACGAGAATATCCAAAACTATAAACTACCAAAAGTGACCACTACTGACCAAAAAGTCGCGGTCATGTTTAAAAGTAAAATAGAAGAAAACTAGCCAAATTATCTAATGCACATAGTACTGACAACTTACAGGAAACTTGAAAACAATTTAAAGTAACCATAGTGACGACAGCAAAAGAAAAGTGTGGAATAAACCGTGTAAACAGAAATAAGAAGCAAACACGATGGTGGGACGATGAATTAAAAGCCCAAATAAAATATAAAAAACAGAAATGGAAAATATACTTAAACAAGAAAACAGAAAATAGTTACGAAAAATATAAATGACAAAGAAAGGTGGTGATAGCCGGGGTAACCAAAAATTGTTTTACAAGGCACTAAGAAAAGGTAAAGAAACAACGATGAAACAGGTGAAACGTAAAGACGGCACGCTGATTATCAAACCAAATGTGATTATGGAAAGATGGAGACAATACTTCAGTGAACTCCTAACACCAAGACAGCCGAAAGAGGAAACTGTAATGATAGAAGTAGAAGGAGAACATGGACAAGAGAAGTATATCCAAATATTATAATAACCAAAATTATGAACGTGGCTTGGAACCGATGTACAGTTCCTGAAGATTGGAGAATTGACATAATACTACCAATCTTTAAGAAAGGAGACCCAAACTCTTGTGAAAATTATAGAGGAATTAATCTACTCAGTATCGTCTCCAAAATATATGAAAGCATCCTAGAAAAGAAATTAAGAGACATCGTTGAACCACATCTGGATGAAGTACAAAGTGGGTTTAGGAAGTCACACGACACCGTACGCAAGACCATATATTTACGTTGAAACAAATAATTGAGAAAGCTAGAATAAAGAACACATAATTATATAGGGCTTTTCTAGATATTGAGAAAGCATTTGGCAAAGTGTCCCAGGAAGCAGTTTCAAAAAGTCTGCAAAATAGAAATATTGAGCATCAACTAATAGGTGCGATCAAAAGTCTGAATCAAAATACCAAGAGTTATGTACGTAAGGATAACTTGGAATTAGAGATGTTTGCAATAAACGAGGGTCTAAGACAAGGATGTGTTATGAGCCCCACACTGTTCATATTGATTATTGACGACATAATTAAGGAAACAAAAGAAAGTATACACAAAGTACATATCGGATATAGTAAACTACGACCGGTTGGTATAGCTGAGTGTGCATTCGCAGATGATCTCATATATGTTATGCGCTTCCAACGAAACGGACCTCCAGAAAAATATAGATAGCTGGAATAATGAGCTGGCAATTAGAAACATGAAGATTAATGTTAAGAAAACCAAGGTGATGCTAATAGCGAAAACTAACCGAAATGTTAACATTGAAATTAACCAACAACTCATAGAACAAGTAGATGCATTCAAATACCTAGGGGTTACAATAGACAGAGAAGGTACCATGCAGAATGAAATAACAGAAAGAATAAGTAGTGCTTCAAAACTGTACCATAATCTCAGTAGGGCATTCATAGGTAAACCGGAAATCAGCAGAAGAACCAAAATGACAAAGACAGTATTCCGACCTATCTTGATATATGGAAGCGAGAGCTGGGTTTTAACAAAGCAATTAAAAAGCAAGATACAAGCCATGTAATATGTAAGACGAGTCAAAGGAATAATACGACGAGACAAAATAAGAAACGAAGTTGTTAGAGAAGAACTGGGCACAGAATCTGTACTACATGTTATTGAAACACAACAGATAAAATGGTTTGGTCATCTGTGCCGAATGAGCGACAACCGACCCGTTAAGCAAGTCTGGAAGGCTAAAGTGAAAAAGTTTAAAACCAGAGACAGACCACGGAAACTCTGAGATGACAAAGTAGGGCAGATTTTGAAAAGTAGGGGAATGGAATGGTCAGAAACTCAAAATAAGACAAAAAACAAGAAAGAATGGGCAAATTTCGTATACACCTACAATATACAATCTTAGTTCATGTCTTTTTGAAGTGCACATCAGTCAGTGGCAAAGGAAAGTATCTGGTTGAGCAGAATGGAAGAACCTTTTTAAGCAGGCCAAGACACTGAAGTAGCATTTACTTTGTTTTGTTTGTAGCTGTTATTATTTTTTCCTTAGAGGTTTTAGCTTTGTTTTTATCAGAACACTTTCTTCCACGCGTGAGATTTTTACTATGCAGATGTGATTCATAAATCTATGTTTCAAGCAATGTTGATATAGATTTGTTTTTTTTAATGTGACATTTATCATCATCCTTTTTGGGAACGTAAAACTCAATTTAAAATGTTCGTTAACAATATCACGATATTGCCTTTCAGTATTATATATAGAGGAGTATACCTGTTACTAAAACCATTCCTTGTATAAATAAAATAAGCAATGGAAATTCAAATCGCTATCTAAATATAGGTTATCACTTTTACTTCGTTTATAATAAGATTCTACGGGTTGAATGGACTTGACAACACTCTTGTGTTAAATCACAAACACTTTTGACAACGTCCTCGGTTCATACCTTATGATGATTGTGATGGCATCTCTGATCTATTTATATCAAACCGCTAGTAACGTCCAGTTTTTGCAAAGCAGTGTAGACAAACTGTGTACTTATTATAGAGAAAGTATTTAAAAACGTGTTTTTACAAACATATAAATTCATCCTTATCACCTCTCTTTACTTTCAGTCTATAAATGAGAGTAAAATTGCGCCTTGATACTGTATTAGTAAAACCCTTCGTTTTTTTTTTGTTTTAGTACTAAGTAAGCTACAAAACCCTATTGCTTTTTTTCTCTCTTACCTAAATTCCAAAATTTATTGCAAATGGAAATCCTTTCATCGGTACTAGTTTTTTAAGAACATTTTTGTCTACAATTTTCTGGACTCATCGATTTTGATGATTTCGCAAACTGGTTGTACCATTACGACTTTTATATGATTTATCTGTATTTTCTAGTCTCTTGTATTAATAATCCAAGATGTATTATGTCGACGTCTGATGTTACCTACATCCTTTCGAAAATCCTGAAAATAAAGAAATCGGGGTGTTTGCTTGTGGTGCTGATAATAGGTCAGTAGTAGATGAAACGACTGACTGCAGTTTTTGTATAGCATTTTCATTCCAAGGACAAAATTAGTTATCACAATCGTAGTCTAAATGGTTTTTACCACACTCGGGATGGAATGTGTGTGTTATCTTCCTCTGACTGGTTCTATATTGATTCTAAAAATAATTCAATGTTAAGTTATCATTGTGTATCTATAAATAATATTATTATCTAGATTTAGCCATACGGCTCACACTGCCTCTAAAGGGAAAATTCACTGTAATATATGTGGTGCCATTGTTAGGCAACCAACATGACAGGAGCCTCGTGGTGACATCACCTGTCATGTTAGGGCAGTCAACATGAGGGTGTCAGATAAAGTATCACAATAAACGGCCTGGAATAAAACATACTTATTTATTCATCCTTATACCCTGGCAGGTTAACCAGGATATTACATGGTGTCAGGTGTTTATTCGGGCTAAATAGTCTACGAGTTTTACACGTTTTCTGACGATAGTTTGTGACTAATATGGAGAATTTGTGTCGACCTCCTGAACCGTTGAACCTAGATGGAAATATAGCGGAAAACTGGAAAAGATTTTCACAAAAGTTTGAGTTATTCCTGACAGCCACAGGATTGCTGGATAAGCCAGAAGCACAGAAGATAGCCGTATTCTTGAACATTGTGGATGATGAAGGACTGGACCTTCACAATAGCTTTACATACACAGAAGAGGAAAATAAGAAACTAGAATCAATCATAAAGAAATTCGAAGATTACTGCTCGCCGACTGCTAATTTAATATTTGAACGATTTAAGTTCAATAGTGTAATGCAAGCTGAAGGCCAAACATTTGACAACTTTCTCACAGAGCTGAGAAAGGCAGTAAAAACTACTAGTTACCAAGACCAAGATGAAATGGTAAGAGATAGAATAGTAATGAGTATATGGGACAAAAATACCCAAGAAAAACTACTAAGAGAACCAAAGCTAACATTAACAAAGGCTATTGAATTCTGTAGGACAGTTGAGGTCAGTAAATCACAATCCAAAGTTATTCAAAGTGAACTAGGGGTTAATGCATTGAGAAGTAAGCCATCATCGTCCTCAACACCTAACTTGAACCAGAGCAGTTGCCATAGATGTGGATACAAACACAAGAAAAATGCAAATTGCCCAGCCACTGGTAAAAGTTGTGCCAAATGCCAAAAGCCAAATCACTTTGCTGCAGTATGTAAACATGATGAAAAGAAGGTGATGTCACCACGAGGCTCCTGTCATGTTGGTTGCCTAACAATGGCACCACATATATTACATCCTCCCTCTTATAGATCTAAGCGTTCAGGGGGTTTTACAGAGCGACCCGACCTAGTAGTTTTAAGCGATGGTTCATAGACTCAGATACCTACGGTATCAAAAGGATTGAGCTCTGGTGGGACTCTTTCCGTGTTATCGAGTCCTAGGTGACTTGGTATGTTGAAGTATCTCCCAAAAATTTTCGTACACATCTGGACGTCGCGAGGAGTACAACTTTCTGCATGGCCTTACAAAGATGTTCATTTATACCCAGCTGTTTTATGTTCGCTAGGATGTTTTTGGGTGTCTGGGTACTTTCCATTCTCCATTTAGCACGGAATTAACACGTATTTAACACGAAAATTGTTAGTGTTAGGTATCGCCACATCAATAAGTGTTGTTTGCCTGGTAAGTTTATTCACTAGTAAGAAATCCGGTCTATTATGGGCCACTGGTTGGTCTGTGAGCATAGTGCCGTCCCAGTATAGTTTGTAGTTGTCATTTTCAAGCATTCTGTCAGGGACATATTGATAATAAGGAAGATGCTCGGTTTGGAGAAGTCCCAGTTTGTCAGCTGGTTAAACTCCCCCCTCACAGGACCCTATTCCGACACTGTTATTCACAAATTTTAAGGACTTAAGGTAGAGGTAGCACATAAAAAAAATTCGGTGCTCAACCAAAACCCCCCAGAAGAAAATTCTAGGTGCACTACTGCCCATTGCCTCGATGTTTTGGCCATCTTGCATATCGAAACCTGAACCTTTCCTCTGACTATATTTAGTATACGGCACTTGTCTAGTCCAAAATGCATACTGATATCATTTGAGAAAATTTCTAGTTTTTAGTATCTGATCTAAGTGGTTTCGAGTGGAAGCCATTAATTTCAAATCATCCATACACAACAGATGATTGAGCTTCGCCACAACAGTATTGTTATTTTCTGATGCTAAAACCTGAGTCAGTGGAGTTCAGTAGCTGAGATAGTGGGTTCATGACTAAACAGAACCAAAGAGGACTCAAGGAGTCCCCCTGGAAAAGGCCCCGGTTAATTGGGATATCTTCAGTTTCGATGTTGTTTTCACCAGGTATTTGAAGGTGAATTTTAGTCTTCCACTTCGTCATTATATGCTTTAAGAGGGTCACTATATTATCATCGACTTTATATATTTTCAATATATCTATAAGCCATTCATGCGGTACTGAATCAAACGCCTTCTTATAGTCGATGAAGGCGGTGAAAAGGTTCCTTTTTTGGTGTACGCCTGGTTGGAAATGACTGAGTCAATAATAAGTTTTTCTTTGCAGCCCATGGAACCCTTATCGCATCCTTTCTGTTAAGGCTCTATGATATTGTTTAGAGAACAGTGTTGATATAGATACGCTGGGCTATACAGGATGTGACCAATTTGTACAAAATTTGAAGACAAGTAATTGGGCGGTACTTGGCTGGATCTTGGGCGTTATTATGATCCTTCGGTATTAGATAAGTGGTTCCCTGAGTAAGAAATGGTGGTATTTCCTGCGAATTAAGAATAGCATAGTTAATTAATACTGTTAAAAGCTAGCGTGTACACTCCAAAACTTCTTTAGCCAGAAGTTTTGAACTCCATCTGGTCCAGGAGATTTCCAGTTACGAAGCTCTTTGATAATGTTCGAGACTTCTTCACTGGTGAAATGTTCATAGAGAATATTACTGTAGTGTTGACAGTTATTCGTCGTTTCTTCAATCCATCCACCCCGGGAGCTACTCATCCATGAGTAGCTCCCGTCGAAAAATGAGTTTCCCAAAACTTATGAATTCCTTCTTGACTTGGGTAGGATTTATTTACATTTTCTACAGTGGAATTCAGTTGCCTATAAAGAGCCTTCTCTGCATGCTCAAAAAGTATATTGTCACATTTCCGGCTGTTACTCACTTTGTATCTCCTTAGGCGACCTGAATATACGAAGAGTTTTTGTTTTAATGTGTCCACGCAGTGTTGAGCTGTGTTGTTTTCTGGATCATATTGTGAGTATCTTCCAGTGTTCAGAATTATTTCTTCAGTTCTTTTAACTACTTTTCGAGTTCTTACTTCTCGAATATATTCCGTAATTTGTCCAATGTCCCTACGCAGTAATTCAATCTTTCTCAGCAGTCGTTTTTCCCAGGGTGGTATTCTGTTACCAGTCCTTCCGATGTTGGTACCCCGTCATGTTATGATCTTAATGCCCATAACATTAGCAATTGCTGTTGCTGCACAGTCAATCAGCATATGCAAATATTCTAATGTATTGGCTTCCACGATATAATTGGGTAGTACTTCAGTAGTCACATTTGTAACAGCGATCCTAGTTTCTTACAAGAGTTTATTTTTGGTAGCGGTGGTCTGCTAAGTAGGTTTGTTCCACTAAACTCTTGTACGGCACGTCCCATCTTGTTTATCAGACTATCGTGCAACTCGTTATTCTCCTGTTGTATATTATCAGATGGAGTTTCTTGTATAAGAAGCTCAGGAATCTGCTCATTAGAGATTTCATTAGGTACTTGGAAATGAAATGAACTCATTTTCATTGATATTTAGATTATTCCATACAATACAATTGGCAATAGGAGAGGAAGTAATATCATTATGATCTAAAAATACATTCGTATAAGTAAAAATTTTTTTTTCGGCAAGGGGATTATCTTACTTAAAAGCACAAACAAAATTGTATTTATAATTATTACGGAAATAAAGTGATTTTTCAACAATTTACATTTTTTGCCCCCTTATTTGTGTTTACCTAGCGGACAACACACGCACTAAATTTTGAAAATCGACTTCACTTCTTGTCCTCCAGTTCTACATCTACTGAGTATATATCTGCACTCTGATCTATTATTACTACATCTAATATACACAAAAGAAATGGAATAGCCGCATAAGTAAACTTTTGATTGAACTAAAATGATTTTTCGATAATTTACTACTTTAATTCTACACTTCTAGAGATTTTTATAGGTTTTGTTGGAAAGATTGATAAAGAGGGCTACTGGATATTGTAGTAAGATTGGGCCACATAAAAAAAGAGAAGAAAATTATTGACAAATTAAACCCTGCGAAGTTAGTCATAATTGTCCTTTGTGTTTTGTCAGCTGTCACAGTTGTCAAAATGACGTCTAGTGTTCATGTTTTGTAAACTAATTCTTTGATCAAAATTAATAGTGTAGATTAAATGTAAATACTAACATAAGAAAGTAACAATAAACTATATATTCTATTCGCTGCTAATTTTCATGACCCCGGCTACAATGGAATTGCAAGCACAAGAATATTTGAAACAAAAAAATTGGGTGCAAGCTATAGAGTTGTTGAATAAACTCTTAATAATCAAGCAAAATACAGTGGAACAAATCGTTTCCTATCTTACTGATAGAGCAGAATGCTTTTTAGAATTAAATAATCATCAAGCTGTTATTGTGGATTCCAAAAATATCATCAAACTTTGTCCTGATCAAACTAATTATAATGTATGCTTGGCTAGAAAAAGGCTTATACATTCGCTTTACATGATTAAAAGATTTACAGGTAATTATTAAACATTCCATTATACTTTTTATCGTTAATAGTAATAAACTTATCCTTGGTTTTTATCTGGCTTACTCACTACCTGAATGCTGAATAGTCAGAATCATTGATAAGAAAGCAATAATTGTTGACCTCATTTGTTTTGACTATATTGTTGCAATTAGATAACTCTGCTATCAAACATACTATGATTGATTTTATGGCATTTTTATTTGTGTGGCTCCAAGGTAAAAGTCATAAAAACTAACTTGGACAAAAAAAGATGCATTGATTTTCTCCACTTTTTTGAAGATATATATTTGAAGGTGCAAAATTATGTATTGACTCAGTTTTTTACTTGGGTGCCACAAATTTGATATATAGATTAAAAAACAATGTATGTATACAATGTTTGTTAGTGTGTAGATTGTGATAGTGTATAAATTTTCATTAAAATGGATTTTGTATACAAAATCATATTAGAAAGGTCAGTATCTGATTGTTTACCATTTTTATCTAATTTTGGTATTATCTCTGTATAAAACACATTCACTAGGTAGATATATTTCCTCATTTTATGATTTTTTTTCTGACTTTACCTTTTTATTACTCTCTATTGGTATTTTTTCTACTAACCTATTAAGCTTATCTTCATTGTACTTGTTCTTCATTATCAAAAGGGGTTGTCTGATTGTTATTTATGCTTGGCTTTTGTTTTTATTGTCTTATTTAATGTCCTACAAATTTTTGTGATTATTATTACTCTTTGTTGCTGTTTGTTCCCCTGTCCTCTTTTGTTTTCATAAATTTGCTTTGAAATCAAAGCCATCCATCATTTTCTTTGTAGTTTATCGCTTTTCCTTTTTCTCCATTTTCTCTCTTTTAAATTATGTTTACTCTTGATTTGTTTTTCTATTTTTTCCTTTAATATTCTTTGTTCTTCTCTTTTCGTCTTTGTTCTATTTTTTTGCTTTATTATTTTCCAAAAGCTGAACATTTATTTACAAACACCAAGTGACTTATTATTGACCTGTTAAAATGTTTGTTGCCAATTATATCACCATTTCTTGTTATGTTTTTTTATTTATTTACCGACCCTAGACTGCCAATGATCACTCTTATAGTGGGCAGGTGAGTGCCTGAGAAATAACTACTTAACTACATATTAAAATGTTTACTTTTGATTCATTTTTCCATTCTTTTCTTTATTACTCCCTGTTGCTTTCCTTATTTCATCCTTGGCTTTGGTTTTGTAATCTCTGTTTGAAATTGTTCATCCATTATTTTGTAAGATATTTTCTAAGATGTCTTTTTTTTAGTATTTTTAATTTTGCTTTACTATTTTTGACCAGTTATTTTCTTGAGTTTTGGTTTTGACAATGATTTGTGATTGGCATCAGTTAAATTAGCAAGCAGGGCAATTTTTTATTTATTGATTTATCCAAATTTTTATTTTTTCACATGTTAATAACAGTTACCAAATCTTTTATTATGGATAAGTTAGTTCCTCTTCTACAACCATCAATACATTTATATTCTTTTATATCAATCACCACACCCAACACCTTAGGGTAGAAGGGTTATTGATTATATATATATATATATATATATATATATATTATATATATATATATATATATATATATATATATATATATATATATATATATATATATATATATATATATATAAATATATATATATATATTATATATATATCAATCACCTGCCTTTTTAATTCTTTCCTCAGTTCCAGAAGAAAAAAACAGGTTTTTGGTTTAAATCAGGTTTATTTGGTTTAAACCAGGTTTATTTGATATAAAATATTATAAGTCTAAATACTTGATTAAATGAATGAAATATTTATAAAATAATAGTAATAAACAATAAAAACAATTATTAAGACAACTTTTATTTTTATTTACATAATAAAAATGAATATAACAAAAAAACATCAAACATAAAAATATTCAAAACAATTAAGGTTGAAAACACAAAAATATAATTTATCTTCATTTTAAGCAGATGTATTAAACACTTTAAATAAAAAAAAAACAATTTGGAGGCTTTTTCTGTACCTAACCTGTTTCTAAGTTTCGACTGCACTAGCCCAAAGGAAGAAAAAATTCTTTCAATGCCAGCTGAAGATGCTTGGGCTGTGTGATGTTGTTCAATATCATTAATGATGTTAGCAAAGAATATAGACGCTTATAGAAGAATCTTTCACTGTTATGTTTGAAAGTTTGCAAAAGATGATCGCACGTTATGAAAAAGAATGAGAGGGTGGATCGAAAAGGGAGCGGTCATGTCAACGCTATTATTGCTTTTAAAATATGAAAGGGTGGGGCAACAAATGCAACAGATATTTTTATGTATAATGCCAGAGAACTACGAACACATAATGCCGCGTGGCCGTAGAAAAGGATTAAATTTTTGCGTTTTATAATATTTTTTAAAGAAAATAATAATATTTTAACTTTTAATAAATGAATCATATTAGAAAAAATATTATGATTCGAATTTTTAATTTAAATAGGTACAAATCTACAAATAATATTATAGTTAATAAGAAGAACTCTCTTTTTATTAACTATAAAATTAATTCAACCAATAAAGTCATCAATCACCGGAATTAAATATTTCCAAATTTTCTAAATTTAATAATTTCTTCTTTGTTTTTAATATAAAATAACATAAAATGTAAAACACAACACTGTTTTTTCTGCAGAATAATGGAAACATGTCTAAAAAGTTTAATGAAAAGTCCTGAGAAAATAAAATTTTTGGTTGAATTAACCCAAAAATTAACGAAATATTTTAAAAAAATATTTCGTTAATTTTTGGGCAGAAAAACAGTATAATAAAAATTTATGTGACGGTTTTTCGTTGTGTTGGAACAAACCTATTTTTAATTCAAAGTTATAAAATGTAAAAAATAAATGCTTTGAATATTGTAAATATCATACCTTTTTAAATTTCAAAATTCAAAATTTAACAATTTAATATATTGAAAATAAAGATTTTATTGTGAAAAAAAAAAACAAAAAAAGCATGGGATTTTTTTTAATCGTAGATGCAAAGTTAAATAAATAGCTCCTCCGTTCGTACTCCTTTCCCACTTTCCCTAACTACATCTTTTATGAGATAGTTTAAGCCGACTGCCAGATGTGTTTTAAAGTGTAAACCCTAACCAAATCGTCCATTGAACTGTTCTTCTATAAGTGTCTATATTCTTTGATGTTAGTGTCAATATTTTTGTGGCTTTTCCACCACTCAATTGGTGTCACTTTTGATACTGTTTTCAAAAAAATGGTTTTGATAAGGTACACTTTTTGTCTGAAACTTTACAATTATTGGTAAAACATCAATTTCAGGATACTCTTCTTTTGTGAAGTCTAGTGCTTTTGAGGTCTCTTCCTGTGTTAAATCTAAGTTAGGAGATTTTTCCCTTAGGTCAAGCAGATATGACAAAAAATGTGCTTCTGTCATTGCCATTTCATACTGACTTTTGAATTTTCTTATACCCTCCTCATTGCCAATATTTCTGAACTTGTTTTCAAGCTCCTTACATACAAGTACAGAATCACTAATTATATATGTATTACTTTGTACTGTATCAAGTGCTACAGAAATGGTTTTAAGTAGTAAAAGCAAGTCTTCTGCACTTCTTTTAATTCCTACATTCCCTACTTTACCCTGTATATTTTTGTCTATGGTCTGCCTATTTTCTTCACAAATTTTAGGCAATGTTGGCCAAGCTTTAATATAAAATTCCAGACAATCGCACATTGTATTCTGTCGAACTTCAATGGATACAAAAAATTTTAAATTTCCAGATTTGCGGTACTATGGTATTGGATGATTGGCAGTCATTAGCCAGAAGGTTTATATTATGAGCAGATCAGCCATATAATAAGATCTAGCCACTTCTCTAGTAGTAATCTGTAGTCCGAGCATGGTCTGACATATCAAACGTTTGCCATAAATAAGCTTCACCAGACTTTTTGATAACTAACGCACACAATGGGATGGTAATGACATTTGACCAACTATCAAAACCTAAGCAAACAACTTCATTTTGTATAAAATCGTGAATTTTTTGCATTTCCTCATCATAAATATTGTCAAGCAAGTGTCCGCTTATATCTCTTTGACTAGGTGGCTTGTAACCAGATGGTGGTGTAACCAGGTGAAGTTCTTCTATGAGACGAATAAACTGTGGATGATCAACACATTTAAATGGCGAATTTGTAGCAAATGTATAATATACTATTTGCCTGTCTAGAGCCTCCTTTTGGTTTGTACTTGTTTTGATAAGAAAGGATTCCCAGAACTTTCAGTTTTGTGTCTTTTTCAATTTTGAGCTACTAGTTGAGATGATTAGGGATTAGAAGAAGTACTTGGTCTGGACATCATTGCATCTCTGTCTGCAGTGCCTGCACTATCGTTTTGCTCCATTGAAATGAAGGATGCAGAGGAGGACTAAAAATTGGTTTAAAAAAACAGTTGGTTTAAACCTGCCAACTCTCCACAGTTCTCTTTAGTTTTTATTGTTATTTTTTGTTTGTTTTTTTCAATTATTTATTACATTAAGAAAGTGAATAAAAGAGGCTTCTCATCTTATGAGTTATGAAAAAATTAGTTGGATCTTTGTTTTATGTAATAATTAGTCTAGTGAAGTGAAATTTCTAGTCTAGTGCTTCTACAGCTAAAGCTTTTTTGGAGTTGACTTCATTGCTAATAAACAAATGTGCTAAGTTTTGTACAACAGCTATTCTGTTTAAAATGTGTTTGTTTAGATACTGAACCATATAGAACACATCCATAATCAATTATTGATCTAATATACAATTGATAGAAAAATAGAGATGTATCATCATCAGCTCTCTACCATGTTTTTGAAGTTGCTTTAAAAAAATTTAAAAGCTTATTGCATATTTTTCGATTAAACTTAATATATTCTTCACTTACTGCCAAAATAAGCTAACTTCACTTTTTAAAGTTTTGAGACATTTATGTTTTAAACTTTAATTTGTACTGAAAATCTAAGAGAAAAAAACGGCATAGGTAGGAGTGGCTAACGATAATACCAATATGGTGGTGACATCAGGGCCAGACTCAATAATAATAAAACTACTATACAAATATGACTAGTTATTCAGAAGATTTAATCATAATCTAAAAAAGTGCAATACATTTTTAATAAACTATGATTTATTTATCCCACAGTAAACACTAAAAACACGATATATTATACATAAAGATAAATTAATACAGTCAAATAGTATTAATTTATTCTCTGAAGTACGGGCCATTACTTTGTTTACATATTTGTATACTAACCTGTAGAACGATATTCCTGAAGATTTTTCATTAACATTACTTCTGCTACTGCAACTACGTTGAGAACAAGAAACCATTATTATGCACTATCACAATATATTACAGTTTCTATAAAAGTATTATAAAACTGAAAATATTCGAAAAACAACAAATATAACCAAACATATACGATCTGTCAAATGTTTCAAAACAATAATACCAATATGGCCGAAGTTAAGTCGTTTTTAGTCACGTGATGCCCTCTCCATAGATTCTAACTCAATGGTTTCTTACCAGATCTACACATCATTGCCGTATGAAAAATGTTAAGCCAGTCATGCATGATGCAAACTGGAATATATTTTTCCACCTTTTCTATAGCACTGTTCATCTACCTCTATGTAGCTATGTCCACTCTCAAGAAATTTCTATGTATGCGAATACTACTAAAGGATAATGTACATCTCTACATATTATTATCTATGTACAATATTGTACTATTCTGAGAGTTAAGTAAAGTCATCACATAAAATGTGTGCATTTATACTGAAATAGTATTGTAAATGATAAAATATTATTTAATTTTAACAGACAACTGGATTTGTGAACTGTTTTTTGAGCCTCTTCTGTTTCCCACATTTAAAATCTGTTTGGACTTCTTAGGTTTTGTCAAAAGTCAGTACAAAGGAGTCCTTAACTCAGAATAGACAAAAAGTGGAATTAGCCATGATACTATGACTAAGAAGATAAGATATTCCGCATAAGTCGTGACGTCATTGGAGAGTTGCACGTTCGAAATGTCAGTTTTTTGTATGTATCAATAAATAATCTAGAATAAATAGTTTGGAGATATCCTTATGTGTACGATTAATGTACTTATTAAACCTCTTAACTTATTTTCGTCTAGTAATTTCATCACAGAATGCATATAAATCCCATTTAACTTTAACAAGAATTCAAATTCTACTCTCCAATGACGGCATGCGCGAACACGACCGATTTTATGCTACAGGAAGATCCTATCTTGTTAGTCATAGTATCATGGAATTAGCTTGTTTTGGTAGTAAGCCGATCATATTTATTTCGACATTAATAAATGATCTATAGAAAATGTCACACTGAGAGTGAGTACGGGTAAGATACGGCTATGCTTTTCTTATGGAAAATAAACGCGCAGGGTTGTCAGTTTTCTCCAGCTGTTGATTGCTCATTGTCTCACAGGACCGGCTTGGATAAAATGCATCTGCCGGTAGTACGAGTAAAATATTTTATATCATGTATACATATACAGTGGAATAAAAAGGCATTGATGAGTTATTGACAACGAAAACTATGAATTTTTCATATAAAACGTCAACATGAGATATACAATTGAATCATATTCATAAAAGTAACATTTGAACACCTCTTTACAAGAACAACATACAATAACTGTAGTTTTAATGTTTTACATAAACTAGAAAAAACCTACATAATTTCTAGGAAAGAATTTGGAAACTTGGAAATGATATTATTTATAGATATTATATATAATATTCAAATTTCCAATTCTTTCATAGAAATTAGATTTTTTCAATTGTATGTAAAATATTAAAAATACAGTTATGTTGTTTCTATAAATAGGTCTTCATTTCTTTTGTAAAACTTCTGCTACAAATTTCCATCATTAACATAATCACCTAAATATGGCCATAAACTTGTTTGTCATAATTAGTATTTGATAAACTCCAAGCTTTCCATATTTCACCCCCTACCCATCCTAAGGATGGGTAGGAAGTGAAAGTGCTTTTGGAAAACGAAACTACACTTCAAAATTTAGTCCGAGTTTCAACAGAGAGCATGGAGTCCCATAAGTTTCAATCCTGTGAATTATTTAACGGTTGCGCTAAACTCGTAGTGTTAAATGTGTTGTGTTTTTTACAAAATACGGAACAACTTAATGTAAGTACTGCTGTAAGACGTACTTCGTTGATGACTGGTGTTAGCGAAAGAAGCATTTACAATTTCAAAAAAGAAAAAGAACAGAGTGGAACGTTGAAATCGCCAAAAAAAAAAACGTAAAAAACGAGTGTGTCAATCAAATTCTAGAATATTCACATATGACGACGGTGTAAGAAGTATTCTACGGAGAATTGTTCATTGTGAATTTTTCATGAAAAATTTGCCGCCATTCTTAAAGCATATACATAACTTCATACAAGGTAATGAGAATATACAGCCGTTGTCTCTTTCTACTTTATACAGACTTCTGAAAGATATTGGATTTGTTTATAAGAAACGTGGCCGAAGAAGCATCATGGTGGAGCGAGAGGATATTATTCATTGGCGCCATAATTATTTGAGAACTATTCGACGTTTACGAAAAGACCATTGCAATATCATATATTTGGACGAATCGTGGGTTAATGTTGACCAATCTATAAATTACGAATGGTGCGATACTACGATACAAAACAGTCGTGATGCTTTTCTCAAAGGTTTAAGTACTGGCTTAAAAGCACCTACTAAACGAGGTCCACGATATGTTTTATTGCAGACAGGTTTTTCAGGAGGTTTCCTTCCTGGCACACAGCGTGTTTTTCTGGCAAAGAAAAATGATGGCGACTATCACGATGAAATGGATGCATCGTACCACTCCCGTAAAGAGAGATTCCCTAACAATTCCTGGAATAAAGCTGCAATCAAGGAATGGCTAGTGGAAAAAGACATTTTTTTCGAGGAGTGTTATTTGAAATCCGAGCTATTAGAAGCAGCGCGTGCTTTTAAAGATCAATACGATAAGTATCATCTTGATGAGTATGCTTCACAACATAATGTTTATATTTTAAGGCTTCTTCCATATCACTGCGAATTGAATCCTATAGAAATGGTGTGGAACCAAGTTAAGTGATATGTAGGTACCCATAATACCACTTTTAAAAAACGACGAGGTACGCCAGTTGATCGACGACGGTTTTCGCACGCGTCACAGAGCAAAATTGACGCAATTATGTCACTCATGTTGTTGAGAAAACGGAAACTGAGATGTGGACTGCGGACAACCTGCAAGATGACGTAGACCAATTGATAATACACGCGAACACAGGAGAGAGTAGCGAAAGCGAATCCGACATCTCGGATGTAGAGGACGACTTTAGTATAATTAATTGAATATCTGTGAGTAACCTCGATTATTTTACACTGTGTAACCAATAAAATGCATTTACCAGTCCAATCAGAGTATGGGCTTTTCGGATATTGGGCTGGGTGCACGGAAATCGAGTTCCCGGAGGTTCCACCCTGTATATTTATAGCTATCAAGTAATGTTATTTAAAATATATTTGTTATTTTAATAAAGTATAAATATAATATAATGTTAAATAACTTACACTATAAACCTTATTCCTGCTCATCTCGTCAAGTGTGGGCAAGGAAAACCATTATCCCATATGGAATAACACAAGGTTTCGCTGAAAACTACCAGGTTGCTATGCCAAGGAACTAGGTAAACTTATATTGTGTGTAAAAAATGCGAGACTGCATTATGTTTTAACAATGACAAAAACTGCACTTCAGATTTCCACAAAAAAAAAAAAATTTCATAGTAGGTGTTAAAATTTCGCAGTGATTCAAGTGCGCAACTTGTTTTTTTAATAACATCGCCGGAATTAAAAAATGTGCAAAGCTTTTTTCGATATTCCCGTTCCTGATAATTTTTCACATATTTACAAAAGAAAAAGTTTTTCTTGGATATTGGGTTGGGTGCACGGAAATCGAGTTACCGGTGGTTCCACCCGGTATATTTATAGCTATCAAGAAATGTAATTTAAAATACATTTGTTAGTTTAATAAAGTATACAATTTTATAATAAAATTCTCGCTAAAAACTTAAGGTCTTTTTATTCAAATTCATGTCTCTTATTTGGCTACTTGAAGGCAATTATTTTATCAATATATTATTTTATAATAAATAACAGAGCCCGGCATAGAGATTTGGGTACGGTTCTGTGACTACTACTTGGACCTGTTTGTATCGCCAAGCACAAGGCGTGAAATCCGGCAATTGTGCATTCCTATATTAGCCGTACTGCACTCTCGGTGTGACATTTTCTATAGAATAATTTCTAGATATTTAGTAGTAAAATATATACTTATTAAATAGCAGAATACATATTAAATAGCATGAAGTATACTTATATATTAAATAACAGAGGACTCAAGACTGGATTATATCTACAACTTTGACTTCTTATAAAATCCAGACTCATGGATATACAGTAAGGTTTTCCTCTTCATTTGAAATCAACTAATAACTCATATTTTTTAAGTTAGGTATAATACCTGCGCTTCCATTTTTTCTTCTCAATCCCTTATGCCATTTTCAGTGTCAGATAAATAAAATATCTACAATAATGTTTATTTTTTTTTATTTCAGAAGCCGATATGGCCGCTAGAGATTGGCTAATACTGATTCAAGAGTCAGATGTAAATAAAGAAATTAAGGCTGTATTAGAATCGCTTCTAGGAAATTTCATAAATTGCACAAATGCTAAACAGAAGACTATAAACTTGATAAAGATACTAGATGCTAATTTCACTAACGGATTTTCAAATGTCAAGGTAAGAAATTATATACAGATTGAACGCATTTAAAACGGATCATACAATTTAATATACCATGTGGTCCATATGTATGGAATAAATTCATTTTTAGCGTTATTATGTACTATGTGAAAAAAACCTGAAACAGGTCGATTTTTATTCTTAAATTGACAATTTGCAGTATGAAAATAATATCCCCCTCCAGCATCTCCTTTAAATTATAAACACCCCCTCGAAAATTTTGAATAGCAAAGGGGGTCGTGTGGCACTTCGTTAGAAAGGGATTTTAGTCCTCTGTTCAGCAATGCAAAGTTTTTTGCGTTTGTGCAAAATTTGTGTGTTAAATTAAATGTTCAACTTGACCACTATTATTCACTTCTTGACAATAACAGAGGCGATTTTGGAATTCTTATACAACATTTTGTATGACCTCGGGGGTTATTTTGTTAATTTCTTCCGTTATCCTAACTTTTATATCAGCAATATTGCCTGGTCTATTGGGATATACTTTAGACAAAATCAGGTATTTTCGTATCTGTTCTGCTAAACATTAGGGAAAAAACTTTGAAGATAATAAAATATTAGTCAAAAAGCCAAATAAACAAGTGATATGAATCTAATAGGCTGCTGCCATTTTGGTATTTAAGGTTATTAGAACACGTGAGTATAATATTTGTGCGCATATTAAATTTAATTATGGCTCATTTGTCCGAGACAAAAAGAATAGACATTTTAACTATGATTGGTTATGGTAATAAAACAAGAGCTCAAAAGGATGTTTGTGAAATGTTATTAATGAATACCCTGGTCAACAAGTTTCGTAGTCTACAGTTAGCACAATTGCAAATAACTTTTGTTACACTGGACATGTAAAAAATATTGAAAAACCAGGTAGAAATAATAAATTTATTGATGAAAAAAAGTTAGATGTACTTCTAGAGATTGAGGAAAATCCGCATAAGACAACTCGAGAACTTGCCGCCATCAATGATGTAAGTAAATCATCTATTTTGAGAGTTTTACATAAAGAAAAATACCACCCTTACAGAGTTCAGTTGGTTCAGGAGTTAAATGAGGATGATCCTGATAGAAGGCAAGAATTCTGTGAAATGATGATGGACAGAATGAACGCAAATTTGCAGTTCATAAACAAAATAGTTTTTTTCTGATTAAGCGACGTTTCATTAAGCGACGTTAACAAACAGAACTGTAGATATTGGAGCAAAGAAAATCCTCACTGAGTGTGTGAGACTCACACGCAATATCCTAAAAAATTAACGATTGGGCTGGTATTATTAACAATAAAATTATGGGTCTTTATTTTTTTGAGGGCGCAGTTGATGATGAGGTTTATCTAGATTTTTTAATTAACTTTTTAGTGCCTACATTACGAAGATTTTTTCCTAATATTAATCATCCAAATTAGATAGATGGACCTTTTTACTACCAACAAGGTGGAACTCTACCGCATTTTGCACTTATAATTAGAAATTACTTAAACGAGGTTTTTCCCAATAGGTGGATTGGAAGACGTTGAACAATCGAATGGCCGGCTAGATCCCCGATTTGACTCCTCTCGATTACTTCTTATGGGGTTATTTAAAATCTAAAGTATAATTTACTAGACCAAACAGTATTGCTGATTGAAAAGTTGGGATAACGGAAGAAATTAACAAAATAACTCCCGGAGTCGTACAAAATGTTGTACGAGAATTCCAAAATCGTCTCGGGTATTGTCAAAAAGTGAATAGTGGTCATTTTGAAGATTTAATTTAATCGTAAAGTATATTGAAAATACATTCTAAATATTATGTGACATTATTATCTTCACTCAACATAAAGTTTTGAGGTAAAGATATTATCAAAGTTTTACATTTTAAAAATCAATTTTCTAGGTTAATATTACACCAAACTTAAAAAACTTTATATTGCTGAACAGATGACTAAAATCCCTTTCTAACAAGGTGCTACACGACCCCCTTTGCTATTTAAAATTTTCGAGGGGCTGCTTATAATTCAAAGGGGGTGCTGGAGGGGGATATTATTTTTATACTGTAAATTGTCAATTTAAGAATAAAAATCGACCTGTTTCAGATTTTTTTCACATAGTGCTTAATAACGCTAAAAATGAATTTATTCCATACATATGGACCGCATGGTATGTCTGTTTGAACTGCATTTGAAATAGTGGACCAATATAAAACTTGGACAAAAATAAATCCATACCTGGTGATAGACATTGTATAAAATATCGTTCAAATATCTGTTTCGCAACAATGTTGTTTGCGTAACAATGTTGCCAATCGCCGTGTAATAATCCGATTTGCGGATCTTTTTGAGAGTTATGTCTTCTTCGTATCTTTAAATCGGATATTTGAATATATTTTTTATTATATTTAACAATCTACTACAACAGTCTAATAACAAAAATAAATTTTAGTTATTTCCTTTCTTTCCTGTAAATATTTTATGATTAACACCTTATTTGAGAAACGTCTAGAGGAATGAGTTTGGCAACACCGCTCAAAATATCTATCTGTGGGAAGCGATAAGTGGTTTGACAGCATAATAAAAGCCTAGATTTATGTGTAGCTTTCAATTTTTATACGTGATGGGCGGGGCAACCTATTTGGGTGGAGTTTTGACTTGTTCTTGAATGATTTCAGAATCCAGCAGCCCGCTGAAGTATTGGATTTTTATAATATAATTATTTGACAACCTTTTGTTGGCCAACCACCTAGAGCGGAATTGAGCCGAAATACATAATATTTCGTATGTTCCGAATTTATTTCGTTCAATCTGTATAATGTATAATATATAAGACAAGGTAGTCCAAAATTTTTTTTGACTAGTTTGGAAAAAATATGTAAATACTTTTTTCTTTTTGGGATTGAATGATGCAATAAAAAAGCTATAAAAAACTTACCTGAATGTAAGATTCGTGGCATAAACAACAACGTTAAATAACATGATATGTACTGAATTGCAACTAACCTTAAAAATTTTACTGTTTAAAAAGACACTTACAAATTATTAAAACATGCGTTAAAAACAGTCGTCGTTGCAAAATTGATTTCAGTCACATTTCACGAGTAGAAAGAGAAAGTGGGAGGATAATTATTGTTTACATAGTTCCAAGAAAATACAAAAAACAACTTTCAAAATAATGTCTAACAAAATACCTTTTATGAATTTTGAGTACTATCAACTGTATTACCAACTTGAAATTGAGAGGGAAATTAAAAATATTATTTATAAAATAAACAAAAAGAAAATAGTATTCAGTAAATAGGTTTAGAAAAAACAAAACTGAATTCATAACTGAAGTTTGATAAAAAAAAATAGCAATTAATAAAGAAATTTAAAAAAAAAGAAAACTCTGAGATGCAAAATAGCTTATAGTTTATTTTTATGAACGAGAGAGTAATTAGCATAATTTTAACTGGTATCTCCGACCACTCCATGGGCGTGCTCAAGATTAATTGAAAAATTTCTTTGAATAATTGTAAAAAATAAATGAATTATTTCAGTGTTATAAAGTGTTATGTGTATGTAAACAAAAGTGACCTCTTTTATCACACACTATATTAGAACTGACTGGCCTACATTAAAAGGGTTTTAAAAAATTCACATTTTTTTTTAATTTTTAAAAATTACAAAGAGAAAAAGAGTTTTTAAAACCGTCTAAGGTATGTTAAATAGATGAATAAAAATATTAATATAAAACTTACAGCTACTTGTTACAAATCCAAATCAGATTCAGAATATGAACTTTCAGAACCAAGATTTATAATAACTGGCTCGATCATTTTATCAGTAATATTGTCCAGCTTCCACATTTTTTCCTCTTCTTTAATAGTGTGATTTACTGCCTTTTCCCAGTTTCAGGTTTTACATTATTTACGGCCTCCAAAAACAACTGTTTAACATCATGAATTTTAAAGTGGTATTTTTTCTTGAAACTTCACTCTTTATCTGTGCCCATACCAGTTCAATCGGGTTTAATTCACAATGATATGGTGGGGATCTAAGTACTGTCATTCCACGATTTTTGGCAATTTCATCAATTCGTATTTTTAAATTTTTCTTTATGAAGGGCACACAACGAATAAAGTTCCTTTTTTTATAGATCCGAGATGGCACGTAATATTTTTGAACTCAGCCATTCTGCAAGTCTTTTTTTAACCACTTGGTTGTGGGCAGTCCTTCTATAAGTCTGGAGTGATAACTTGCATTATCCATTACTATTACACAGTTCTTAGGAAGAAGATCTATCATTTGTTCGAACCATTCTTGAAAGACATCAGCCTTCATGTCTTCATGGTAGTCACGGTACGAGTTGATTCAAAGTTAATAAACCACCTTCAACAAAACCGTCTGAACTGCCAATGTGTACTATTATCAGCCTTCGTCCCTTTCCTGATGGTGGGTTTAAACCAGTAGATAAGTTATTTACAAAATCGTGCCTTTGACTTGTAACAGTTTCATCCTGCCAAAATTTATTTGGTGTATGACCCTCGTTGATCCATGTTTCATCAAAATAAAATATTTTTCTTTTTTGGTTTCTCATTTCCTTTATGGTTCTTAGAAAATGTCTTCTCCATATGACAATATCGCTTCTTTCTAATAAAATAGACTTTCTGGGATTCTTCTTCTAGCGGAAGCCTATTTCTTTTAAAAGTTTTCATAACGTACTTCGACTCATTTCTGGGTAATCCTTATCATCTCGAACTGAGACAAGAACTTTATCCAATGTTGGAAATTCTTGTCTAAAGAAGAATTCATGCTCTTTCCGTCGAAGTCCTTCTTTAAAATGATATTTCTATTTGAAATTTTTGGTTTCCCTGGAGCATTACATGGCATTTGAAAACTACCACATTTCTCTTCTTTAATAACTCTGTAAAATCGTAGATTTCCCAACACCAAGTGTATGCTAACTAACTCAACGGTCTCATCAACACTTTACATAAAACGTTTGTCTGTAAATGATTTAAAACAATTAAATATTTAATGTTTTTTCATTAACTGTTAAAGGACCAATTTTTCGGCATTTACACGGCACTTCCAAATTTTCCATAACACTAGTATACACAATAAACTGCACCTTGCAACTGAAAGTACTACTTTTAGAGAACTGTTAAGAATTTTGAATACGCCACTTGGACCTTCCTACAAAATTTAAAAACCCACTATCACTTTTCTGTGGATATAAGTTTAGAAGGTAATTATCTGGTCAATTACTGTCGTAGATTCCTGGAATTAAAGAATTAAATGTTTGATTGTTGAAACCTTACTTGTGGAATGCACTCATTTCAGATAAAATTAAAACGTTTTATTTTTATCTAAAGAATTAAACAATTATTTTGCAAATAGGTAGGTACTTATTAAACTTTATTGGTTATATATAACCAATAAAATAAACATCTTACATTTCTTGCAAATTCATTAGTACCTGTTAACCTCCATCACTCGACACTGGCAACCTTATTAGGGATTAGTAACCCTCACAATATTGTATTCTATTCTGCTACAACCTTTATACCTGGTGGTCATACTCAATTTAAAATTGTTTTCCTATACACTTCTGTAAAACTTGTTGACAAATATCTGTTTTTCATTGAGTCACCCGTATCAACAGTTTAGGGATTTGCATACATAATTTATTGTTTTATTACTCTCTCATACATAAAATTACATATAGTCAAAAGTCAATATAAAATTGTAAATTTTGCCAAGATTCTGGATCTCAGATCTTTTATTCAGATTGTTATTATCACATCTTGCTGATATGTATCATATCTAAGAAAGTTCTCTTAAATTTATTTTTCTCTCTGGCTAATATTTTTACATTGTTGAAATCTATCTTATGGTCTAGATCGATAGTATGCTCTGCCAAAATGCTCAAAAGTATTTTAAAAAATACTTTTTGAGCATTTTTTCCAATAAAAATTTGTTATTTTATATACAGGATGTTGACTGCTGTTATATATCAATTACTATGATACCAACTTTCTTATTTTAAATGAAACATTGGTTATATTATAAAATTTTTGGATTCTGCACAAAATTCCCAAAACTTTGATATATTGCATGTTATAGTTTTAATTAACTTATTTTAGGATACAGGGTGGTTAATGAATAGATCACTCTCTGCGTGTCTCCTTATGACTTTAAAAGGTTCTATACCTAATTTCAATAAAGAAGAGTGAGTTCATTTTCGTATCTCAACTTGTTTTTAATAAGTTATAGTACTCTATAGATATGTACCTATATTCTTTTAAAATAGATATTATGTCAAATAAATGAAACCTGCCTATATTTTTTACCAGGTGTCAAATGGAATGTACATAGGTAGGTATCTTAAGGCTATATATTTAAAAGTTAATATAGAAGGGATGGTGCCTTTAATACATTTATATTAAAAACAGTTAAATGAAAGCATGGCAATCCAATATATTAAAGTTCTTTGAATTTTGTATTGGATCCAATAACTAAATAATATACCTGGTGTTCTATCTAAAATAATAAAGTTGGCATCAGTATTTCCATGACATCACACTCTGTATAACACATTTTTATTGGAAACATATGCGCAACAATAAATATTAAAAAAACGAGAGGTTTTCGAGGAACTATTCATCATTTAATAAATAATTTTTATATAACTGTGCTGAATAATGTATTTCGAAACGGAGAAATTATTAATTTATAGATATTGACAAAGAAAAGGTCTCTTAAACGTTTTTGAGCAAGCCAAAAAAATCACATTATAAGACATGAATGAATCAATATGTAGCACCTTTTTTGTAGATGTATTATTCAAAAACAAACTGAAAAGTTATTACTATAAAGAGGGATCTGTATAGCTGTGGCTATGCTGGACTTAAATAAAACAACGATTAGATAGAAAAAAAATCACAAATTTTATTCAAATTATCTATATTTTGTAAATGTTAATATAATTTGGTACATACATTGATTTGTATATGTAATATTAATTTTCTAAGTAAATTTTTATATAAATAATAGTCTATTTACAAATGTACTTACTACTACTACAAATGTACTGACACTTATTTTCATTTAAACAATGATTTCTATAAACAAAATTTTTGGGCTCTGCCTTAAATTCATTATTAGCTAATATATTGATGGAAGACTTCCAAAACAAACATTTCTAATCAAAATTTAAAGCCCACAATATGTTGGAGATATTTAGATGTGTTGGACACAATTCTGATTAATATAAATAAAAGGTAAGAGGAGTAAGGTAAGGAGTCAATGAAATTTACAATGGAAAAGGAATATAATAACTCGTTACCTTTTCTGGATGTTTTAATCTCAAAGGAAAATAGTGGATATAGGACTAATGTATACAAAAAACCAACACATACGAACGGATATCTAAAGTATAAATCAAATCACAACATAAATGTTAAAAAGGGAGTCATTAAATCATTATATGATAGAGCTAAAATTGTCTGTTCTAATGAAAATTCGTTTTTGAAAGAAAAATAATTATTAATATCTTTTAGTAAAAAATGATTATCCGATGTCGTTTAAAAGTAAGGCATTTTCCAAAATAAATGAAATGGAACAAAATAACAGAAATAATCCTGCTACGTTCACATGACACAATTCGAGAAAAATAACAATACCATATATAAAAGGATTATCAGAAAAACTTAAAAGGATAGAAAGTATGTTATAAGATATATGTATGTTATAAGGTATGATAGAAATGTTTCAACAATATTTAAAACAACAAACACATTGAGATCTATCTTATCCAAAACCAAGCTTAGCAATGAACAGGAAAGAACAAACAATTGTATTTAGAAAATACCATGTGAATGTGAAAACTTTTATTTACGAGAAACTTCAAGACCATTAAATATTAGAATAGATGAACATCAATCTTACATCAAAAATAGAGAATTTGACAGATATGTAAACATGCATGGGATAATGAACATAGAACACAATGGGATGATTCATGTAATGAAACAGATAGTTAAAAGAGAAAAGTCAAAGAAGCTGCTCTTATTATGTTAAATTAGTTAGTTAAATAAATAATTCCTCCTTAGAATGTAGTAGGATCTGGCTACCAATATTAAAAGGAGAAGTCACTAAATGAACGAACATACGAAAATGAACTCACTCTTCTTTATTGAAATTAGGTATAGAACCTTTTAAAGTCATAAGGAGACACGCAGAGCGTGATCTACTCATTAACCACCCTGTATCCTAAAATAATTTAATTAAAGCTACAACATGCAATATATCAAAGTTCTGGGAATTTTGTGCAGAATCTAAAATTTTTATAATATAACCAACGTTTCATTTAAAATAAGAAAGTTGGTATCATAGTAATTGATATACAGATAGAACGAATTTAAAACGGAACATACAATTTAATATATGTCTGTTTGAACTGCATTTGAAATAGTGGACCAATATAAAACTTGGACAAAAGTAAATCCATACCTGGGTATAGACATTGTATAAAATATCGTTCAACTATCTGTCTCGCAACAATGTTGTTTGTGTAACAATGTTGCTTGTCTAAGGAAGTTTTTAATAGTTCAGGAAATGAAGCTCGAAAAAAAGTTAAAACCTCGCAATTTTTTTGTCCATACATGAATTGAGTTGAAATTTTAACAGAAGGTAGGTGATAGCCCAAGGATCAAAATCTATATCGAACCGAAGTGCGCTGAAGGGTTTTAGGAGTGAAAACTACCCCTAATTGTCAAAAATTATAAAATAACATATTAAACCTGAATATGGGTAAGATTTTTTTGAATTAGTTAAATAATGATTATTTTATACTTTTGAATAGAGTTCCATCATATTTCAACCCTTAAAAAGCAACCCATGTTAGAGATTAATGTAAAAAAATTACTAATTCTAAAAAAATGATTTCGCCTTGGATCGATTTGGATAAAAAATTTGGATTTAAGCTCAATTCACCCGCTGCTTTATAGTTTATGTCATGTAGACGAACCCTGATTGTTCTTAGGGGTGAAAACTAGCCCTAATGGTCAAAATTATAAAATAACATATTAAACCTGAATATGGGTAAAATTTGGTTTGAATTAATTAAATAATGATAGTTTCGTGCTTTTGAATAAAGTTCCATCATATTTCAACCCTTAAAAAGCGACCCTTGTTAGAGATTAATGTAAAAAAAATAGTAATGCGAAGAAAATGATTTCGCCTTGGAACGATTTGCATAAAAAATTGGAATTAAGCTTAACTCACCCTCTGCTTTATAGTTTATGTCATGCCGATGAACCCTGGTTGTTCTTAGGGGTGAAAACTGCCCCTAATTTTCAAAAATTGTAAAATAACATTACAAATCTTAAGATGAGTGAAATTTGGTTTGGATTAGTTAAATAGTGATTTTTTTATACTTTAAAATACAATTTCATACATTTTCAACCCTTAAAAATCAATTGTTATGAGTGCTATAGGTAAAAACAATTTTTTGCCAAAATTTTGCAACTTTTCAAAATCACCCTTTACAACATTGCAGTTGTAAAGGGTGCAGTTTATAAACTAATTTAATAGATATAAATTGAAAAAAGTAGCCATGGAAAATACAGTTACTTTGTAATAATAGGTTCCATCGTTCCGGTGACAGATAGGTAATAGGTTCCGGTAACCTATTACTTTTGTCACCTATTACCCAAGCTGCAAGCAGCTCCATTTAGCTTGGCTTGCTAAAGTTGCTTGTAGTAATCATAATATATTTTTCAATAAACGAATACTTTTTACAGTTTATTTTTGTTTCAACCGTGAGTGATAAACATTCTGCATACATTTAATGGTTGTCAAAAATAAACATTAAACCTATACATCTGACACAGACTTAAAAATAGATGATTCAACTACTATACTATACATTATAAATCATATAAACATAGTCTCCGTTTTAATAATCGTACATGCTTATGGTGGTATTCCCAGCTATTTAAGTGGCAAAACATAAAGCTCATAGCTCATTATAAATTCGGTGACAATGATCATCCTATCCTGTTACCGATTGAGAGAACGATTCCCATCGTTCGATGTTGTCACGTCAACATATCGAATACCGATTCGAATACCAACGTTATAGTCACACTGTGACAAAAGTAATAGGTAGTTTGCTGTTAACCTATTATTGAGCAAACGAATACTTGTTGGTAATAGTGTTATTTATCCGAATACGTTATATAACGCCCATCTTTAGAAAAAAGTAGAATTAAATACAAAAAAATTTATCAACATAAAAAGGCACCATATATTCTTATACATTTACATAAATAGTTGAAAATATTTACATTTATAGGTAAAACAATTATAATATTAATTTTATTAGTCATCAATTACATCTTCATCGTGATCTATGTCATCCTCATCTTCTTCAATTATTGGTGGACTATTATTGCACCCTTCACCTGGAGCATCCAGAACAAGTAAAGTTACAGT
>OU898284.1:47048175-47066698 GCA_918026665.1 Diabrotica balteata
CCCCTAAATATTATAAAAACTATTAAAAACATATACCAAAACAACAAAATGAAGTCAGAATAGAAAGACAACTTACAGAACCTATAGAAATAGGCAGCGGAATAAGACAAGCAGATTCATTGAGCCCCATGCTCTTTAATGTGATCATGGACGAAATCATCAAAAGCGTTAACAAAGGAAGAGGATACAAAATGGGAAACAAAGAAATAAAAATAATCTGTTACTCAGATGACGCAATATTGATAGCCCAAGATGAAGATAGTCTGCAAAAACTGGTTCACAGATTTAACATAAGAGCAAAATATATTAATCTGACAATCTCATCTCAGAAAACTAAAACAATAGCAGTCGGCAAAGAACCAACCAGATAACCAATAGAAATTGATGACATCATATTGAACAAGTAATGGAAATAAAATACCTGGTAATTACACTGTCTAGTTATGGAGACCTGAACAAAGAAGCGAGAGATCAAGTACAAAAAGCAAATAAACTAGCAGGATGCCTTAATAATATGGCGAAACAGACATATTAACACTGAGATGAAGTTAAGAATTTATAAAGCCAGTGTAAGACCAATAATGGAATAACCACATAAGCAGAATGGAGTAGACCCGTGTCGTCAAAATAGCAAGGGATAAGTCACCAAATGGCAGAAGAAGTATCGGACCACCGCGCAAATGACGGAGTGACAATCTTCCATAAATTAATTACTATTTAACTGGAAATAAGCCACAATTAAAGATAAAAATACGTTTATTGACGTTTCAATTTCCACTTCGGAAATCGTTCTCAAAATACAAACAGTAAATTAAACAAATTTTGTTTTTTGTTACATAGTGAAAAATTCTTCTAATAATTTAATTTTACCTGACTCATTTATATTGACAATTCAGACATACATTATGCATTTTAAAGTAGACGACTTTAAAATGATATTGCCAATATTGTTGAGTTGCGCTCCTGGGACGACTTTACTTATAAGATAGTTCATTCGATTACATGAAATCAACTTTAACTTGAGAATATCCGTCAGAAAAAAATCATAGCATATAATTCGTCTTTAAAAAGACAAAACAATGAATGATGACATTAAAATCTCCTGTTAGTAATTCATAGTAAATTATGAGGGAAAAAACGGGGATAACATTTAATGCCTTGATGTTTCACCTAAATAACACTAATCGCATTCACATGGTCTTTTATAAATGCAATTCTTTGTCCTTTCTTATTCATTGTTTTGTGTCATTGGTTTTGGACAAAATAGATTTCAACGTGTTTGTTGTTTTGATTGTTGTTGAAATGTTGAATTTATGTCATATCCTTTTTATGTTGTGGATAAATCTTTTAAGTACGGTATTATTATTTTCCTCTTATTATTCCTTGTTATGCTGTAGGATCTCGTTCTAAGTTTTTCTGTTCTATTCGATCGATTGTTTGAAAATTCCTTATTTATAAAACGATAAAGGATAATCATTTTTTAATTAAACAGATGTTAACAAATGTTTCTCCTCCAAAAACGAATTTTCGTTAGAACAAGTAATTTTGGCTCTATCGTATAAGATTAAATTATTCCCTTTTTTACATTAATATTGTGATTTGATTTGAAATTTAAATATCTATTGGTGTGTGTTGGTTTTCTATACACCTGAGTCTCATATCCAGTATCGTTCTTAGAGATTAAAACATCCAGGAAAGATAGTGTGTTATTATATTCCTTTTCTATGATAAATGTTATTGTCTCTTCTTTATCGTTTATATCATTTAGGAATGTGTCCAACAACTCAACATTTCAACAACATCCAAAACAACAAACACGTTGAGATCTATTTTGTCCAAAACCAAACCTAACAATGAACAAGAAAGGACAAAGAATTGCATTTATAAAATACCTTGTGAATGCGATCAGTGTTATTTAGGTGAAACATCAAGGCCATTAAATGTTAGAATAAGTGAACATCAATCTTATATTAAAAATAGAGAATTTGATAGATCTCAAATATGTAAACACGCATGGGATAATGAACATAGAGTTCAATGGAATAATTCAAATGTAGTCCTAAAAGACACGGATGGTAAAAAAAGAAAAATCAAAGAAGCGGCTCTAATTATGCTAAATGAGACCAATTGTGTCGCAAATTCCTCGGCAGAATGTAGTAGGATCTGGTTACCAATATTGAAAGAGGAAGTTATTAATAAGAAAATACCAGTATTAGTAAGTCAGTAACATATAGAGGATACATCATTTATGTTTTTTAAATAACGAAACATATAAAATCAGAATTTTGGTGTTTATTGAAGGTAAACTAAATGCACGAACAAATACTTACCATGTCGGGATAGTATTATGAGGTTTTTTTCCTGGTTTTTCCCTCATAATTTACTATGGAATCACTAACAGGAGAATTTTACTGTCATCATGTCATGTGTTTGTCTTTTTAAAGACGAATTACATGCTATGATTTTTTTCTGACGGATATTCTCAAGTTAAAGTTGATTTCATGTAATCGAATGAACTATCTTATAAGTAAAGTCGTCCCAGGAGCGCAACTCAACAATATTGGCAATATCATTTTAAAGTCGTCTACTTTAAAATGCATAATGTATGTCTGAATTGTCAATATAAATGAGTCAGATAAAATTAAATTATTAGAAGAATTTTTCACTATGTAACAAAAAACAAAATTTGTTTAATTTATTGTTTGTATTTTGAGAACGATTTCCGAAGTGGAAATTGAAACGTCAATAAACGTATTTTTATCTTTAATTGTGGCTTATTCCCAGTTAAATAGTAATTAATTTAAAATGCCACAAGAAAATAGCTTCAGAACAAAATCTTCCATAAATGTATTAATTCGTCAATGAGAATAAGCAGAATTGCTTATAAAGAGGAAGAAGAAGAAGCATAGGCCTGAACAAGAGTTAGATTTATTTATTTATATTGTCTGGATATTTCACTGTTGTTTTTATGACAACTGGTTTAATATTTTAGAGTTTTATAAAATGCAGCAGCTGTCAAAATAATTAATTGAATAATCAAGTTCAAATTTTTCTTTTCTTCTAAAAACTCGTCATAATCACTATGAATTTTAATAAATTTCAAATAATATACGGGATACCAGCCAATAAATTTTGCCCCAACAGTTGATTAAATGAATTGTGAAGTATTTTAAAAAGTAATAACCTTCTTTAACAATATTCCCTTAATTTGACGTCATATCCACTTCACCAAACCTCAAAAATATTACATCAGTGTCTCTTTTTGATCACAATATTTATATGTTTATATAGTCCAAATTTTTTCACTATTCTAACCGTATCTAAAATGTTTTCCCGAATTTTATGCACGGTTATGTAAACCGTGTTTTCCGAATAAGCGATGGGGGCAACTCAGTCGCCAAGCGCTAAAACATTGATTTTACGATCTCGTCTAAAGGGTTGGGCACTATTCGTGCAGCGAGTGTCTAAAAAATGTATATACACGAGGAATTTGTTTAATAGATAAATTTAGATCGTTGCAATCAACCAAAAAAAAACACATGTTTGTTTTTTTGATAAATATATTATTTAGAAATTTACCACAATGCAATCAGAGATACTTTATTTCATATTTTGACTTCCAGATTGGAAATCGTTTTCAAAATGCTGTTTTTGGAAAAATTAAATAAATTTTTAAATATAATTCTATTTGTTTCACCGAAAATACCTCATTAAAATATGTTGTATACATTTGAAAGTAGAAATCCGATTATGATAAGCTTGGACTTGCAATTTGCAGTTTACTTAATTCTCCATCGTTTTCTTTTGACTTATTTTTTTTTATAAGAGGTCGCTACAAGCTTACACTGGTATATTGTGTTAAGGTGAAGTGGGTAATGTGATCTACTTTTTGATTAGTTCAACTTTCATTTAATATAACACTTTAAGGAAACGTTTCAAAATTTATCAAAAAAATCATATACTCTTTGAACGGTTTTGTATTCATTGTGTAGAAAAAAATTAAATAATCTTTAGTGTTGATAATGTTGCATAATGTTTTTTAAAATCATATCAATATATCACATTTACCCCAGCGACCGGGGCAAATGTGAAGAAAGTTTACATTTTTGTAGTAAATATTATATTTGATAGTCTGGGGTTATTGTATAAAAATGTGATTAAAGCTCTCTACTTGTGTTTTTTTAGAATTTATTTTGTTGAAAAAATACAAAAGAATTTAAACTTTTCGACAACAATGTCAGAGCAAAGGAAACAAAAATATAATAAAATTAAACAAACACTCCAAGTTTTTTTTCAGTTAATATTGAATGTTAAAGCCTTTAAAGGTAACTGGAAATTCGTACATTCCACGTATGTCGACGATAGGATCTGATGGTACTTTTATAATATCCTGTTGTAGTACAGTATCAATGTCAGGATTTATTGGCCATACAAATTTGTTTCCTTGAGGTCGTGTAAATTTAACAATTTACAATTCCCACATAATGCTTGTTATTTCTTTTTTGGGCAATATTTTACCAATGCCCAACATCCGACATATACATTCGCACTTTTTGTTGAATTCAAATTCTCTTTGTCTTCCTCGTCATTATTTGCATCTATTTCTACCTCTGGATCTGATTCCAAAAGTGTATCCAGAAACTCGTCGGTGTTATCAGAATCCATGAATATTGGGGACATTGACTCATCGTCTTCGCTGCTGCTAAATGATAATGACTCTCGTTTATTTCTTTTTTTGGGCTTTGCCTTAATTATCTTATGAATTTTAGTACCGTTTCCTTTTTGTTGAGATTTCTGGTTTAAAACATCAATAGCTTGTTGTGATGTCAATACTTCAGATCCAGGGCACAACCGTTTCTTATTTTTGGTTGGTGCGTTTGAAAGTTGTTTTACTGTTGATAAAAATAAATCTTCAAATGTTACATTCTTATTTTCAGTTAAACTTGTACATGGAATTGATTCAAGTTCGTCGACTCTGGCAGAGATATTTTTTACTTTGTTGGAAGTGGTATTTTCGATTAGAGCATTAGGCGTAGGTTCTTTGTTTGATAAAATACTTCTTGAGTTACTTTAGTTGATACCAATACTTCATTACCATTTTCGCGTATAGATAATCTGGAATGTTTTATCATCTTCCACTTATTAAGCAAGCAGGGTGGAAATTGTGTTTCAGGGATGACGTGACGATTAAAAGGAATAATTCCGCTTTTTTAAAGCCGTTGATAATTACTTCGGAGTTCACCTGTTTCCAAGTTGTACACAAAAATTGGGAAAATATTTGTTTTCGTAATTTTTGGCCTACTTGCTGCCGCTGCCAGGCATAAAATTTTTCATTCCATTTAACTTTAAACGATTTAAAAACAGCCGGGTCTAGTGGCTGTAAAAGGTGGCAGTGATGGAATTATAGTGTTTATGAAGTAATTTTTGAAAACGGCTTCTTCCATCCAACCTTTTTTTGTCGTTGTATAAACAGTACCCTCAAAATCAGTACCTGGTGGAGCTATCCATTGATCCCATAAGTGCAAACCTTTATAAATTATTAATGGTGGAGCTTTCTGGTCAGCTACATTACACATAAGAGCAATTGTGGTATTGTCTTTACAAGGAGAACTATTTGTTCTTGATGAAGGTATATTTATACCTCCCACAACTTTTGTCTTCCTGGGGTCAATGCACAAGCTACTCTCGTCCAAATTACAGATTCTCTCAGGTTTGTCGTGAAGACCATATTCGTCTATTATTGATTTTAATAAATCATAAAACTGGTATATTATAAAAGGATCAAGAGCCATTTTTCGAGAGTATTCCACCTTTTTTGGAACTTTGATACTTAATCTATGCCTCTGTTTAAACCCCAAAAACCAATCTTCGCCTGGAACTTCATCCTTGAAATTAGTTTCAATATGGTTAGTCTTTACAAAGTTTCCTACAATTTCTAATACTTCTTTCCTTGATAGGCAGTATCCCCATTTCTCCATCGTTTTTAGACCATTGCCTAATCTAACTTCGTCAGCAGTAGAAATTGACGTTGGACGTCCTGTAGTTGCTTTTACTGCTCCTCGTTTACCTTTTACATGGGAATGTAGGGCCACATATGGTATTTTGTATAATTTTGCTGCCTTATAAATTGTCAGACATTGCAGCGTTGAGATCAGCTGCCGAATATTTGCCTTCATTTGAAGTTTTTCTTTTGTAGCAGCGAACCATGGTATCTATAACAAAAAATAAACCTTGTAAAACTTGCCACTGTTTAAATATTTTAAATTCAAGGATTTATATAAACGGGGTAAATGTGATATACTAATGACACATTTGCCCCAATCTGCAATAATACATTTACCCCAACAACACAATTTGAAGGGGCAAATGTGTTATAACAAAAATTTGAGGTTAATGTTAAGTTTTTATTTAAATAACCTACACCATAATGTTCTCCCAAACTAGAATAAACTGCTATGTCAATTAAAATTATAATAATAATCTTACCTACCGAAAAAATAATATAATACTTCACGAACGGGGTAAATGTATAACAAATTCTGTGTTGAATTCGAACACACTCGTCGGCTATCCCTACTCAACTAAAATCTATTTTTGGATTTACGTAGTTTCTAGTGGTGGCTCACTAGACTAACATATTTAATCACATTTTCATTATCACATATACCCACTTCACCTTATAATAATTGCCAGGAATCGTTTCTTTTCAATTTGATATTAAGAGCGCGTGGCCGAAATCAACCAAACAGTCAACGTAGAGAAAATGGTTTCACTTCTTCAGGACATGAAAAAAAATTACTAACGGCTTAATCATTTAGCCTCGAGGCAACATAGCCTCAATGAAGCTAAAGATTCACGAACTGAGAAAAATGGTGATAAGGCATAATCCAGACGTCATCTGCCTTTCTGAAACTCTATACATGATAAGTCAGCTCCCAAGAATCACAAGCTACGATTAATGTGGCAGAAGGGATCAACTAAATCAAAGAGGAGTAGCCATATTCATCAAAAATAATATTAAATGGAGCCTGGTGGTAATAAATACAAATCATTTTGAAATTGAAGGTATAAAAATAGGTTCTACTAACATTTTTTCTATTTACAGGAGAAGAGTCAACGATCTAGCTCTGGAAAAATTAGATGCCATGCTGTACTCAGCAGATACCGAAGTCATACCAGGAGATTTAAACGCACATCACACAATTTGAGGATGCAACAACATCACAAGAGACGGAACAATTCTACAAAGATACTGTGATGACAGAAACAAGATGTTATTCGCTCCAGACGAACCAACAAATGATCAACTCCTTTCAAGGACAAGACAATTCTACGTTGGACTTATTCATCACCAAAGACGTTATCATAGAAGATGTAAGAGCGTAATCCGAATGCAGTTCCGATCACAAACCAGTAACAGGAATAATGACTTCAAGATAGGACCTGTCATCAAGTGTCCTAGTCTGTCGACCAATAGCACGCACTTGATGTGCATCGCCCTGCCTACCTCGACTTGGAGATTGTGTATAAATAATTGCACAATCTTCGAGTCAGGATCAGTCGTTAGACCACGGCTCTCCCTAGAGCATAGTATGCTCTAGGGGGTCACCGGTCGGGGCTCTGCTCCATGCTTTCGCAATTTTAGACTCTGTAGCTAGTCTTCACACTTTAAAATGTTGTTTTATTTCAAACGATGGTCTACCTTATTTCTCATATAACAAATTTCATACCAAGTCTTTATCAAGACTTGGTAAAACCCACAACATTCAAAAGTTAAATTGAATAAATGCTTAGGGGTACTTCGTACACTATACACGAAATCCCTAAGCAGAGCGTACAGCGAAGTGGATAATTTACCACTGGATAATTTGCCACTTGAAAAAGTGAAAAGAAAAATAGAAGAGATAACAAGTAAAATTCTACAGGCTATGGAAGACATAACAGAAGAACGGGTTTCGGATAGCTTTATCACCAATAGAGGTCTGCGACAAGGTAACCCGTTATCAACAGATTTTTTCAATTTGATCTTAGAGAAGATTTTACGAGAATGTAACATCTACACTAGAGGCACAATATATCATCACAGGCATCAATGCGTAGCATATGCAGATGATGTTACCTTAATAACAAGGAGACCTGCAGAATTAAGAGAAATCTTTACTAGAATAGAGAGAATAGCCAGGGAATATGGTTTAGAAATAAACGAAGAAAAAACAAAATATATAGTGATGAGGGGAAACGAAAATCATCTAGGAGAGTCCTTTAAGATACAAAGCCCAAGTAAAGAATATAACTTTGAAGTTGTTAGCCAATTCGATTACTTGGGAGTGACACTAACAAATAGGAACAAAGAGAACCAAGAAATCATAAAAAGAATGGCCAAAGGTAGTAAGAGTGCTGGGAGCCTGACTAAGATACTGAGGTCGAAGACAATATCCAGAACAGCAAAAAAAACGAATATATACAACAGTTATCCGACCTACAGTACTCTATGCTAGCGAGACCTGGACACTAAATAAAGATTTTTTTTGAACCTATTCTCTATCCTTTCATTGTTGGATATAGGTCTCCCCCAGTTCTCTCCATCTTTCCCTATCTTGAGCTGTTCTCTGCCATGTGGGACCTCCTTGTTTCCTGATGTCATCTGTCCACCTCATCTGTGGTCTGCCTCTGGATCTCTTTGCATTGTATGGACGCCACTTTCCGATGGCATTGTTCCATCGTCCGTCTTGGAGACGTTCATTGTGTCCAGCCCATTTCCATTTCAGTTTTGCTGCTTGTTCTATCGCGTCTACTGTCTTTGTTCTGGTTCTGATCTACTGGTTACGTTTTCTATCTCTAAGTGATACACCCAACATTTGTCTTTCCATCGCTCTTTGTGCCTTCCTTATCCTATCCAAATTGGCCTGTGTAAATGTCCATGTCTGTGCTCCGTAGGTGAGCACCGGTATGATACATAATTTATATACCTTGCTTCGTAAGTATAGAGGGATTGTTTGATTTTTTAGAACGTAAGAAAGTTTGCCGAACGCTGCCCATCCCATTCTTACTCGTCTCGATATTTCGGCTGTTTGATTTTCTCTATTAGCTCTGATTGCTTGTCCTAGATAGATATACTCATTTACCTGTTCTATTTTTTCTGTTTTTATTTTTATTGCCTCTTGGTCTTCCGTGTTTGTCATTACTTTTGTTTTGTTGAAGTTGAAGTTAATTTTTAGGCCTTTTTGCAGTGATGGAAGTAAAATTAGATAGATGGGAACGAAAACTTCTTAGAAGGATATACGGAGGTGTAAAAGAGGGGAACATCTGGCGAAGAAGAACGAATGAAGAAATAATGCAAATATATGGTCAACCAAAAATAACAGGACTCGCTAAAATTCAAAGATTAAGATGGCTCGGACATATAGCAAGAATGAAGGAAGGAAGAGTTCCCAATGAATTAATAAACACGGAGGCTGGTAAAAAAAGAAAAAGAGGCCGCGCCCGAAGAAAATGGCTGGAGTCAGCACAAGAAGATCTGAAGTCACTGCGGGTACAAGATTGGAAAAACTTAGCACAAGATAAAAAGAAATGGAAGAAAACCATTGAAGCCTTGGGCATTTGAGGCCTGTTGAGCTCAACTGTATATATGGAAGACAACATCCCTAAAGGAATGACGAATCACAGAGGATTATTCATACCGAATGAGCTGAAGGACAGAAATAGGGCCAAAAGAGCTTTCCATCCAGAGGACAAGAGCACAGGAATTCAAGGACTAAGGAGACGAACTTTCCGAAGAAATAAGAGTAAGACCCAAAAGTCTTAAAGAAAACAAAATGGCCACATCAGGAAAGCAAAGAAAAACCATGGAAACGTGTAGGAAAATGCTAAAGCTAATCTAAGAGAACAACAAATGATGCCACAAATCATATACGACGAAGTAACACAGGATGCAATTACTAGAAGAATCATCTTTCAACAAAAGTCGCCAAAATCATCAGAAGACTTAAAGGAAGCAGAGCTCCAGGATTAAAAGAAATTTACAAAATCGCTCTCAAGGAACTTTAAAAGAAGATAATAGTACAGCTGTACTAAAAAGCACATTTTTCAAGTAACTGGAATCACGCCAAGATTATCCCACTACTAAAACCAAGAAAAGACGGAAGAAGACCGGAAAGATACAGGCCTATATCACTACTGAAACACTAGGAAAAGTACTGGAAAAAATCATATATAGCACAGATCAGAAGGGCCACTCTCAGATGCCGCCTTTGAAGTTTTTCAGCACGTGCGCCATGTTTTAGGAGGACAGAAATATATGATTTGTGAGTTATGCAATTGTTTACATTTATGTTTAATTATATTATATTTATGTTATTATATTTAAAACTATTAATATAATTGTATAGTATGTCTATGATTGCCGTAAGTCAAATAAACCTGGTTTTTCTTTCCATGCACACCACATAAACAACACTGGTTCCCTTTTAAATCCTCGTAACACATGGCGGAACGTCTGCGCGAAAGAGATGCGCGTACTTAATTTTCCGTGGGAGAGTGGGCATTCTGTTTGTTTATTATTCTGTGTCTATAGATTGCTGATGAAGCATGAGAAAGAAGTAGAGTCATTCAGGATGACCCGTTTGGATTCAGAAAAAGAAGAAACTGCGAACTCCAACTGACAAGAGTCATCAGCGACACTAAGATAAGATTCAACAGAAGACAGAAAACAGGAATGGCCATCCTCGACATGGGGAAAGCATATGACACGATGTGGAACAAGGCACTAATCTACAAGATGGACAGAGCTAGATTGCCTCATTATTTAGTTAATATATGTGATACATACCTAACTAATAGAACTACTGCGGAGGATGAATACAACCGCGGATTTGGTAAACATTGTGAAGAGCCGTAAGCTAGAGTACTTGGGACATATTATGAGAATCAAGACAGATACGAGCTACTTCAATGCATTTTGCAGGGTAAAATGAAGGAAAAGAGCCCCAGGACGAAGAAGAATATCCTGGCTTGCTAACCTGAGAGCATGGTATAGAAAGACCTCAACCAGCTATTTCGTAATAGCAACCACAAAATTATCATAGCCAGAATGATCGCCAACGTTCCGAACGGACAGGCACCCTAAGAAGAAGAAGAACATTTTAAGTTTTAGTCGACCAAAAGACGTCTACAAAACAGCCCTCCCAAAAAGCAATTCATCAATATCACCCAAGAGTCGAGTCAACCAGTAGTAGAAGTAACAATAAGAGGAAACAGGATCCAGTCAAAAGACTCAGTCAAGTACTTGGAGTCCATCTCGACAGAAAACTTAACTTCAAGAAAAACACACACAAAGCAGCCACTACTAAAATCTAACACTTCCGTATATTTTTCGGTCCAGTCCACTAACGAAGGCCAAGAAGATCCAGTTATACCAGGCCTACGTTAGATTTGTAATGCTGTACGCTTTCCCAGTTTGGAGCTCCATTTCCAGGTCCAACTGGAAAAAACTTGAAGCAACAGAGACGTCATGTTACAGGGTCATCGATGGTAGATCAACACGGAAAGAAGGGATAACAAATGCAACCATCAAAGAAAGGCTCCAGTATACACCACTGATGGAGGTCGCTGAGAAAAGGACAAGGTATTTCTTCCACCAAGCCAAAGACTCCTTAAGACCAGAGACATCCTTGGCAAAAATCGGATCCAGAGCATGTTTAGATCGACTCATAGACTGATCGACCGTACGATCAAGATCTAGCCGGGTGGTTGCTGAAGACAGCCAATCAGGAAACTAGGTACGATGCCGAAATCAAGTACCTACAGAAAAAGAAACCAAGGATTTCAACTAGTAGGCGGTGCAGAAGTGGAACACAATTCTTAAGATTTAAAAATTGCATTGTCTTGCGTAAAATTTACTTACAAAACTTTTACGCCCGACACAAAATTATGCTAAAATTAAAAGTTTTTGAGATATATGCGAACAAAAGTATGAAAATATATATAAAAAATACATTTTTTGAATTTTTGAAGGTTTCTTCCTAATATTAAAAGTTGTACTGAGAATTTCGATAAAATTCTTAAATCACAGTAAATAAAGAAAAGCTTAACCCCGCACCCAAAAACGTTCATCACTTTTCTGATCCGTTAAAGACAACTAAACGACGACAACTACTGAACGATAACAAAAGAAATACAGTGGAGTATACCGAACTGAATAAAACCATAAGAAACAGATAAAGGAAGATTTAAAGAAATACCAAGAAGACCGCATTAAGAAAATCATAGAGAAGAACAAAAGTTTAAAAACAATGAAGACAAATATAGGAAAAAGAAAACTAATCATGCTTAAAAGCTGAGAACAATGAAGAAAGAGATCTAGAAGAAATAGTAAAAATCACAGAAAGATATTACACAGACCTATACAGTTCTAAAAATGACCCACCACTATCATCTAAACAGAATCTCACGAGGAAAATACAAAATGTTGGCTCAGAGGTATTACCAGAAATAACTGAAGATGAAATCGAAAAATCCATAAACGACATGAAAAATAAATAAAGCGGCCGGTGAGGACAAAATACTGGCGGAACTGCTAAAAGAAGGAGGAGACACGATAAAAAAAATGCTAAAAATACTGTTTAACAAATGTCTGTTTGAAGGTAAAATACCCAAACAATGGAGAAATGCCAACACAATCTTAATACATAAGAAAGGAGACCGAACAGACCTAAACAACTACCGTCCTATTTCCCTTTTGTCACAACTATATAAAACCTTCACAAGAATAATAAACAACCGACTAACCTATAGACTTGATAACTACCAACCAGTGGAACAGGCCGGATTCAGAAAAGGATACAGCACAATCGACCATCTACATACGCTTAAAATCTTAATTGAGAAAACCAATGAATACAACCTTCCGCTGTACTTAGCATTCGTAGATTATGAAAAGGCTTTCGACAGCATTGAACACTGGGCGGTTGAAGAAGCTCTGGTCAATAGTAGAATAGATTCAAGATACCGACAATTGATACATGATATTTACCAAAACGCAACCATGACCGTAATTCTGGACGACAAATTAATAACGGATAATATAAAAGTTAAACGAGGAGTCCGACAAGGCGATATAATTTCACCTAAACTGTTTACCTTGACCCTCGAAGACATAATAAAATCAACAGATTGGGAAAACAGAGGAATATGTATTAACGGAAAATACCTAAATCACCTTAGATATGCGGATGATATACTCCTGATCTCCTCGGAACGACAAGAACTGGAATTAATGCTGAATGAACTTCATGAAAAATCACTGCAAAAAGGCCTAAAAATTAACTTCAACAAAACAAAAGTAATGACAAACACGGAAGACCAAGAGGCAATAAAAATAAAAACAGAAAAAATAGAACAGGTAAATGAGTATATCTATCTAGGACAAGCAATCAGAGCTAATAGAGAAAATCAAACAGCCGAAATATCGAGACGAGTAAGAATGGGATGGGCAGCGTTCGGCAAACTTTCTTACGTTCTAAAAAATCAAACAATCCCTCTATACTTACGAAGCAAGGTATATAACTCCTGTATCATACCGGTGCTCACCTACGGAGCACAGACATGGACATTTACACAGGCCAATTTGGATAGGATAAGGAAGGCACAAAGAGCGATGGAGAGACAAATGTTGGGTGTATCACTTAGAGATAGAAAACGTAACCAGTGGATCAGAACCAGAACAAAGACAGTAGACGCGATAGAACAAGCAGCAAAACTGAAATGGAAATGGGCTGGACACAATGAACGTCTCCAAGACGGACGATGGAACAATGCCATCGGAAAGTGGCGTCCATACAATGCAAAGAGATCAAGAGGCAGACCACAGATGAGGTGGAAAGATGACATCAGGAAACACGGAGGTCCCCACATGGCAGAGAACAGCTCAAGATAGGGAAAGATGGAGAGAGAACTGGGGGAGACCTATATACAACAATGGAAGGATAGAGAATAGGGTCAAAAAAAAAACGACTTTCCAAACGACAACAACGGAGTTTATAAAATGTTACATAGGCCAAACCTGTCGAAGAATCCTAAAACAGAATCTATGAACATTCCATTTCTGTTTGAAATTCCGATTTAGGTTCAATATCATCCACATATAGGTCACAAAATTAGTTTTCAAAATAGACAATTCTCATCAATTATAATTATCGTCTGTTTTATCCACCAATTCAATTTCCCGCCGTCAAGAATCTTCGCACCAACTCCCACCCAAACGACATGCCACGAACAGTGAACAGTGTACCTACTAGTGACGTGGTCTGGGGCTCAAAAGACTTCTGACACCCTGATGAAAAATTATAAGAGAGAGTCGAAAAATTCAGTTGTATATAGGTATATTATTAATTAGAAAGTAGTTTATGTCATTTTAAACAGGAAAACCCATTGAATCCAATAATATACCAACACTTATAGTGAATAATTTAGTTTGACGCAGGAATAACACTAGAAAATATTAGTTTTAATTAACAAAGATTTACATACCCGATAAAATATGCTTCCTAGTATTGGTAGAACAATAGAAATGAAATATTTCCAAGAAAATATGAACTACCTGGAAAACGACACTAAAAACATAAACTTCAACATTATTTTGAAGCTATTTTTAAAAATCTCATTATAACATACAGTTTCTTAATGATTTTCAACGTTCAATAAAATGAGGCTAACTGTGCGCTATATTTAAAACACAGACGCCTTTTTAATTTTCATATTTAAAAGAGTTCTAAACTTTTCCAGCTTTTCGCAAATGTTTTCTATATTTTTTAGGTAAAAATATCGTTAATGATGTATATTTTCATGATATAATAAACGAAATCAGTCTTTCACGACAAGATTTCGGTTTGAAAATACTGTGTTGTCCATTGATTCTTCTAAACAGTAGGGGAGACCGGGACTGGTTGACGTAATTTTTAAATTTCAAACGTTGAAGTCTAAATTAAAACATTTTGACGTGGACTTTTTGCTAAACAGATTTTTTTTTATTTACTAATAATTCGCTTCAACCACCTGGGTCATTAGTGACATTAGTTTACATTAGTTACTACATTATATTAAATTATATAAAGATGTTTCTTTTAGAAATCTAATTAAGTTTTTAGTATTTAAATGTTCACCTAATACTGTTTTTAAGTCACTGGAAATATTGTTATTTTGTCTGTTAACTGTATATTTTTCCACATTCTGTTAGGAGATGTTTAACAGTAATATTGACTTGACAGTAATCACACACTGGAATGTCTTCTTTACTTATTAGGTGCTTATGAGTAATATTGGTATGACCTAATCGAAGTCGAGAAATTTTGACTTAGTCAGCTCTTTTTAAGTTTACTAGGCGCCACGGTTTCACTGTTGATTTAATTTCTTTTAATTTAGATTCCGATAAGTTCCACTTATTTTGCCACGCACTAATCACTTTTTCTTTAACGAACTGTTTTATATCACTGCAGATAGTCTTTGACACTATTATAGCTTGACCATTTTTGGTAGCTTCTCTTGCTTGGAGGTCTGCGTTTTCATTACCTTGTATTCCCGTGTGAGATGGAACCCACATAAATTTGACTTCTGAACCATATTCTTGTAAGGCAGCAAGTTCTTTCTTGACAAGTAAGGCTATAGGGTTCTTAGTATATAGTTGACCGATTGTTGTTAAGGAGTTTAGAGAATACTGTGATAATGACGGAAGAAGAATGGTTTGTACTTTTGATATGAATGAGAGCTTGTAATATTGCATATAATTCTGCTGTGTATATAGAAGTGGCTGGCATTAATTTAAATTGGGAAGAGGAATATGGAGTGACAAATGCTGCTCCTACGTCATTTGCAGATTTGGAGGAATCTGTATAAATGCAAAAGCTTTTCCCGTAAGTCTCGAGTTCCTTTAACATGACTGTCGGATTACAGTGGGTGATGTATCTGATTTGTTATATTGGAGTAGCGTCGTATTGATTTCGGGAATCATGATTAACCAGGTAGGTGGAGTTTTTACATTTGAAGGAAAGAGGTCAGAAATTTGGAGTTGTAGATCTTTTAAATTTCTTCGAACTCTTTCGTAGAATGGTGGATCGAACTTACTTTTGTTATAAGCTTCTAGGTAACGGTCCGTAAATGCATTTTGAAATACTGGGTGGAATTTGTTGCTGGTGACTGATGCTGCATACGAAAGGCATAAATAATTTCTTCGTAGATTAAGAGGTGGCCCTCCTGTGAGGCATTGGAGATTCTTAACTGGTGTGGTTCTAAATGCACCTATGGCAATGCGAAGAGCTGTGTTCTAAATGACTTCAAGTTGCTTGGTAATATGTTTTTTAGCGGAGGCATACACAATAGCCCCATAATCTATTTTTGATCTAACGAGTGACTTATAAATATTTAATAACGTGGTTTCGTCGGATCCCCATTTTTTATTTGATAATGTTTTCATTACATTTAATCCATTTTGGCAAGACTTTTTTATTTCCTAAAATATGTTGTTTCCATGTTAGTTTTTGGTTAAATACCATTCCGAGAAAATTAATTTTTTCTGAGAATTTGAGCGGCTCGCCATACAGTTTTAAAGATGTTCTCTGTGGCCGGTGCCTTCTTGAGAAAAGCATGCATTTTGTTTTTAGTGGGGAGAATTGTACGCCTACTGACATTGACCATATCTCTAATTTATAAATAGATTCTTGTAAGTGTTTTTGAATTATTCTCATATTCTTGCCCTTTGCAAATAGAACCAAATCGTCGGCATATAGTCTTCCCTTAACTAGCGGGGAGCAGTGATCCAGTATATCGTTGATAGCCACGAGAAAAAGAGTTGGGCTCATAACTGACCCTGAGGTGTTCCGTTTTTCTGAATTTTTTTTTATGAAGTGGAATTATCGGCGCGAGAGAGAAAGCTCTTGACTGAAGAAAGTTTTCTATGAATCTTAGCATATTACCCCTGATTCCCCATTTGTGTAATTTTGATATAATATTAAATCTCCAAACCGTGTCGTATGCCTTGGTGATATCGAAGAATACTGCGATGGTCTCTTGATTATTTGCAAAACCTTCGTGTATCTCTGACTCTAAATCTACTAAGTTATCTATGCATGATCTATTTTGACGGAAGCCACTTTGCTGAGGAATTAAAAGTTTTTCTTGTTCTAAGTACCACAACAGTCTATTGGTTTATAATTTTTTCTAGAACTTTACATGCTACATTAGTGAGTGATATAGGACGGTACCAGTCTATATTTGTTCTGTCTTTGTTGGGTTTGATCAAAGGAATTATAATGCTGTCTGACCATACAGATGGAAAAACCTGATTTGTCCAAATAAAATTGTACAATTTAAATAGCCAAGACCTTCCATTTCTGGTAGGCTTAACAAAAAAATTAATGGTATACCGTCTGGACCTGGAGCGGAATTTTTACTTGACATTAGGGCATCCTTAAGTTCTTGCATTGTAATCGGTACATTAAGTATATTATACTCGTGAGAGTGGTACTCCAACTTTGTTTTCCTCTGCGCTTTCTTTCTTAATCTTAAAGTCCGGTGGATAGTTATCGTTACTTGAATTGGTCTCAAATTCACTGGCGAATAGTTCAGCAATTTCATTTCGGTCGGTTATAATTTTGTTATCTTTTGCTAGGAAAGGTACTTTGTTTGAACATTTTTTTCCAGATATTTTTCTCATATGCTAAACAGATTAGTTTCATGTTTTGCCTATTTCGCTTTGTGAAAAAAATGCTAAGCCGTTTATTTGGATGTAAAATATTTTTTAAAAGTATATCTCAGTACGCGACAACTAGCCCCAGGTCGGGATTGGTTAACGCATACTTGGGATTGGTTGACACAAAAAAAATTTAACACACATTTTTACTTAAAATTTAAAAACATTTTATTCTTCTTCTTCTTCCTACTTTATAAATAGGCTTAATGCCTGTTTTACTTCGGTTTTTAGCCTCAATTGACGTTGTCTGACCATCTTTTCCTCGGTCGTCCCAATTATCTTCTTCCATTTGGCGATTTGTCTCTTGCTATTCGTACTATTGTATTTTCTGTCATTCTTTCGATGTGTTGATTCCATTTCACTTTTCTTCTTTTTGGTCCATGCGTTTATTTCCTCTATACCACATCTCGCTCGTATTTCCTCACTTCTTACTCTGTCTCTTAGAGTTTGGTTTGTTATTTTTCGTAAGACTTTCACTTCTGTTGTTTCCCAGCAGTCTTTGTGTTTTCGCCGTATCTGCTCTTGTTTCCGCTGTGTACGTCATTATCGGTCTTATTGTTGATTTATATATCCTAATTTTCGTTTCGATTGTGAGGTATTTGTTTCTCCAGATTGTGTTGTTGAGACATCCTGCTGCTCTGTTTGCCATGTTCACTTGTTTTTGTACTTCTTCTTCCACTTTTCCGTAGCTTGACAGTTTTATTCCCAAGTATTCAGTTCCATCTTGTTCTATTATTTTGTTATTTACGATAGTTTAGATGGTCTCGGTTCCGCACTATCGCT
>OU898284.1:47069613-47089607 GCA_918026665.1 Diabrotica balteata
CTAGACGGTATTTTTAATTTAAATCATACCTACATTATGAGCTTTTCATTTGTGTTAATTTACTAATCTATAAAATAAATCGGTATTCGGTTTGTTGCTTTGTTTTCACTATTTTCTCAAATTTTGTTCTTCTGTTAATTTTGTTTGTTATATGTAGTTGTATACAAGATGAACAGGTTTTTTATTATGGCATTTAATTTATCTACCAATGTTTTTTATTATTTAAATTCTTAAGAATTGATCCAATGGAACAGTGAGGCCACATGCCCGAAGATCAAACCGGTTACAATCTGTGGTACCTATCTGATCCCCAAGCTATAATCAACCACCCATCCTCATAGCAGCACATAAAAATGGGAGCCTTATGTACTGAACCTTACTTTGTATGCCCTAAGTAATGGGACAGCTTCTAAAATATAATTTTTACGTGACTTGTGTTTACCAGTTTACCAGGCTTGTGTCCTAGAATTTGTCTTTCGGACAGCGAGTCACCGACCTAAGTCGGTGGTTTCCCGTTCGGATTGTCTGTGCTCGGTCACTCAGCCGTTAAAATGGCAAAATAATTTTGTTCTCGTCGTCGGTTGAGTGCTCAAAGGGTCTGGCCATCGAGCCCACGTTTGTCGGTACGTGACCTTGATGCTCAGGTTTCGCCAGCTTGGTCCATTTGACCTACCTGGAGGGTATTAGGTGCCTGAAGGGCGGTTTTGTCTGTTTGTACAATTGATCTTCTCCTTCTTCTTCAAGTGCCCTGTCCGTTGCGAACGTTGGCTATTAACATGGCAATTCTGATCTTGTTTGCGGCGCTTCTGAATAGTTCGACCGATGTGAGCCCGAACCACTTCCGCAGATTTTGGAGCCACGAGTGTCTTCTCCTGCCTGGCCCTCGCTTACTGTCTATTTTTCCCTGGACAATCAATTGCAGCAAACGGTATTTATCGTGTCTCAATATGTGGCCTAGATATTCAAGCTTTCTTTGTTTAATTGTATTCACGATTTCTTTCTCCTTTCCGATTCTTTGGAGTACCTCTATGTTGGTGACATGTTCGGTCCAGGATATACGAAGAATACGTCGGTACACCACATTTCGAATGCTTCTAGTTTTCTTGTGAGCGTTTCCGTCAGCGTCCAGGCCTCCACACCATACAGTAAGATCGGAAAAATGTAGCATTTAACTAGACGTAGTTTTAGGGGAAGAGACAAATCCTTGCTTATGAGGAGCTTTTTCATATTGCTAAATGCTGCTCTAGCTCGTTCTATTCTCGCCTTAATTTCTGTGGCCTGTTCCCATTTTGCATTTACGTTGGTGCCAAGATACACATAAGATTCTACATGGTCAATTAGTATGTTACTTATCCGTAATTGTCGAGCAGGTTATTGTTTTTTGCTCATCAGCATCCACTTTGTCTTCTTGAAGTTGAGGCTCAGGCCGTATTCCTCACTAACTGAATAAACTCTTCCCGTTACCTGTTGTAAGTCGTCTATGGTACTGGCAAGGATCACCGTGTCGGCGGCATATCTTATATTGTTCGTTAACTCGCCGTTTATTTTTATGCCCCCGTTTGAATTTTCCATGCATTTGTTAAATATTTCCTCGGAATACATATTGAATAGGACTGGGGATAATATACACCCCTGACGGACACCTCTTTTGATCTGTACACTTTCAGTGAGTTCGTTGCCAATTTTTGCTCTTGTTGTTTGACCCCGGTATAGGTTTGCTACAATTCGAATGTCCTTGTCGTCAATACCTGTCTTTCGCAGAATATCTATCAATTGTTCATGATTGACATTGTCAAATGCTTTTCTAAAATCTACAAATCACAAATACACGTCCTTATCAACGTTTCTACACCGCTGTATAAGCACCTGGAGAGCGAAAATTGCTTCTCTAGTTCCAAGTGCTTTCCGAAAACCAAACTGCGATCTATCAATATTTGACTCACATTTATCATATATTCTTCTATGAATAATCTTAGTGAACGCTTTAGTGACATGATTGATAAAGCTTATAAGCCGGTAGTCATCACAGATTGGCATTTGTTTCTTCGGGATTGTAATAAATGTTGACTGCAGCCAGTTCTCCGGGATTTTACCGCTATTATAATATGTTGTTAAAAAGTACAACTAGAATTATCAAGGAACTGTTTGTCTGATTTACATAGGATCTTTAATATTTCGCAGGGTACATTGTCCGGACCTGCTGACTTATTGTTTTTTAGTGCTGCAATGGCATCTTATATCTCCGATTTAAGGATTGAAGGTCTTGTTTCTCCTTCTCCATATAGGTGATCATCAGTCCTGTCAGATGCAAATAATTTTTCTATGTATGATTTCCATGTTTCTAAGATCGTACAATTGATATTTTGTGATATTGGCACTGCATGACTGCTGTAACAGAAGGTGATTTGTACAGGGTTACGAGAAAATAATATTAGATAGAAAATAATAATAGATGGGGTGGAGTATGCATTCTCAGGGATATAAGGCCATCAAACACCCCGTGTATATATATTTTTTCTTTTAATATAGTGTAACTGGTTAGTAAAATAAATATAACTTAATAAAAGAAATAAAATATATGTATAAGTGTTTTTTGGGCCTTCTGTTAATGCGTACATTCGAATACTGCATGGCTATCATTTCTTCACTGTTATTCTGGGCCTTCCCTATATCCAGCCAGTTGCTGTATAGGCCGCCTATGTACTGTCCTCTGGTTTTCGTCATAGTCTGTCAACTTTATTAGTACTCTACTCTACCTGAGATCGTTGAAAATCACGTGCGCTTTTTCGTTCATAGTTCTAGGATTCTCTTTTGTTCTGAATCCCTAAAAACGTACTTTAACCGTACGTACTTAGGTATATTCAAAGCCTCTTTGATCATATTGTTCTGGACTATTTGTATTTTTTCCTGTTGGATTTGCACGTGTGCCCTCATGCGGTTAAGGTGTATGTTAGTGTTGGCAAGATTATACAATTTGTCATCCTAATCTTTGATTTGAATCTCAGTTTACTCTTTTGACCTATTAGTGATAAGAGTTGACTTCTTTGAGCTTTGTTGACCGTTTGTTTCATTTGTTTGGTGAAGGTCAGTTTTTATCCAACATTACCCCTAAATATTTGGCGTGATTTGACCAGTCGGTTTGTGTCGAATAGGGATAGGGCCCCATTTGGTCTGGCTTTTCTTTTTTGGTACATGACGGCCTGTGTTTTATAAGATTTTGACAGCTATTTTTCACTGCACATACTATTCTTTTAGTTTATATTTAGTGCCCGTTGTAAATGTTCTGTTGCTAGATCTATTCTAACTCTGAACCTTCTGTCGGCTAGGTATGATCAAAAAAGACATGTCATCGCCTCACTGATAACCATATTGGTTCATTTTATATAGCAGGCCTTCGTACCAGACTCTGTCAAATGCTTTACTAACGTCTAGAAAGGTCGTTGCTCTATATTTCTTTTCTTTGAATCCTTTCGAGATGTACTCTGCTAGACGCAGTACCTAAAGCTATGAGTGTTCGAATTTAAATCTGATTTTGTTTTAGTCTAGCTAGTATGATCCGCTCTGCAATTTTGCTTATTGCTGTTAATAAGCTTATCACTCGATAATTCTATGGAAATCTGCTGCGTTTCCGTGGCTTTTCCCCTGTTGTTGATCAAATTTAATATATAGACTATTCTTTTTACCAGCAGATTCTTCAAAGCTCTATTCGTAATCTGTTTCGGTCATGAAGCTTTTTTGGTGTTAGTACACTTGATCAGTTGTCTGATCTTGTTGCCCTTCTTTTTTTAGTGCCCTGTATATTATTTTCACTTCTTCTGCGAAGTCTCCATCTTTGTCTTCTTCTTCGTATACAAGATTTGACTAATATATGGAAAACTACAACAATAAGAACTACTGCGGTGAACAAAATTCATCAAATCGTCAAAAGCTAAATAAAATACTACTTACCATTAAATATAATTAAAAAGAAACTAAACTTCACAAAGATGGTCTAAATACATCTAGCAAAAAACTCTGTTCTCTCAAAAACCGAGAACTCCAATGAAAAAATGAATTGTTACATCTTTAGTTGACCATATATGCTGTATAGGATTGTGTTTTTTATACTAGTCGCACTGCAGCATATTGCTGTATTGTATATCTTCCATTTATTTATGGAACGTGGTATAAGTTATAAAGTCTGCATCGCAATTCTCCATTAAACATCCCCTTTGTATGCAGGTGTCTCTTTACTAGCGCGCGCTTAGTAAAAAAGCCTATTATGATTATGGGCTGATTCCTGCTAATTTTCCGCATTACTTTAATGGTCTTTGCGCATATCCGCATAAAATAAATTTTGCCATATGCTTGACCGAATATACTTTTCCAATGCGTGGTATATTGTGTTCTGATCTGGTCATAGACGTACGTTGCCCTTCTAAGGATAGAAGTATTTGCGCCAGTCTATCGAGTTTTTCTCTGCATTTCCACACTAGCGTATAGTATCCTTAGGGCACCTGAGAGCGCTTATAGTCGCTTATGGGCTTGTCTTATAGATCTGTCTGTTTACCTGGTACAATTCTGCAGCCTTGGTGGTATCATGCTCTTGCCCATCCCTTTTTTGGGCAGATGTTCACCTGAAAAGGTACTTTAGGTCTGTATTCGAGTACCATATGAGCAGAATAATCGTCCACACGGTATCCCTAATTTCATTTATGATGCGTACAGTATAATGCAAAGGTGTGATGCAGAAACGAATATTGATGCTGCTCATTTTTAGTTCTGTTATATAAAGTCAATTAATTCTTAACGAAATCATGTTATACTGTTCAATATCCACTAAAATATTTTTATTTTTAGGTCGGTCTACTAACGATTTTAAAGATTAAAGAAACAGGCCAAAAAATCTGCGTCGCCACAACCCACCTAAAAGCCAAAAAAGGAGCTCTGCTTTCCACTCTTCGCAACGAACAAGGTAAAGACCTCCTGCAGTTCGTGAAAGCAAACAGTCAGGATCTTCCTTTGATTCTCTGTGGTGATTTCAACGCAGAACCTACTGAGCCTTTGTACTCAACCGTACTTGACAATTCTCTTCAGCTGGGTAGTGCTTACGCTGACTGTGATACCGATCCTAGAATTTCCTCAGCCGAAAGGGAACCTTCATATACGACGTGGAAGATTCGAGGCGAAGGCGAGGTCTGCCATACTATAGATTACATGTTTTATTCTAAGAATAAGTTAGAATTAGAAGCCGTATTAGATATGCCGACGGGAGAGGAAATTGGAGAGAACAGAGTGCCCAGCCTTTCTTACCCTTCAGATCACTTCTCATTAGTGTGTGATTTTAAAATAGGTCATAGTTAGGTTTAGGTTGTGATATATTTATTAATACGTTTAGATGTATAATTTTGGGTTTTATTTTATATTAAAATAAAATCAGGACGGTACAAGCAGGTACAATGATTAGGTTTTAGGATGTAAATATGAATTCTGATAATAAAGTGACTAATAAGTTATTGCTTATTGAATTTATTAAACATATATACAGAGTGGTCCTTAAGTAATTGTACAAAAATAAACCGTAGATTCTACACTTTAAAATATTACGACTTAAGCCAAATTGCTTTAATAAAATGTTGTTATTAGAAAGATACAGGGTGTTAAAGTGGAAATTTAAAATTTTAATTTTCGCTATAACTTTCATGTTTGAGAATATTTATGTATAAAGATTCATAACTGGATACTATTGAACATCGGGAATTATAATTTGATGCACACTTTAATGTAACTGATAGAGGGCACCATATATGCCACATATGTGGCGTACATTTGCACTTAACTTTTTTGCTCTTTAAGTTACCGGTTTTTGTGATATAAAATATTAGAGATACATTAATTTAACAAAAAAAGGGTATACTGTTAATAACTTCAAAACTCAACAGTTTTCGAGATAATCGCATTTTACAAATCAACCACATAATTCTGATTTAACGCAATTACTCCAGGCAAAGAAAGAAACATCAACGTTTTGTATTAAATTAAAACCACATGACCAAGGTATTTAATTATGTTCTCACTGCCCTCTCTCTACAATGTGGTGGTGTACCATCTCATAAACCCATATGCCTTAAGTTGAGAAATCTGCAAAAATCAATAAAATTTTATAAAATCAAAAATCTCACCATTTAAATTACAAGGTAATTTGCATGTCCGTAAAAAATAATTACAAATGGAACCAAATCATACGATATGCATTTTAAACATGAATTTTAAATAAACGTATGGTTTGGAACCATTCGTAAATATTTTTTACGGACATGAGAATTACCTTGTAATTTGAATGGTGAGATTTATTTACATTTTTTATAAAATGATTTTATTGATTTATTGGAAGAGTTGTCATCAAACTTAAGGCGAAATATGTGATTTATGCAAGATGGTATACCACCACATTATAGAAAAGAGAGGGCAGTGAGAACATACTTAAATACAACTTTCCTGAACGTTGGATTGTTCGTGATAGTCATATTCTTGTCAAGTGGTGAGATATTGTGACTTACGAAATGCATAAGAATCCCAAAATAGTACTTATTATACTTATAATACTTATAATAAATACTGCAACAGTTTCTTTAGAACCAATAGTGCTATTTAATATGAGACGTTCTTTTATTGAACGTATTGACAAATGAATTAAAGAACTCACTTTGACAAAACGTTTAGTTTAGTTTGTTATTTAGTTTAAGTGTTTCTTAATTTGGTTTGTAAATAAAATATTTTGATACTGACTTTAATAACAAAACGTACAATGCTTGATGTAAAAACCAATTATTCTGTTATTTTGTCAAATCCTACTATTAACTATCCCTCTGATATATTTATTTAATTTAATATTTCGTTAAATATTAACTTAATTAAAGGCATTTTATACCAAAATTCAGAAGTATTGCTATTTTTGTCTAATTTTCTTTCGTTGCCTGGAGTAATTGCGTTAAATCTGAATTACATAATCGAATTGTAAAATGGGATTATCTCGAAAACTGTTGAGTTTTGAAGTTATTAACAAGTATACCTTTTTTGTTAAAATAATGTATCTTTAATTTTTTTATCAAAATTACCGGTAACTTAAAGAGCAAACAAGTTAGTGCAAATGTATGCCACATATATGGCGCCTCTATCTACCTTAAATTATGATTCCTGATGTTCAATAGTACCAAGTTATGAATTTTGATAAATAAATGTTCACAAACATGAAAGTTATAGCGAAAATTAAAATTTTAAATTTCCACTTTAACACCCTGTATCTTTCTTAATATCACCATTTTATTAAAGCAAATTGGCTTAAGTCGTAATATTTAAAAAAAAATCCACAAGGAAAAAAAATCCTGTAACTGGCTGTATACCACGTATCACAAAAAAGAGGTTAGTCTTCGTAAATGGGTATATTTATTTAAAAAACCCTTAAAAGGGCTACATCAATAAAACAAACTTTTTCGGACCACACAGTCCATCATCAGGTTTTAAAATTGAAAAATTTTTGGTGGCTCAGGCATTGTGACCTAGCATTTTTTCGATTTTAAAACCTGATGATGGACTGTGTGGTCCGAAAACGTTTGTTTTATTGATGTAGCCCTTTTAAGGGTTTTTTTTAAATAAATATACCCACTTACGAAGACTAACCTCTTTTTTGTAATATTTTAAAGTGTAGAATCTACGGTTTCTTTTTGTACAATTACTTCAGGACCCACCCTGTATATGTATACCTATCGTGTCTTCCTATAAATTGTTATGATTGTTAGTATTATATCGAAGAAGACATTAAGCAACTATGGGCGAATATACGAGATATTGTGTTACAGAAATCGGTTGAAATATTGGGCAAAACCAAGTCAGAAAAAAGAAATCATTGATTTGATCATGAGTGCGAAATGGCCACAAATAGAAAGAATGTAGCATATCAAAAAGCCATCGACGAAAGTTGTACACAGAGAAAAAAAAATAGTATAGACGTCTTTTCTCGGAGGAACCTGTAACCACTAGGGAGCGCGTCCCCAGGTGGCGGATAGGGGAATGCCCGACCCGGTTTACCGGTGGGTAGGAGGAAATAAAATACCTCCCGTGGACCAACAGGTAATTCATCGAATGATTGCCGGTATAAGCAATCCCCACTTATGACCAACGGCTAAGGGAGGATGAGTTAATAAGTGGAAGGGCACTCTTTTGTCCAAGGGTTGGGAAACTGGTCCTAAAGGCGGATGAATCGAAAAATAGGTCAACGGCGTAAGGATGCAGAAGGCAACGGGGAACCACTGCATTAAAGACTCTTAGAGTACCCCTAGTAAAGTCATGAATGGCAAATGACAAGTAGAGTAAACAGACTTACTGATTATGGAGCACGGAATCCAAGATCCGGCAGGGGAGGAATAACTGTAGATCACAGGGCCTCCCAGGTCGTAAACCAGAGAAATCCCTGTGGACTTAAGACATTGAAAATAGCAACCTGGAATGTCAGAAGTTTATATGCAAGTGGTAAATTAGCGAACGTACTGCTTGAAATGGAAAGCCTCCAAATTGATGTTTTAGGTATAAGTGACGTACAATGGCCAGGTTCAGGAAAACAAATTACAAATATTGGAACCATGTATTATTCAGGTAACAACGAGGTCAATCATCGCTATGGTGTTGCTATCTTAGTTGCAAGAAAGGTCAATTACTCTGTGAGAAGTTTTACTCCTTATTCTGATAGGATCTTATCAATACAACTTCAGTCTAAAAAAGGTATAGTAAATTTTATTCAAGTTTATGCTCCTACGGCAGATAAAGATGACGACGATATCGAACTATTTTACCATGATTTGGAACAAGTCTTAAAATCAATGAAAAAACATCACACAACAATAGTAATAGGCGACTTCAATGCCAAAGTTGTCCAGGGAAGAATGGATGGATATGTGGGAGAATATGGTCGAGGAACTAGAAATGAACATGGTGACCGTTTGATACAATTTTGCCAGACGAAAGAATTTGTAATAGCTAATACACTTTTTAAAGCTACCAAAAAGAAGATTGTATACATGGAAATCTCCCGGTGATACAACGAATAGAATAATCCGAAATCAAGTTGATTTTGTCCTTATTAGACAAAGATTTCGTAATTCTATACTGTCTGCCAAAGCTTACCTGGAGCAGACATTGGTTCAGACCATAACCCCATAGTAGTTACATTACGAACCAAATTGAAACTGGTTAAAAAACCCACACAAAGTAGAATTGATATTAAGAGATTAAAGGAACCACAAACAGAAGGAACAAACTGTAAAAACTCTTACTGAAAATCTACGCAATGCCCAAGAACTGAATAAAAGTAGCTATAACAATGATCAGAACTGGGAAAATATAAATTATAACAATAATTAAAACAGCAAATGAAAACTTAAAACCAGAGAATAGAAAATATAAAGACTGGATGACTGAAGAAATACTACTATTAATGAATGAAAGAAAATCATTCAAAACAAAAAATCCAATTAAATATAATGAAACTGATCGATTAATTAAAAAGAGAATAAAAGAAGCTAAGGAGAGAATGTTACAGTGCCGTACAGAGCAGTGCCAAGAACTAGAAGAAATTGAGAAAAAATATGACTTTTTTAACATGCATAAAAGAATTAGAGAATTAACAGGAATGAGAAAAATACTTCAAACTAGGCAACTGAGAGACGAAAGTGGTGCACTTATAACAGATATAAACCAAAAAATGCAGAGATGAGATAATATATAGCACAACTTTTTGAAGACAAAGAGAGAACAGAAGCACCAAAAGAATTTAAGGGTGATACTGGGCCTGACATTTACAAGTTCCTATCGTATTACTCCAAATTGTGAATACTGAATATGTTGATCTTCTTTTGGATCTATTCAATACCATATATAGAACAGGTATAATACCTAAAGAATGGCTTCAATCAACATTCATACTGCTTCCCAAAAAAACCAATGCAAAGGAGTGCAATGAACATCGCACCGTAGCCTTAATGAGTCATTTCTTGAAATTGTTTTGAAAAGTAATTCACAATAGAATACATAAGAAATTAGATGAACGCATAAGTAATACACAAATGGGATTTAGGAAAGGACTGGGAACACGGGATGCACTGTTTGCAGTAAATGTTCTTTCGCAGAGATGCTTAGATATTAATCAGGAAGTATATGGCTGTTTCATTGATTTTGAGAAGGCATTTGACAGAGTGCAGCATAATCGGCCTAAAGAAATTTTATTAAATAAAAACATAGACAGTAGAGACATTAGAATCATATGTAACCTCTATTGAAACCAAACAGCAAAAGTGAAAGTTGAAAATGAACTGACCGAAGATATCCAGTTTCGCCGTGGGGTCCGCCAAGGGTGTATTTTATCACCCTTGCTATTTAATTTATACAGTAAAACCATCTCAGAATAGCGCTTGCCGAGATCAGTGAGGGCCTTATAATAAACGGTGAGCCACTTAATAACATAAGATATGCTGACGACACCGTCCTTCTGGCAGGAACACTAGAAGAACTGCAACACCTTGCTGAACAACTAAATATATATTGCAACGATTATGGACTAAAAATACATTTGAAGAAAACCAAGTTCATGGTATTTACAAAAGCACAAAACATCAAAGTTAAGCTTTGATAGATAATACAGAAATTGAACAAATATCTTCGTACAAATACCTTGGAGCATAGATCACAGAAGATACTGATCAGACAGAAATAAGATGCCGCATTGAAATTGCACGGTCAACTTTTAATAGAATGAGAAAACTTTTTTGTAATCGCGATATCAATATATCGCTCCGGATAAGAATGCTTCGATGTTATATTTTCTCTACCCTTTTGTATGGGTTGAAGCTTGGACACTTAAAAAATCCAACATTAAAAACCTAGAAGCATTCGAAATGTGGTGTTACCGACGTATTTTGAAAATATCATGGATGGATCGCAAAACTAACGAACAAGTTCTCGAACAACTAGGAAAACAATGCGAAGTTTTAAATTGCATAAAAATCAGGAAATTGGAATACTTGGGGCACATCATGAGAGGTGAAAAATACGAACTACTAAGGAATATAATGCAGAGTAAAATCAAAGGCAGAAGAAGCGTAGGAAGACGTAAAATCTCGTGGCTACCAATCTTCGTGAATGGTTTGGATGCAGTTCAATTGAACCATTCAGGCGACGTAACCAACAAAATTATAATTGCCAGAATGATTTCCAATCTCCGATAGGAGTGGAACTTGAAGAAGAAGAAAGAGCCTTAGGGTATTTAAGTAGATAACACATTTCCAAGAACTGTCTTTTAGGGCCGTTGTATTCATTGCAAATAATTTTAATCTCTTTAAGATTGACTTTGTAGATAGTTAAAGTAGGCATGTTGTGCTAAGACGAAAGAATGTTTGGATAAGTTGATATTACTGCGGTGTAAAGTTAAACTTCCCTTAAAAGATCGCCCGGTCTGGCCTATGTAACAAGAGGAGGCAAATGAGTTTTAGTTATAAAAAACAAGTTCCTGACAGTCTTGGCGTTCTCAATTGCAAGTTTACCTGGCATATTATAAACAGTTTAATAAGCAAGTAAATAATTTAATAAAAGGTTCATTCTGTAGATTGTAAAAGAAGTATAATGACACCAAATTAACTAAATTATTACAACATTATTAGCACAATTGCATTATTTTTGTGTTGATTTGAAAATATAATGGTTAACCTCCTTGTCTGAGAGAGAGAGGATTCATTATTATCTTTGAATGTTAACTAATACTAATTAGTAGAATTAAATTTGTGGATTTCATAATTGCTAATTTAAAACATATTCTTTATTATAGATGCCGATTTTTAAGCGTAGATTCTCGTCCAGTTATTGATATATGAAGTGAGTTACATCGAGACGCAAGTCCCGTCTCTTCCCGCACTGCTGATCCATACGTGGATGTGATACACAACCGTATATAAGTCTAAGTTGTAGATCCACTTAGAATTTTAAATTACTACTTAAGCCTTTTAGCTTTCTGACCAAGGTCTGAAACATTGACTACTAGATCATTCACAGTGAATGCGATTCGTCTACCTGGTTTTCTTGGTTATCTGACCGACTAACATACATACATATAATAACGTAATCTTTTTGTACGGTAAAATTTATTTATGAAATGTAATCTTTTATGTAAACTATTCATATTTAAAAATTATATAACATGTAGAAAATAAATATGTTAATGTGCCAAAAATCAGTAGCTTACTGAAAAAAAAAAAATTCATATTTGACATCAGCAACCTCGAACTAGCTAGTTAAAAACAAATGTGTTTGTATAAATGTAAGAAATTTTTGAAGCGAATCTTCTATCCTGCTACTGTTATATTACTTTTTTCTCTATAATAAAATTCTGAGGCAAGCGTTACGAAACTAGCGACACGAGAAATCGTCACGGGTAGCGTCTGGAAATAGCGGTTCTTCACTTCGATTCACTACTCTCGATATTAAATAAGAAGTGTTGTGTATTTAATGAAGCACAGACTAACAAAACATAACTATTTATTTACTTATAAAACAATTACAAATAATTCAATTAATGATAGCAACCTGGACATTCGGAACTGTTCATCGACAGTGATATGTAAGAGAGGGGATATGACATACCGTGAAATAGATGGGATCGGTTCGGCCATATTGGTGTAGACATGACAGATTGTTGTTTGTGTCAGTACTTCTGTGCATAGAAATTTAATTTTAAAAGTATTTTGAACTTAATTTTGTACGGTTTTACGTTTATTTTAAAGTGAAACCATTATGGCTTCGTGTGCTTTTGTTTTGTGTCTAAATAACAGTTGAAATAATAAGAAAAACTCAACTGGAATATCTTTTCATCGGTTAGTATGAAATTGTAAACAGTGTACAGGGCGGTATTACTTCCGTTTTTAGTGATGCTGCGTGTAAAAAGAACAGGTAATCTTTTTAATTTGGTTTATGTGGTTGTAGATTTTCTAAAGATGTTGAAAAGAGAAATGCCTGGATACAGTTTGTAAATAGTGTGGGAACTGGGAACCATCAAAACATAGCAAATTGTGTTCCAAACATTTTGCGGAGGACTGTATAGATAGGACCTCATTAGCTTTTGTCCGTTTGCGTGAGAATGCAATCCCTACAATTGGTGAATCTCAGGTAACAATAATTATAAATACTTATAAATGAAGTAGGTTATTAAAATAATGTAGGTAATATTCTGAATTACACCTGGACATTACACAGTACTTTGTATACAACTTCAATTGTACATTTCACAGGCTTTCATTTGCAAATAAATAAGTTTGTATAGGTGTGAACAAAGATATTTCAACTAGAAGGTTCTTGATATTTTGTATAAAGTACTAGTTAATAATTAAACACATTTTTGTTTTGACCATTCTTTAAATATGTACCATTTGACATTTTTTATTGATGTAACAACAGCAGTTCGTTGCGTTTCAAAATATGATTTATGCTTTTTTTTATATAAAGCTACTTACTTTGTGTACAAAATTAAGGTTTATATATGTTATGGTATTTTAGGTTTATGAAGTTTCAGAACTTTTTATGAATAACATTTTTATAAAACTAATATTAAATATGTTTTCAAATGCAGCCAACTTAAGATTCAGACCATTTACATACTTGTATATTAATTAATACTAGATATATCTTAAACTACTAATTAATTAAATTAAGAAGGTTCCTATTTTCTAAACCTATATATATATATATATATATATATATATATATATATATATTAATATATTATATATATATATATATATATTATTATATCTTTGATATTGTGATATTTACTGTTTTGTTTTTCATACAGGTGCTACATATCCAGGATAATTCGAAAATAAGAGTACGAAATGTTTACCATAAATCAAGATGAACGCCTCAGAGGTCACGTTTTAAACTTAAAAAAGAGAACTTTTCTACAAGATCAAGACAGAACTTTCTACCAAATAGAGTTTTCCAGAGCTGGAATAACCTTAGTGATAACATTGTCTCTGCCCCTTCTACTAACATGTTTAAAAATAGACTGGACCGTTTTCTATTACAGTTGCAAATTATTTATATATATATATATATATATATAATATATATATATATATATATATATATATATTATATATATATTGGACATTATATGGTAATATTGTATAAACAATCAATGTTGTTAGTTAATTGATTGTTTATACAATATTAGGGTATAATGTCTATTTACTTGAGTTTTACTCACAAATCTGTTAATATCATTGACTGCTACATGTCTTTTTAAGGTAACACTTATAACATCTTCTCCATGATTGTGTGGTTCTCATATTGTACTTTTTAGATGAACTGATGATGCTTTCAGAATACGAAAGCGAAACGTCTTCAAAATAAAGTAGCCTATCAACTTTGCCTTTTATTTCTCCACCTTGAGACTGATATAAGAACCCACCACTCGCCTGAGTGATCCTTATAATATATATATATATATATATATATATATATATATATATATATATATATATTATATATATATATAACAAGTGATTATTTCAATCAAAAAATAATTTATAAACGTAGAAATTATCAGGTATAGTGGTCTCTATTAAAAATCTTTGTTTCTTCTTCTAAAGAAACTCAATATTTCGCTATTTATTTTATAGCTTCATCAGGAGTACACTGTTAAAACAATTTTAACATTACAAAATGGCGTACAAATACATTTAAAAAACACTTACAGAAATTAAAAGGTTTCACATATAAAAATTGACATTGAAGTATGTAATAAATGTCATGATTAAATTGTCTTAAGCACGTTAGTTACAGTAATATGATAAAAAATTTAAAATGACTTTAGGTGTAAAAACAAAAATAGCAATAAAAGAAACGTTAGAAGAATGATATTTCTTTGATGAATTATTAAGGTTGGTTGTTATGAAGGTGAATATTAGCTATTTTCAATATTTATAAATTTTGTTTAATATATTACAATTAACAGTAAACGGAAACTGGACAGTTACTTAACTGTCCAGTGCCTGTTTTATAATTTAAAGTGTTTTCATTTTGTTGATGTGATACATCTCAAGAAATAATCTACTTTTGTAGTTATCACCTGTGCCAAATTGTATTTTTACGCCATTTTTGAAATTTTAAAATTGTTTTACAGTGTACTCCTGATGAAGCTATAAAATAAATAGCGAAATATTCAGTTTCTTTAGAAAAAACAAAGATTTTTAATAACCACTATACCTGATAATTTCTACATATTTATATCTACATAACCATAGAAACCACAATAAGTTAAAAAGATAAAGATCACGACATGTCTTTGATACAATTCTTTAACTACCTACCTATACACAATAACTAATTTTATTAATACTACATGGAACTAACATTTCTAAATGTATATAAACTTAAGTAAGTGCACTTGCTAATTGTTGTTTTTTACTTGCTAATTGTAAATGTTATAATTTTAAAACCATATCATTGACTAGTTTTGTACATTTTTTAAAACTTTATGTATGTAATAAATTTTATTATTATTATTAAAGTGTACTTGAAAAGTACTAAAAATGAAAGTAATTTTATTCCAAATAACTATTATTAATCTAACCCAATGCTTATTCCCAAACTTAACTAAATGTAAATACAGTTTGAATTAATTTGAATCCGGACCTGCCGCCGCCATATTGGTGTAGACAATCAGTCAAAATAAGTGGTCCCATTTATTAAATGCAGAAATATCGTTTGTGTCATATCACCTCTCTTACATATCTCTCTGTTCATCGACATGAAATAACCTCACCCAAGCCTGTCTAATTTTGTTTCTGAAGTGTCTACTGCTCCGACGCAGGATTAATATATAACAAGAAGTAATAGGTTGTCTAAACAGTGTACGGTAAAGTCATGAAATAGGAAAAAGAAGAAAACACAATATCTACGAATCTCTTATTAAAAGCAGTCTATTGTACGGAGCGAAAACTTGGCGAATAACCGAAAACAACAGAAGAAAACTGGAGGCAGTAGAAATGGACGCTTTTAGAAGATCAGTAGGAGTGTCACGCAGAGAGAGAATACGTAATGATGAGATAAGACAGCAAATTGGGGGTTGACGGCTCTCTATCAATAAAAGATTCGATTCGTAAGAATTGCCAAAATTTAAAAAGTCATAAATGGCATTCAGTTAATAAAAATATTAAATCTTCTGTTAAAATTTTTGCGACACTTGTCATTTAAAAATAATTTCATATAAATACAATTATTATTTAAAAAACTTCTTAGTTAGTTTATATCATCGAGCAAAAAGACAAAAGAGGGAATGTAAAGGTAGTGGGGACAAAAATATTGTTAGACAGGAAGTGCTATCTTGAGAGGCCACTTTAAACAAGGAAAGACAGTATCTTTTCCTTGTTTAAGAAATCAAATTTAGTTTGGTTATGTTATTCTTTGTCCCAACTGTCACATGAAATTTTATTTATATTCAAGTTTTTTACCAATTGTGTCACTTTTTTAGACTATTTATCGTTAATTTTAATTAAAACTTTCTCGTCTGAAAAATATTTTATAGCTATTGTTATTAAGTGTCGAAAAATTTAAATTTAGCGCCTTTGCATTTCCGGATATGTCCGCTATCAGAGGCCACTTTTTTGGTCTCCTTTTCATAACGATTAGATTCCCTCTTTTGTCTTTTTGCTCGATGGTTTATATAGAAATAAATTTACTATCAAATGATATTTATTTAATTTTAATATTAATTTAATATTTCGTCGTGAATTTGACAGATCTGTCATTAAATTTCGAATTAATCTGAATTAAACAACGTAACCTTGTTGAGAAGTTAACAGATGGCGTTAGGAGCAAAAATAATAATTTATTTTATCATTTTAATATAATATAAACGTTTAAAATATAAATAATAAATAAATAATAAAATTACATTTTGAATTTTAAAAATATTATTTAAAAAAAATACAGAAAACAAAGGATAAAACTTCACGCTTGTATAGGGGAAGTGTGCCTATGTTGGACCCCTGCCTATGACGGACCCCCGGCTGTAATTTTAAATAGCGCGGTTACATACACATCGCCGGTTGCCGCTTGCGCACGAATTTGTAGTTTAGTATTGCGAAGTTTCAGACACGTGGCTGTTATAACAGTAAATTTGTGAAATAAAATTAAAATTTGGCGTTGCTGATCTAATAAATTTTTTTGGTAAGTAGCATTTTACTGGTAACATACGTTAAGCTAAGTGTTGCTTTTGTTTTGTATAAAATGACTACACTTTCTTTGTCAAATACAATACTTTGTTTTAGGTTAAAATGGTCAAAACAAAAGTAATAGAATTAAATTTGCTGCCTTGTCTATTTACCTATGATGGACCTCCTGTGTCGTTACCTATGACGGACTAGGGTCCATCATAGGAAAAAGAAAATAAAATTGGACATACCTTCAGTTTTTGTTACTTAATGATTAATATAACATGTTTTACAGGGATGGCTCTACAAAAAAGGCAACAGTGGAAACGAGAGTAATATGCAACAAGCTTTAAAAAGCATACAAGAAAAAAACTATGGATTTAAGCTGGCAGCAAAAACATTTAACGTTCCAAAAACGACTTTGAAAAGGCGCTTTATTAAGCATCAAGGAAGTATCAAAGGTGATTTGGGAGGACGAAGACCAATATTCTTCACTACTATTGAACAGGAAGTTGCTGACCATATTATTACTATGGAAACTCGTTTTTTTGGCCTGACTAGTAAAGATTTGCGAAAACTTGTATACGAAGTAGCTGAAAGAAACAATATTAGCTACAATTTTAATAAGGAAAACCAGGATGGCAGACTGGAAATGGGTCAGATGCTTTTTAAAGCGAAATCCTCGAATATCATTACGCACTCCAGAAAATACTTCGTTGGCAAGGGCTCAAGCTTTTAATAAACCAAATATATGTGTCTATTTTACTGCATTAGCAAATATATTAGACGAGTTTCATTTTCCACTGGAAAACATTTATAATATGGACGAGTCCGGTTTGACAACTGTGCAAAAGAAATCGCAGAAAATTTATGCTGGTAAAGGTCGCAAACAAGTTGGTGCTTTAAGTAGTGCAGAGCGCGGTCTACATGTTACGGTCGTATTGTAATGAATGCAATTGCAACATGTGTTCCTCCTGCTTTGATTTTTCCTCGACAGAGAAAGAAAGATGAACTTATGATCGATGCACCTACTGAAAGTATAGCCTTCGCTCAAGAAAAAGGATGGAATGACTTCCGATATTTTCTATTTGTGGCAGCAACATTTTTTAAGGTATACAAAGGCTTCTACAACCAACAAAGTTTGTTGTTACTCGATGGCCATGGTAGTCACAAAAGTTTTGAAGCTCTCCAGTTTGCAAAGGAAAACGGTATTATTATGTTTTGTTTTCCTGCTCACTGTTCTCATCACGTTCAACCCTTGGACGTAGGATTTTTTAGAACACTTCAAATTTACTACGGGCAAGAAATTCAAGATCCAATGAAAGATGGATTCGTTGTCAAGTGTGTAAGAATTGGTGTCACACTGAATGTGCAGATGTAAATCCTTGACATAAACAATTTGTGTGTGAATTGTGCGCGTAATTTTTTTATTCTTAAAAAATACCATGTGTAATATTTTTTATCGTTTGTAATGTCTTTTGATCTAATAAAATAATTTGTATTTAATTATTTTACACAAAATGCAACGAGTCCATCATGGGCGTACCAAAGGGTCCATCATGAGCGCATATATGCCCATGATGGACCCTTAACAGGATTTTAGTAAATTATGAATAAATTTTTAACATCACTTTTTCTGCAAAATTTGAAACATTTGCCATATTGTACAAATAACGAGACGTTATGTGGTCATATTTAAAGTCTGCTAAGTAAATAATTAAAATTATTATGAAGGTATTTCTTAAAGGGGACCATCATAGGCACATTTCCCTAATTAACGGTGACCATATATCTACTTATTTAAGTAGGACAGTACTTATTTTTAAATAATTGTCCTAATGTACTTTTAAATCCCTTTTAAGGACAAGCGAATATGTACTTTTTTTCTAAAAGAAGAAATATTTTTATCTTTTACTATTTTTAAACATTTATCTTAACACTCTGTCCTCAGTTAATTCTGTTTGGCACTTTTACTTAAATTTTGGCCACCGTTGCATCTGAACAAGCATTCAGATAATGATCCTCGGCTACGACTGTTGCCGAATATCGAATATTAGTATGGTTTTGTCATTCATCGTCATCATGTTGAACCATTGAAGTGTTACGTATTGTATTACTTTACTGTTATTAGTGTTTGTTTGCAAAACGTTTTAGAATTTACATGGAATTATACCTCCGCCTCGACGAAAATGCCATTTTAATACAGAACTTCAAAGGAATACCCTTTTATGAAAGTCTGTCTCATCGCCGCATGTTATTTATTATGGAATATATAAAAGTTACGTTGATATTTCCAACAGTGAATGAAGTAATACCAGAAGAATAAGGTTAGCATGAGCAGGATTAGGAAATTGAGTTGGATCTTGAAAAGCGCTAAAATAGAACAATATTTGAAAACCAGAATTTACGATCAGTGTATCCTCCCTATACTCACGTATGGCTCACAGACATGGACACTCATCAAGTCTAATATAGATTAAAACGTAAAAGCACAAAGAGCGATGGAAAGTTCAATGCTCAGGGTGAGACTTATAGACAAAAAAAAAACAAACAAATGGAATAGAAGCAAAACCAAAGTAAAAGACGCAGGAGAACATGATGCCAAATTAAAATAGAGCTTCGCAGGACACAATGCCCGAATGACGGATAAAAGATGGAACCACGAAATACAACAATGCAGATCATGGTTAGGAAAGAGAAGCAGAGGAAGATCACAAAATGAGATGGGCCGACGACATTAAGAAGATCGGATTGATTTGGGGG
>OU898284.1:47090107-47124653 GCA_918026665.1 Diabrotica balteata
TGGTGAAGACAATAGACATAATTGTCGTTATTTGAGTAACGAGAATCACGTTATTGGCCTATTAGTTTTTTAAGGCAATCTCAACGAACAACTTATTTAAATTTGTTAGAAGACGTTATTGATCCACTCATCACTGACACATTGGAACCTGATGATAATCTTGTAAAGTAAACGATAAAATGACTTCCTATTTTATGTTTTTTGTTATTACTTATGTTGAACCAATAAATTAGCAAAAATTATCTTCAATTATTTTGTAAATTATTTAATTTTGACAAACTCTTGGTTTCTGAGTTTCTGGGAAGTTTCTGCCAAATTTTCGTTGAAACACACTGTGATATTATTATTAAATTTATGATAGGTACTTACTAATTCTTAAGCTAAGATGTTTTATACTAATTTTCGTAAAAAAGGTTTGTTAAAATTTATATGCTTATGTTTATGCTTTTTTATATAATAAATAAATAATAAAATATTTCATAAAATCTTATAAGCTTTTTGTGCGTTTCTTTATGCTTTTAAATCCGATCCGAACTCTAATTATTCACAATATTATGCCTTCGTCTTTGATAATGTCACGTACTGCCGACGCACTGTTGCCAAAGATTCGCAGAACTTTTGAAAGACGGTGCAGCCACCATTTCTCGAATTAATATTGATGACGTGCTGATGTAGCCTCTTAAGAAAATTAATCAACAAATTTAGTCTTTGAGGATTAAGATTTGATAGGAGAGAGCAAATCTCTATAGGAGTTTGTAGTTTTGTTTTAACCAATTCTTTGTAGAGGTCAAAATTTGGAGAAACGTTTATTGGACACTCTAGAATAATATGATTCATGAGATCCAATTTGACCACATTCACAGTACGGGTTGTCCTGAATACGTATGCGGAATAAATAAACGGGAGTGGAACAATGTCCTGTTCTCATTCTAATTACTGTGTGGTGATATGCCTTCTGTCTTTATAAGGAAATTGATTGAACCATGGTGATTTGTTCCATTTATTGACTATTTTACTATAAAACGACCCTTTTGATCTGTTTGAATTCCATTCTTGTGCCCATCGAGTCCAAATTAGCTTTTTAATATAAAATAAGTAGTTTGAATAATGCAATTTAACTTTGCCTGGCATTAGTGATCTTCCTATGTTTGCCATTTGTCTGCAACACAATTGCCTTAATATCCGAATGCCCTGAATCCATGCCAGAATAATACTGATGTTCTGTTGATGGCTTCTATAATGCCCCTTTTGGTCAAGCCGTTTGTTCAGTTTCCATTGAGTAAGATGTTTTCCTATCTTTTGGATAGCACTCTTAGAATCAGACAAAAGATTAAGCAGCCCTCTTGATATCCTCTCTAAGTTTACTAGAGTATGAGTATTCAAAGTCAGGACAAAAAACACCAAATCCTGCTGAGCCCTTACTATCAACTGACCCATCTGTAAAGATTATAGTGTGAAGTGGATTGTCAAGTGAGATTCTTTGAAATTGAATTAATGCATGCTCATCACCTTTATTAGATTGCACATTCCTAATAGGGATAGAAGTTAATTGATATTCTAATTCAAAATTGTGGCACGGAAATAAGTCACTAGAAAATAAATTTGGGGTATGCTGGAATTTATTCATGATGGAAACTAAGAGGGGAATACTTTTTTTATTCCAGTAATTATGATTTGATTGCATTGATATCTGTAATTGATTCAAGGCAGAAATTATTGGATTATTAATTAGCATAAGATTTTTTAGGAGAAATTTAGAATTAAGCCATTCCCATCTGTACTTGAGAGGAATTTGACCACTTTCACCTAACAATGCATGAATAGGGGTAGATCTCATACATCCTGTTATGATACGAATACTCTTATATTGTAATTTATCTAACCTGTTGATTAGCGCCTTAGGACAATCTGATAATATTTGACATCCATAATCTAAATGACTCTGTATCAAACCATTATGAACTATCTGGAGAGTTTTAGGATCACTACCCCAATATGTTCCACATAGAGCTCTCATTACATTCAAGCTACGACTTACTTTTAATTCTATTAAATCCACATATGATTTCCACTTTAGGTTTTTTTGAATAACTACCCTAAATATTTCACTGTATCCACCCATTTAATTGCATGACCTCTAATTCTTACGTTTGGAGGATTAACTTTACGATTCCCTTTTTGAAATATAATTGCTGAGGACTTATTGTAAGATAGATTAAAGTTGTGTTCTAATAACCAGAGATCCATCCTTTCCATTAACAAGTTTCAAAGAATTAATTAATTTAAGTAGATCAGCCCCACTAACCAAAATAACCAAATCATCTGCATACTGTATCAGATTACAACCGTTGGGAATAATCTCGTATAAAGATAGGGAATACAGATTAAATAACATTGGACTTAAGGGAGCCTGAGGTAAGCCCTGATTAGTTTTTCTTGGACCATGAATTTGACCAGTTTTGTCCTTTACATAAATACTACGATCATTTAATATAGAATAAATGACATTTGCTAGTTGAATAGGAATGTTATATTTAATTAGTTTAGAGTATAAAAGAGAGATGTTGACACTATAATAAGCTGCTGAAATATCTAGGAAAAGTCCTACGGTAAATTGATTCAATGAAAATCCTTGTAGTATTTTAGAATTTAGTAATGAAATGCATTCCATGCAACCTCTACCCCTTCTAAAACCAAGTTGCAATGGATTTAAAATATGATTGTGTTCTAAGAACCACTCAATTCTGTTTTTAATTAATGTTTCCAGCATTTTACCAACGCACGATGAAAGAGCTATTGGCCTATAATTAAGTGGGTCAGTTTTATCCTTTCCATGCTTAACAATGGGTAATATGACCGTGTGTTTCCACGAGATGAGGAACCTGTCCCTTCCGATACATTCATTAAAGAATTGAATTAAGAGTAATGATCCAGAGTGCGGTAAATTTTTTAACATAGAGTATGAAACCTGATCAGGACCCACAGCAGAATCAGTTTAGAAAAAAGAGTATTGTGATATTCATCAAATGATATGGGATTCTCAGAATACTGCAGAGGACTGAAAAGTAATTCAAAGTCGCCAGAAATAGGTGAGAGAGATGTTAAAATTTCCTGGCTACCTCCTCTGGTGGCAATTAAGATAAAAGAGACAATTTACTACCAGAAACCTTGTTAATTTTATTCCAAACATCTTTAAGGGGAGTATTTCTATTTAGTTTGCTACAAAAGGATCTAAAGCTTATTTTTCGCTTTAATTTTAGAAATTTTCTAGCTTTCGCTATGAATCTTTTAGCCTCTATATAGTTTTCAACACTAGGAAAATTTTTAAATGTATTAATAGCTGAAACTCTTCTTTTGTATTATATGAGCACATGAATCATCCCACCATGGAATGTGATATTTGTTGTTATGAGAGGAGGTCCAAGGAATTGATGTGTCTGCCACTGATGATATATAATTCGATAAAATTTTCATACTCCTCAATTGGAAACGATGAGAAAATACACTCTAGTTTTTCATGGAAAGAAACCCAATCAGCCTTTTTAAGATTTCTTCTTTTAGAAACCTGATTAGAGTCCTGTGTTGGGATACCGACATACCATAGAATGGGAAAATGATCACTAGATCCTGTATCTGAAATGGTGGTCGATCCACTAATTTTAGGTGCCACATCTATCGAAGCCGAACTACTGATTTGCTGCTACCAGGACGAACCAATCTTGTTGGAGAACCATCATTAAAGAAAAATTAACTTAAGATCTTCTGCAGTTTGCAAAATATTTCTGCCATTTAACACTATCTCTTGAGCTTCCCCATGCTCTATGATTACAATTTAAATCACCCATGATCAGTAGAGGTTTGTTGATCGAGTTTACCAAAGAAGACCAGCATGTTTTGGAAATGAGATTGTCCAATGGACAATACGTATTTAATATAATATATATATATATATAAATATATATATATATATATATATATATATATATATAAATATATATATAACACTGTTTTTGATGGTTGGAGTCAATAACAGGGGCTATTTGTTGACTATTTTTTACTCGAGCTTTCAATTGTGATTACAATTTTTATCAAGAGCTTCTAAAAAATACAAAATGTCTTACAAAGTTGAACTAGAAATAAAAAATTTTTTGTTAACTCACCAAATAAAATTAGTTTTTTATATAAAACTACTGCTTACATAATAAATACAAAAAATATTAATAAAAAAATGCCTTATTCTAATAAATGTTTCTCTGAAAAATTTAGATGAAGTTTCTTAAGAAAAAAAAATTGAATTTATAAACAAAAATAGAATAGCTACAACCAGCCTAAAATGACATAAATACTAACTTAAAAATTTTTATTTTTGACATATTGTCAAAAATAAAATTTTGTTTAAAAAATTCTTCTTTGTTAAGTAACAAAAAAGAAGAAGATTTATTCACCATTGATAGATGCCCGAAAAAATGTAACAAATACATGGAAAATTCAAAATGTGATATTTTACTGACTGCATAAATTAAATAGAAATTATATAATTATAAATTTTGCTTAAATTTTGAATTTCTGACCTTTTGTTTAAATTATTATCACTTTTGCTAATACAAACCATTTCCAAAAAAGTTCTTTTAAATTTATTACTTTCATTACATAAAATTTTAATATTATCAAAATCCATAATATGGTCTTTGTCTATTACATGCTCTGCCAAAGCACAAGATGGTTTCTTAATTCTACAATCACTCTTGTGAGAAATAATGCGATTAGAGAGATTTCTTCCAGTCTCACCAATATACTCAGCTTCACACTGAGTACAAACAATGCTGTATACTACATTTTTTTGATCTAATTTGTCTATAGGATATTTAGTTTTGGAATATAAAGATGAAATAGTTTTGATGTTCTTTGTTGCTATTTTTATATTGTCAATAACCTTTAATGTTTGTATTAATTTAGGAGTTAATGATGGTATAAAAGGTAGTGAATGATAATATATGTTTTGATTGTTGGATACAGTGTTTTGAGATTTAGCAAAAAAATGGTGTTAAGTTATTTATATTTAATAAATTAGAAAAAAGCATCCTATGTAGCATATCAGGAGGATAAGAGTTTTCAATTAAAATATTTTTTAACAAATGAAGATCTTCTTGTAGTAGTCTGGATGAGAAAGTTTTAAAACACGTTCCTTTAATCCTGTTATAAGGTTCATTTTCATTTTATTTGGATGATTAGAGTAATAGCTTATAAATCTATTACTACATATGGGTTTTATGTTTTTTTTTAAATTAATTTATAAGTTACCTAATAAATTTTTGAAAACAGTCTTTTTTGTGTTACTTATACTATGGCTAAAAAGCAGTAGTGAGAATAGAAGATATAACATCAGAAGAAATAGAAGTACAAAGAGTTGTTCGACAAGGGTGTATACATAAACCAGTATTATTTAATATGTATACTCGGAAGACATATTAATTAAGGCAATGGATTAACGAAACGTAGACATTAGAATTAATGACATGATAATAAATAACCTGAGATACGTTGATGATACAGTTCTTTTAGAGCCGAATCACATGAAGACCTACAGATACTTCTTAATTAGGTGACTGCAGTAAGCGAAGCAGAATATGGACCATCACTCAACAGAGCAAGAAATATATGATAATAACAAAGACAACTCAGGACATTCGTGAGATATATGTACAGAATCAGCCTATTGAAATAGTAAGAGAATTCAAATTTCTAGATACAACTATTAATGAAAACAATGACAACTCTCAAGAAATACGAATCAGAATCAAACAGGCCAGAAGCGCATTTACAAGAATACAAAGGCTTCTCTGCTGTAGAAACTTACACCTTAAGTTAAAAATACGACTGCTGAGTGCTACGTTATATCCGTATTATAATACGGTATGGAAGCGTGGACACTGAAGAAAATTCACGTGAGGAGACTGAAGGCATTCGAGATTTGGATGAACCGAAGATTACTAGGGATCTCATAGTAGATGGAATAACCAACGTTGAGGTAATGTGACGTATGCATAAGGAAAGAGAAGTAGTGACAATAAGGAGGAGAAAAGTGGGATATATGGGTCATGTGATGAGAGGAGATAGATATCTCCTTTAGGGTCGGGATCTGGTGGCCGGTCGGAGGAATTTCTTCCTCCATAATGGCGAACGTTAACAAAGTTTAAATCTACCAAAACGTTTAAATGTGGTTTGACTATATAGAAGATTAAGAAATATGTAAAGGAATAGGATCACAAGGAAAATGTTAGTAGGCTCTTACTTGTATTTTTCCACCTTACACCATCAAACTTAAAAAAAACCAACCTGGAATGACAATTATCCAAGCTTTAATTTCTAATCCAAACAAGCGCAAATTCGTAAAATATACTGTACTTAAATTACAAAAATGCGCAGAAAACTTTGAAATGCGTATTTAAACTGTGACAGTTCAACTGACAAAAAAAAACCTCTCAATCAAGAAAAATTTAAAACTTCATATGTACTCAACAACTTCCAGTAACTTTTTTCTCTCTTCTTGATGATCCAAAGTTCAGGTAATACCTATCGAACGAACTGGGAATTTCAATAAAAACAACCATTTAAATATTTATAAAAATGTACTTTATTACATACAATATATTATTCTGAGCATTATTTAAAAACCACATACTTACATAAATATACATATTTGCAAGTTTTTAATTTCAATAAATTCTCAAAGTATTTGCCAAACAATTTCTATTGCAAAATGAAGGTGACTTTAAATAATACGTTGAGGTATATCTAATGAAATATAACAAGACTATCAATATTTTTCATTAGTATAATACAATAATATAACAGAATACTGATTTTTAAGGTTAGTTTCTGTTTGTACCACATTAGTATTTAATTTGAAACTCCTGCAACATAACTGAGCTCCTAAAAGCCAAATTGCTTGTATCATCCAATTGTAAAAATGTGAATTTTTGTATGACATCGCAAATATGACGTACGTTACTTATTTTCATACACATTATTTACGAATATATAAAACTTATCATATATTCGAGCTTCTATTAAACGTCGAGTGTCTGCTGCAATATATGGAACTTTTTATAGCATCCAGAACTTGCCACAATGACATGGCGCCCCACATTGGGCACCATATCACTGTGGCAATTACTAAACGCTATAAAAAGTTCTAATCTTGTGGCAAGCTGCCTGCTTTCGGATTTCAATGATTAAATAGTGCTCAGATATGTTGTGAGCTCAATTATTTCATGGTTTCAAGATATGGACCTTTTTATAGCATCCACAGGAACAGTCTTTTCACAGAAAAAGATCACTTTTTTCGAGATTTTTCTGTTTCTTTCTCAATTTAGTTTTTAATTTTTAAATCGTTTTAATTCCCAATATATAATTAACGAAAAGCCACTTTGTCCAAAACACTTACCTGTACTATTTGGGCAAACGACAAGAAAAAATTCGCTACAATCGGAGCAGAATAAAATACTTTGAGAATTCGCTAAAAAAACAAAATTAATTGCGTTAAAAGAAACACATGAACGAGACTAAGGAAGACAACTAACGTTATTAACAACGTTAAATAATTATATGAATATAATACATAATTTACTATTGCAATAAAAAATGGGATAAGGTTACTTTCTTAAATAAACGTGTACATTGAATGAAAATGATTGTATACAAAGGGATATTTATTTAAAAATTAATTAAAAAGGACAGAGTTTGGATCCTCGTTGTCCATCTGTTTGATGTGCCTGAGGACATCTTTTTTGGTTATTACTCCTAGTAAACGCCTGAAAAAAAAAGATAAAAATCCATCAATAAAAAGTAATGTGCTCGAATTTCGTTATAAAAAGTACTAGAAAAATATAAATACATTCTAACAAAAGTATGTTGTAGTTCTTGAAGCGATTCGGCGATCAGTACTGATGTCGTCTGCATTTCTCAGATTGTTAATTGGGCTTTTAATGCCATAATTCTGACCATCCATGACTTTATTCAAAATGGCTTCCGTCTCACCTGCAAGAAAAGTGACACAACTCCAAATTGTGCAAATTTCATGTTATGTCCGCATATATTCCAAATCAAATAATCGTAAGGTCGGACCGCTGCTTAGAAAACCGACATATTTCGAGTTGTTTACCTGTTTTCCTGTTGCATCCTTCATAATTGAAAGTGACAAATAAACATATTTTGGTTTAGGACATTTTTCCTATTCCATGAAAACATGTATTTCTGTTTATTTTGCAATAGGTCACTTTTCTTTTTAGGCTCTGATTTAATTTACAGCTGTGACAAAGTATCGTACATAAAAATATTATTATGTTTAATGTCGCAGAGATAAAGCACTATTTATAGATATTCTCGTGAAGTATAGATATATATCTCTCCGCATTTTGTGGCAGAGGAAAGAACGTTTTTTAATAATGTATTAAGTTTGGGTGTGTATTTTTTTTATAAGTTATATGAATCAAATTCATTCATTCATTTCATTTTATTCATATAACTTTTGATTAAAATTAGACAAAATGCAAAATAAAAGAAGAAATAATTGGTTTGAGAATGAGAGAAAATTAGCAGTGGAAGAAAAGAATAAAACAAGATTGAAAGGGTTAAGCACAAGCAAAAAAAAGAAACGAGAAAAATACTAAGATCTTGGGCAAAAGACAAAAAAATTATTTAAATCAAAAAAAAATAAAAAGTAGAAGAAAATTATGGATAATTGGAAACAGAAAAAATACATAACTCAAAACCATTGTACCAATACTTAAAACTACTAACCGAAAACGGACAGCTAATATAGCTATAGAAACAAAAAATTCCCAAACGTATTACGAAGAAATATAACAAGAAATGGGTAGAGAAGAAGAAAGAGAAACAATAACGAACACAGAACAAGATGAAGAAGAAGAACAATTGACATATACAGAAGTGAAAGGGAAAATATGCAAACTTAAAAACGGGAAAACAGCGAAAGAAGGCAGATAGATTTCTATACAGACAGATTTATGAGCTAATACACAACATATGGATACAGACGTAAATTAAAGAGAGTAATATCCAAATAAAATTATAAGAATGATAGAAATGACAATGCGAAAATTTCCAAGTAATAGTAGATACCGAAAGAGAAAGAACAGAAATAATAAAAAATAAAAAATGGAGTAAGACAAGGAGAGTGTGCTCTCAACGGTAAAGATAATTCATAATGTCCTGGACCTGATGTAATCATTTAGTGACGTCGATATACGAACGAAACCACGAAATCAGGCATTGCTAAAAACATGCAGTTCTCTTCAGTGCGTTATCGTAGCGAAAAAGAGACGAACTAGTTTTTGCGTTAGTAAAATAGCTTTTTATATTTTTATTTTATAACTTTCAAACAATCTAAAACTGAAAAAAAAAACGAAAAGTGGCTTAAAGACACACAATTATTTTTGAATTCACCAAATATTCTATCGTTTCTGATACTTTAGTTTGGGCTTATTTGATTTAAAACATTGATTGTAGTTGTTTGAGGGCCTTATCCCAACCTAAAAATGGATTTATACAAAACTGTTTATAAATTAGGACCACTTTTTGTATGGGCGACCTCTTGAACAATATTCTGCGGTCTTTTATGAAAGTGATTATGCAAAAAATCTCATGCGAATATTTTCCCCCAAGGAATTCGAGGTTTTCGTCTTGTATAACATGTTTTGCTGAATTTAAAACCAAAACATTATTTTTCTATCATATATTAATTTGTTATTTATTTATTTCTCCTCTAGATTTTTTCAGTTCTTAAAAGGTTATTTACAAGCCAAATGTTATGTTATGTGAACCTACCTTAATATTTGTAAACCTACATTAACATGGGTGACAGGTGAAGGACATTGACAGTGAAGAAGATGGCTCGTTAGAGATAATCATGTATTAAGTTTAGTTGGTCTTTAATAAAAGATATTAAAAAGAAACTGGTCGTCAATCTTATTAAAGCCCACAGAGACAACGTAACACCAAATTAGTGCATGTAAATATTTCACATTTTTTACACATAATTCTTATCGGCAGTGAAGACGGAAAGTCGTAAATTTTTATTACATCTTTCAATGTGAGATAAAATAAAAATGCGATGACTAACTGGAATGTTTAAGATTAGAGAAACATAATATGTCATGTTATTGGAAATATTCGACATCATTAGCATGTGCAAATCCTACCCTGTCGCCCAATTTCCTATGAAATTAAAATGGTAAATGTTTTTAGGATCCATTATTTTTTCGGCATGCGCATTTACGAGGTCCACGAGATTTGAAACATTTATACTATTTATTTTATCACTAGACATATAATAAAAAGCTGCCAAACGCAGAAACTATAAACAAGAATGCAGTACAAATAATAGGATATGCGGACGATACAACCATAGTAGCAACAGATAAAAAATCATTAAAAAAATCTTCCAAAAAATAGACAACAAAGCCAACAAAGAGGACTGGAAATAAATGAAAATAACGCAAAATACATGAACGTAAGTAAGAAAAAGAAGACACAAATGATAGAACTGACAATAGATGCACACAGTTTAGCAGAGGTTGAAACATTTAAATATTTGGGTACTTAGAACAAAGAAGAATGAAATTATATTACAGAAAATACAAGCGGGAAATACAGCGTATAACGTTAAACAAAACTGCTAATAATATTGAAAAAAATATAATTGCCAAATCTATTACAGATGTCTGTAGTGAAACTAAAAATTCCTGTTACAAAGAGAATAAAACAGCCATTTTAATTAAAAATAAATCAATAGAAAAGAACATAGTGTTTACAAAAGCGGACAAAGGTAACACTACTATTGCTATAGATAAAATAAAATATAATAACAAAACAACAGAATTCTTAAATAATCAAAATATTGAAACGATACACAAAGATCCGACAGAAAAATATCAAAAACAAATTAAGCTAGCATTAGAAAATTCAAAATCAATAGTAAATCCAATAGAACAGAAATACCTCAATATCATGAACCCACAGCCTCCTAAATTATACTCTTTCATTAAACTACACAAACCGGATCACCCAATAAGACCTGTAGTTTCTTTTTATACAGCTCCGTCATATAAGCTTTCAAAAAAACTGTTAGACATTATTTTAGAACACACTAAATTTTCACCTAAATTTACCATAAAAATACAATAGAACTAGTTAATAAAATACAACATATTCAATTACCTAACAACTCCAGATTAATTTCATTTGACGTATAAAATCTTTTTCCTATTATCCCTCTTACAGAAACTTTTATTCTAGTAAAAAACCTTTTAGACCAAAATAGTACAAATCCAATAATTACATCTGAAATTTTACATCTTCTTGAAGTTTGCATAAACCGGACTACTTTGAATTTAATAATCAAAATATATACAAATAACAGTGCAGGACTTATAATGGGCAATCCTCTAAGTCCATTGCTATCAGATATTTTTATGGATCATCTAGAGACAAAGATTTCAAAACATCCAGTATTTAAACAGTTTTTATATTGGTGGAGATACGTAGACGACGTACTGGTATGTTTCACAGGAACTAACAGGCAACTCGATCAATTTTTATCATATATTAATTCACTTCATAATCATATTGAATTTACAATAGAAACAGAACAAAATCAATCCATAAACTTTTTAGATTTAAAAATTATCAGACTTAAAAACAAACATGACTTCTCCATATTTCATAAACCTACCCATACTGACACGACTATACACTATTCATCATCCCATCCAACACAACATAAACTGGCAGCCTATCATAGTATGTTACATAGATTAACAGAAATTCCGATGTCAAAATACAACTTTGAGACAGAATTAAATATCATCAAGCAAATAGCAGTAAACAACGGATACAACGAACAAACAATTAATAAAATGTTAAATCAAAAACTACACAAGAAAGCCCTGAAATTAGTATTTCCACCACCAGAGAAAAAACCCAGTACCTTCTGCTCGATTACATATACAGGCAAAATATCAACTAAAATAGCCAAACACATAAAAAAGAAAGGAATAACACCAGCTTTCCGAACAAATAACAACCTAGGCAAATATATCAAAAACAACAAGAGCCAAAATAAAAAACACTACACAGTGGTGTGTACAAACTTAAATGTGGCGACTGCCCAAAAACTTACATCGGTCAAACTGGTAGAAACTTTAATAAACGAATAGCAGAACATAAAAGGGCGTTCAATAATAGAAAAACAGATTCTACATACGCACTTCACCTTCTAGATCACAATCATTCTTTTAATGACGAATTTAAAATTCTTCACATTCAAAATAAAGGCCTTAAGCTACCTTGTTAGAATCTATGGAAATCAACAAATTAAAAAACACAGATATAATTCTGAATGACCAACTTGAGACAAACAGTTCTCCCCTCCTCAACCTATTCCATTAGAGACTATAAAATGTAAACGCATGCCAAAAATAGATCACTTGAAAAAGGCAATCAGCCGAAACAGCTGTAGTGATAAGTTAAAATCAATTTTGTGGAAGTTTGAAAACAAAGTTTTCAGTGTTTTATTGTTACGGGATATACAGCGTTTTATAGAATTAAAAAAATGTTTAGAGATAAGAAGATAAATCGAAACACAAAAATGAAAATCTACAAAACGACCATAAGACCAATAGTATTATATAAAAAGAAGAAGAAGAAGAAGAAGAAGAAGAAGAAGAAAAGAAGATCAATTGAAAGTCTTTGAGAGGAAGATTATCAGAAAAATACTGGTACCAAATGGGGAAAGTGAAGAGGAAGCAAGTGGAAGAAGATTTAAGGGGTATGGAAATTAGAAATATATAAAGGACAAGGCTTGGAAACGCCTGTTCAAAATGTCCTGACTAGTATCGAAAATGTTGAAGTTCAAAGGCCCAATTATGATAAAGCTGAAAAGAACGAAACTGCTGTATTTATAGAAACTACTGAACTTTCGTCTCTACCAGATCTACACATCTGTATATACAACATAAAACGATATTAACGATCATCGAAAATAATGCGTCTTAAGAAAAATAAAAATAATGTTCCTGAAGTTTCTGCTCATGAGAATACAGAACAAAATGGCTCGCTTATTAGTTCTACCGAGAGATCGTTTCTTAAACGTGGTCCCAGTAATAAAAATGGAGACAGCAAAGGGACTTAGAAATATGGGAAAGGAATACTGTACGTTTAAGACTCGAAAATATTTAAAGCCACAGAAATTCTAGCTTCATGAACAGAAAAATGTAAAGTTTCATGCTTAACCAAGTCTGTAAAAAAATCGACTAAATTTGGATGTGATAGATTAACTTATCCTCCCTCTCAAATAGGTCGGGAAAAATAACGACAATTGAACTTCCTATAAGATACGTCCATGATACTATAACAACAAGATATGCTCACTTGCTGCTCTAATTTTAATTGACTTTGCACATGTCGTCATAGCGAGACAAAGACATGGGACTTGTATGTATCATATTTTAACGATGCATCATATGGCAACGTTGCTCCATTACTGTAATAAACAACTTCAAAACTTAAACTGTTAACGGTAAGTATACCTCGATCCCACACGAACACAATAAACATTGCTACAAAACATAAATTAATCATAAAAGTTTGGCAAAATGTAGAGAATTTGACCATAAAGGAAAAGCGGGTCAAACTTGAGACTTTATGAATATCAATTACTATTTATAACTGGGAATAAGCCACATTAAAGATAAAAAATACGTTTATTGACGTTTCAATTTCCAATTCGGAAATCGTTCTCAAAATACAAACAGTAAATTAAACAAATTTTGTTTTTTGTTACATAGTGAAAAAATTCTTCTAATAATTTAATTTTATCTGACTCATTTATATTGACAATTCAGACATACATTATGCATTTTAAAGTAGACGACTTTAAAATGATATTGCAATATTGTTGAGTTGCGCTCCTGGGACGACTTTACTATAAGATAGTTCATTCGATTACATGAAATCAACTTTAACTTGAGATATCCGTCAGAAAAAATCATAGCATGTAATTCGTCTTTAAAAAGACAAACACATGACATGATGACAGTAAAATTCTCTATTTTGACTTTTTGACATTTTTTATTTTCTATAAATTCCAAACCTAACAATGAACAAGAAAGGACAAAGAATTGCATTTATAAAATACCTTGTGAATGCGATCAGTTTTATTTAGGTGAATCATCAAGGCCATTAAATGTTAGAATAAGTGAACATCAATCTTATATTAAAAATAGAGAATTTGATAGATCTCAAATATGTAAACACGCATGGGATAATGAACATAGGGTTCAATGAAATAATTCAAATATAGTCCTAAAAAAACGGATGGTAAAAAAAGAAAAATCAAAGAAGCGGCTCTAATTATGCTAAATGAGGCCAATTGTGTCGCAAATTCCTCGGCAGAATGTAGTAGGATCTGGTTACCAATATTGAAAGAGGAAGTTATTAATAAGAAAATACCAGTATTAGTAAGTCAGTAACATATAGAGGATACATCATTTAGTTTTTTAAATAACGTAACATATAAAATCAGAATTTTGATGTTTGTTGAAGGTAAACTAAATTCACGAACAAATACTTACAATGTCGGGATAGTATTATGAGGTTTTTTTTCCTGGTTTTTCCCTCATAATTTACTATGGAATCACTAACAGGAGAATTTTACTGTCATCATGTCATGTGTTTGTCTTTTTAAAGACGAATTACATGCTATGATTTTTTCTGACGGATATTCTCAAGTTAAAGTTGATTTCATGTAATCGAATGAACTATCTTATAGTAAAGTCGTCCCAGGAGCGCAACTCAACAATATTGGCAATATCATTTTAAAGTCGTCTACTTTAAAATTGCATAATGTATGTCTGAATTGTCAATATAAATGAGTCAGATAAAATTAAATTATTAGAAGAATTTTTTCACTAATGTAACAAAAAACAAAATTTGTTTTAATTTACTGTTTGTATTTTGAGAAACGATTTCCGAATTGGAAATTGAAACGTCAATAAACGTAATTTTTTATCTTTAATTGTGGCTTATTCCAGTTATAAATAGTAATTAATTTACAATGCCACAAGAAAATACTTCAGAACAATTTTTATGAATATCATTTAGACATTTATTTACAATCTTTGTGATTTTTCTTTGTGGTATTGTAATTATCTTTAATATTTTGATTTAAAATTCGTATTTTAAAATACATTTTACATCTAAAAAAAGTAATTTTACATCTTCGCTAACATTTACATATTTTGCAGCTTCTATTAAGTTTTTTAAATAATTTTTTGTTATTTTTAGTGTGTTGCCATTATAACTACGAAAAATATGTTCCAGTTCACTACATACTACACTTCATCTAATTTATATAACAATGCACGTCATCGGCGTCATAGCCTGTGACGTCATATGATATCAACACGAAATATTTAGGCGGTAGATGTGTTCTTTTTTAGAATCACTTTGCCGAGTACACTGGCATTACAGCCACTAGACATATTTTATTATATACGCGTAGAAATAATATTTAAAGATTTCTATTAATGTTAACATAAAAAAATACACAATAATATGTTTCATTTAATTTGTATAAATCCATTATAAAGAGTTTTTTATCAAGAACATTTTTTCGGAACACACTCTAACTGTAATCGAACGAAGGTAAAATTTTGCATAAATTGGTAACACTTACTTGACAGTTGCGGTGTTGACACTTTTTGTCGTTTGTTATTTTTAATTTTAAAGTGAATACCTCTTGTTTTATATTTTTACCTATTTAATAAAATCTGTTCTTTTTAGAACAAAATTAGTGTGTTTTTATTTCAAAAATGTCATGTAAGAATTTAAATAGTCGTTGTAAAGATATGGTAATACTTGTGCAATAATTATTGACCTATTTGATTTAAAATGGAGTCAGGATTTTTTTATACTTTGGCAACTATGTTAACTTCGATCTCTGACATAGATAATGACGTAAGTCGTTATCTAAATTAGATGAAGTATACATACATACATCCAAAGTAACTTTTTTTAAAAGACCTATCAAAAATAAAGTATTACTTCAAGTTCTATTAAAATGGGCATTAGTATATATTATTATCCATGATACTATGACTAAGAAGATAAGATATTGCGCAGAAGTCGTGACGTCATTGGAGAGTTACACGTTCGAAATGTGAGTTTTTTGTATGTATCAATAAATAAGCTTTAATAAATAGTTTGGAGATATCCTTATGTGTACGATTATTGTAATTATTAAACCTCTTAACTTATTTTCATCTAGAAATTTCATCACAAAATGCATACAAATCCCATTTAACTTTAACAAGAATTCAACTTTTTTTACTCTCCAATGACGGCATGCGCGAACACGACCGATTTTGTGCTACGGAAAGATCCTATCTTGTTATTCATAATATCATGTTATTATCTGTAGAAACATTTATTATTATCCATAGAAACATTTGCTCTGCTGTTATTAATATTAATATATTAATTATCTGCTGTTATTATAGTTTATTTTTATGAACGAGAGAGTAATTAGCATAATTTTAACTGGTACCTCCGACCACTCCATGGGCGTGCTCAAGATTAATTGAAAAATTACTTTGAATAATTGTAAAAAATAAATGAATTATTTCAGTGTTATAAAGTGTTATGTGTATGTAAACAAAAGTGACCTCTTTTATCACACACTATATTAGAACTGACTGGCCTACATTAAAAAGGGTTTTAAAAAATTCACATTTTTTTTAATTTTTAAAAATTACAAAAGAGAAAAAGAGTTTTTAAAACCGTCTAAGGTATGTTAAATAGATGAATAAAAATATTAATATAAAACTTACAGCTACTTGTTACAAATCCAAATCAGATTCAGAAGATGAACTTTCAGAACCAAGATTTATAATAACTGGCTCGATCATTTTATCAGTAATATTGTCCAGCTTCCACATTTTTTCCTCTTCTTTAATAGTGTGATTTACTGCCTTTTCCCAGTTTTCAGGTTTTACATTATTTACGGCCTCCAAAAACAACTGTTTAACATCATGAATTTTAAAAGTGGTATTTTTTCTTGAAACTTCACTCTTTATCTGTGCCCATACCAGTTCAATCGGGTTTAATTCACAATGATATGGTGGGGATCAAGTACTGTCATTCCACGATTTTTGGCAATTTCATCAATTTCGTATTTTTTAAATTTTTCTTTATGAAGGGCACACAACGAATAAAGTTCCTTTCTTATAGATCCGGGATGGTACGTAATATTTTTTGAACTCAGCCAATTCTGCAAGTCTTTTTTTAACCACTTGGTTGTGGGCAGTCCTTCTATAAGTCTGGAGTGATAACTTGCATTATCCATTACTATTACACAGTTCTTAGGAAGAAGATCTATCATTTGTTCGAACCATTCTTGAAAGACATCAGCGTTCATGTCTTCATGGTAGTCACCGGTACGAGTTGATTCAAAAGTTAATAAACCACCTTCAACAAAACCGTCTGAACTGCCAATGTGTACTATTATCAGCCTGCGTCCCTTTCCTGATGGTGGGTTTAAACCAGTAGATAAGTTATTTACAAAAGCGTGCCTTTGACTTGTAACAGTTTCATCCTGCCAAAATTTATTTGGTGTATGACCCTCGTTGATCCATGTTTCATCAAGATAAAATATTTTTCTTTTTTGGTTTCTCATTTCCTTTATGGTTCTTAGAAAATGTCTTCTCCATATGACAATATCGCTTCTTTCTAATAAAATAGACTTTCTGGGATTCTTTTTCCAGCGGAAGCCTATTTCTTTTAAAAGTTTCCATAACGTACTTCGACTCATTTCTGGGTAATCCTTATCATCTCGAACTGAGACAAGAACTTTATCCAATGTTGGAAATTCTTGTCTAAAGAAGAATTCATGCACTTTCCGTCGAAGTCCTTCTTTAAAATGATATTCTATTTGAAATTTTGGTTTCCCTGGAGCATTACGTGGCATTTGAAAACTACCACATTTCTCTTCTTTAATAACTCTGTAAATCGTAGATTTCCCAACACCAAGTGTACTGCTAACTAACTCAACGGTCTCATCAACACTTTCACATAAACGTTTGTCTGTAAATGATTTAAAACAATTAAATATTAATGTTTTTTCATTAACTGTTAAAGGACCAATTTTTCGGCGTTTACACGGCACTTCCAAATTTTCCATAACACTAGTATACACAATAAACTGCACCTTGCAACTGAAGTACCTACTTTTAGTGAACTGTTAAGAATTTTGAATACGCCACTTGGACCTTCCTACAAAATGGAAAAACCCACTATCACATTTTCTGTGGAATAAGTTTAGAAGGTAATTATCTAGTCAATTACTGTCGTAGATTCCTGGAATTAAAGAATTAAATGTTTGATTGTTGAAACCCTTACTTCGTGGAATGCACTCATTTCAGATAAAATAAAACGTTTTATTTTATCTAAAGAATTAAACTTTATTTTGCAAATAGGTAGGTACTTATTAAACTTTTATTGGTTATATATAACCAATAAAATAAACATCTTACATTTCTTGCAAATTCATTAGTACCTGTTAACCTCCATCACTCCGACACTGGCAACCTTATTTAGGGATTAGTAACCCTCACAACTATTGTATTCTATTCTGCTCCAACCTTTATACCTGGTGGTCATACTCAATTTAAAATTGTTTTCCTATATACTTCTGTAAACTTGTTGACAAATATCTGTTTTTCATTGAGTCACCCGTATCAACAGTTTAGGATTTGCATACATAATTTATTGTTTTATTACTCTCTCATACATAAAAATACACTATAATATTAATTCTTTTTATTTATATAACTAGAATTGCATCAAATGAAAATGTCATTAATTTTGACAATTTGGCAAGTTGTCTCTGGCTTACATCACAAGAACATGTGCGTTGACTTATCTTGTTTTGTTATAATATCATGAGATACGACTGGTTAAAAATGTTTTAATTTATTACCGTTGCCGCAAAAAAGCAATCAATGCAAAAAAGAGGGGGAAACAAGCCTTTTTTTAATTAATATTTTTCAACCACTTCGATTACACTTAGGACCTTCAGAATTTTTCGTTAACGTACTTAAACGAATCTAACGTATTATCTGAAATTAAAATCAGATTATTTGGACGGTCTCAGGAATGTTTTAAAATTATAAACAATTTTAGACGCAGTTGTAACAGTACCGATTCGATGAAAGTTTTTGTTTTTATAAAAATTTACATGCTGGCTGGATTCAAACCTGTGACTTCCCAAGCTGTCACTCGGTAAGTTAACGACCTGCGCACTGCGCATCGAGCAAAAAGACAATAGAGGGAATGTAAAGGTAGTGGGGTCAAACATATTGTTAGACAGAAGTGCCATCTTGAGAGGCCACTTTAAACAAGGAAAGACAGTCTCTTTCCTTGTTTAAAAGTCAAATTTAGTTTGGTTATGTTATTGTTTGTCCCAACTGTCACATGAAATTTTATTTATATTGAAGTTCTTTTACCAATTATGTCACTTTTTAGACTATTATCGTTAATATTTAATTAAAACTTTCTTGTCTGAAAAATATTTTACAGGTATTGTTAACAAGTGTTGGAAAATTTAAATTTAGCGCCTTTGCATTTCCGGATATGTCCGCCATCAGAGGCCTCTTTTTTGGTCTCCTTTTCATAAGGATTAGATTCCCTCTTTTGTCTTATTGCTCGATGGCACTGCGCTATCGAGATGGTAAAAAGATAGTTTTATTTAATGTAATAATTAATAATATAATTGTTATTTTGAAACCAACTTCCGCTCTGGAATATTTTATAGTTAAATTTATAGTTCGTAAAATTACCTATTCTAAGTAATGAAATAATATAACGCAATAAACAATAATGGCAAGGATGTACATGTTCTATAACTAACACGGAACGTATTTGTCTACATATATTAGAACAAAACAAACAAAATTTTAATACCTGGAACCAAAAAAATGTGATGAACCGCATACAAATCATCGCATTATGCAAATAAATTATGACATGAGTTGAATTTATTTATTTTATAGATAAACAAATAAAGGAAACATTATAGATAAACAATAGAAGCAAGGTTGCTGATGACTAATAAGTAGAACAAATTTGAAGAAAACATAAAATCTTCAAATATTTCTGAAGAAAGCCTCTGAATGTATTTACACACCTCAAACGCACTTTAATTGACATTTAGAGATTAAGTATTCTAATACCTTTTTACCAGATCAGGCCATAAATCAGTTGTAAAATGGCGACTATCAGTTGATATACAGTGCTTTTCAGATAAAACTATCCACCTTAAATAACTCAAAATTTTCTAATTTTAGGAAAAACGTAAAAACACGTCAATTAATATTTCAAGGGGAGACATTATATCATATTTAAGGTTGCTGAGAATGCACCCTCTCACCCAACGTATCATCCCTTTTTATTTTTTATCATCCCAAAAAAATTTTTAATGAAACACACCACAATAGATATGCAACTCAGAAATTTAAAGCAACAGGGTCAGTTTGCAATAAAAAACATAACCGACAGGGAGTTTAAATAACGAAGCAATCCAAGTAGCCATTTTAGGTCAATTAACTTAGAGCTGATCGATCACAGTCACTGTCAACCAATAAGCAGAGCAATCGCTGTTTCATCTTCTACAGCTTTCTGAGTCCTCCATAAATTTAAGTTTCATCCATATAAAATTAAATTAGTACAAGAGTTAAATGAATAAGATTTTGATTGTCTTCTCGAACTTTGCGAATTAATGACACAATGCATCATTAACCATCCACAATTGTTAAACAATATTTGCTTTTCGGATAAAAGCTTATCGCATTAAATGGTTTGGTGAACAGACATAATTGCCGATATTGGGCTGAGAGTGATCCACATATTGTACATGAATTTCACACATAGCATCCTCAAAGGTTAAACGTATGGTGCGGTATCCTAGGTGATATTAAACTTGTGAAACTTAAAAGGTGCATCGTATCTTGAATTAATTAGGCAAGTGGTTGATCGTATTAGAACAATAGTAGAAAATGATTATAACTTTTCCGAAGATTTGGTTGTATTTCAACATGATCAGGATGAGCTCCCCCTTCTTTCTCTTAACATGCCATACACCAAAGTGCGTAGGTGACTATCTCATTACTAGAATTCTGTTCTTGGCGGCGTGACACAGCTCACCTGTATTGTGTATTCCTGTCCATTCTTTAATATTCCTTAACCAGGACAATTGTTTGCGGCCGGCTCCTCTCCTACCTTCGATCTTCCCTTGTAGGATTAACTGTGGTATTTCATATTTTGCTCCTCTCAATATGTGCCCAAGGTAACCAATCTTGCGTTTTTTAATTAATTCAAAGAGTTCTCTTTCCACGCCGGCTCTATTAAGGACGTCATCGTTTCGAACTCTATCCACCCAAGGTATGCGCATCATTCTTCTCAATGACCACATTTCAAATGCTTCAAGTTTGTTGATAGATGTTTTTTTCAAAGTCCACGTTTCCATGCCATAAAGCAAGATGGACCATATGTAGCACTTGACCATTCTGTAGCGTATTTCGAAGTTTAGGTGTTGATTACATAGGAGCGGTCTGAATTTCACAAAAGCTTGTCTTGCCATTTGTATTCGGGTTTTTATCTCGTGTTGTGGATCCGATTGGTCATTGATTGTGGTGCCAAGGTATTTAAAAGTTTTCACGCGATTTATACGATTGTCACCTATGCATAATATCGGGTTTTCTGGAGGGTTTCTGCTAATGACCATATATTTCGTTTTCAAAATGTTGATTTTGAGGCCATATTTTTTACCTATGCTATTCACCCTATCAAGTAATAACTGCTGATCTTCCAAATTATCAGTTATAATCACTGTGTCGTCCGCATAGCGTAGGTTGCTAATTGGTATGCCGTTCACCTTAATGCCTAATTCCGTATCTTCTAATGCTTCCGCAAATATATTTTCAACATATAAATTAAAAAGCATCGGAGAGAGTATGCAGCCTTGGCGGACACCTTTCCGGATTTCAAATTCATCCGTATATTGGTCTTGATCAATCCTCACCTTTGCCATTTGGTTCCAGTATAGATTCTGAATAATTCTGATCTCCTTCTGGTCAATGTTGGCCCTATGTAGTAGTTCCATCATGATATCATGTTTAACATTGTCAAATGCCTTCTCGTAGTCGATGAAGGTGAGGTAGACATCTTTTCGTTGATCTAAGCAGTTTTGTATTAAGGTGTTCAAACATAAAATTGCCTCTCTTGTTCCTAGTCCTCCCTTAAAACCGAATTGTGTTGACCCGCTAAGTTCTTCTAGTATCTTATACATTCTTGAGTGTAATATCCTAAGGAAGAGTTTCAACAAGTGACTCATTAAACTGATTAAGCGGTGTTCATTGCATTTTGTGGCATTAGCTGTTTTTTGGGATCATCACAAAGGATGACTGCAGCCATTCTCGCGGAATGTAACCAGTATCATAAATTCTATTGAACAGCCTTACCAAGATTTCGATATTCTCCTCGTCTAGTAGTTTTATTGCTTCTATATTAATTTCATCTGGACCTGTTGCTTTATGCATCTTTGTGGTTCTAACTGCATATTCTATTTCACTTCGCATTATTGATGGCCCTGATAAGTTTTCGGAAGGAAGTTTGCGCGTTGGTTGTGTTGGTCTTTCGTCATTAAAAAGGCTTTCTGCGTATTCTTTCCACGCCATTGCTATCTCTTCTTCTGACTCTATGTATTCGTTTCTGTCGTTGCGTATTCTTGTTCTGTGGTGGCTTTTGTGTATATTCGATATTTCTTTGATCTTCTTATGTAGTCCAAAACTATCTCCTTTTTCCTGCAATTGTTCTATTTCGTTGCACCTTTCCACCATCCAACGTTCTTTTGCTTTCTTAATTTTCTGACGGATTTCTTTGTGTATCTGTTTGTATTTGTCTTGATTACGTTGTTGTTTATGTTGCCTTCGCTTTTCCATTAGATCCATAATTTCGTCCGTCATCCATTCGTTATGCTTTATCTTTCTGATATGTGTTTTAACTTCCCTGTTTACTGCCAGAATCGTTCCTTTAATATCATTGACCATCTCTTCGATATCATAATTTTGTCCTATTACTCGCATTCTTTCATTAATTTGATTCGCATAACTCTTCTTCAGATTTTCGTCTCTCATCAGTTCTCTTGTATTTATAGGTGTGCTGGTATTTGTATTTGTTCTCTTAATTTTTGCCAGTTTTAACCTCACATCTGCTATTAGCGGATTATGATCGGATGCAATATCAGCACCTGGATATGCTGCGATTCTTTTGATAGCGTTACGAAATCTTCTGTTTATTAAAACGTAGTCAATTTGGTTTCTAATTATTCGATTTGGACGGTCTCCTGGCGATCTCCAAGTATATAACTTACGAGGTGGGAGCTGAAACCATGTGTTCATGACGACAAAACCGTTCTCCTGGCAGAATTCACACAGCAGGTCGCCTCTTTCATTTCTAACTCCAAGGCCGTACTCTCCAATTATGTCTTCATATCTTCCTTTGCTCCCCCACACTTTGCTTTGCCTGTGGTAGAAGGTAGAAGAGGACATATGATGGATTGGCCACCTAGGTCACCGGATTTAACACTCATAGAATTCTTCTTATGGGGGTATTTAAAAACAAAAATTTATGCTACTCAACCAGAATCTCTAGATGATTTACAACAAAGAATAAGAGGATGAACGTCGAGAATTAAATGCAGACGCTTTAAGCAATGTCAGAGAAGAACTTGAAAATAGATTATACTATTGTATGTAAGTGAATGGCAGTCATTTTGAACAATTATTGTAAAAATTTTTGGTAATGAAAATATTCATTCTATAAATGTTTTTAAGAAACATATAAAAAATGTTTTATATGTTTAAAAGCTCTTGGAAGCCACTCATTACAACCGTAGTAAAGGTTGTGTTCCGACTACTTGTTTTAGTTTTTTATCAGCAGTGGGTTTAATTGTATTAATGTTCTCGGCGTCAGTGAAAACTATTTTTTTTTTTCGAACGTGATCTTGACTGGTTGATTTCTTAGTTACTTGCAGTCTGGTTATCATTTGAGGTTAAAAGTGACGGTACTCTTTGAGCTTTATGGGGTTAATGAAAGACGTCAATATAATAAAGAAATTTGTAAAATTTCCCTATTTTTTATAATCGTCATATAAAATGATCATGAATTCTAAGTATTCCCAGTTTTACATAAGTATTATACGTAACGATAGAGGAGATCGTCTAATACAATTCTGCCAAGAACAAAGTCTAATAATCACAAACAGGTTCTTTAAATTACCTATGAGACGGTTATACACATGGCGCTCACCAGCAGATAAACCGGAAAAAGTGGTAAGGAAGCAAATAGATTATTTAACGATTAAAGAGAGATATCGTAACACCAACATATCAGTTAAAACATATCCAGGAGCAGATGTCACATCAGACCATAACCCACTAATCGCTAATGTCAAGCTTAAGCTTAAACGTATTAGAAAACCACAAAGAACTCAAAAATTGTTAGAAAACTAAAAGAAATTGATATAAAAAACAAACTCCAACAGAGAAATACGAAAACTTTGATAAATTAGATACTAACACCTACGAGATTAACCAACAATGGGAAACATTAAAAAACTACCTCCTCGTTCCAAGCAAAGGCATATTAAAAGAGCCTATAAGAAAGAGAGACAACTGGATGACCGACGAAGGCAGGATGGACCAAAGAAGACAAGCCAAGAACAAGGACAGTCAAAATTACAAAATCATGAAAAACGAAATCAAAAAATTATAAGAGAGGCAAAACAAACGTACTATGAGGAAACATGGAAAGAGATAGAAGATCTTCAGACCAAATTAGGTTGTTCAAAAATTATAAAAAAAAAGCTTAAAAAAGTGGCAGGGCTGCAAAAAAACAACCACAACAAAACTCTTTTAGATAAAAAAGGAAATACTATAATAACGACTGACGAAAAGCTAAAACGATGGAAAGAATATATGGAACAGCTCTTCGACAATGAAAGAGAAAACCTACAAGACATATCTTTCCGAGGATAGAGAAACAAGTATAGAAATTACAAATGAAGAAATATTGAATGCATATAAGAACACCAGAAACGGAAAAAGCCCGGGGTCAGATCAACTGCCTATTGATATCCTTAGAATAATAGAAAATGGGTACATGGATGTCCTCTTAAAGCTCTTTAATGAATTTTATCAGTCGGGTGACATAACCAATGAATGGTTGACCTCAACATTTATTGTTGAGGTCACCTGTCTCATGTCTCCCAAAAGAAAAATGCTAGAGAATGCACCAACCACAGCACCATAAGCATGATGTCTCACACACTTAAAATGTTTTTAAAGATCATCCATAAACGCCTTTACCAAATACTTAATATGGAAAGAAACCCAATTTAGATTCCGCAGAGGCGTAGATACCCGTAAAGCTCTCTTTGCATTCAGCGTACTAATCCAGAGATGCTTGGATGTGAACCAAGATATGTACGTCTGTTTCATAGATTACAACCAGACTTTCGATAAAGTCCGCCACAAAGCACTAATGGACGTCCTCAAAGCAAAACAATTACAATACAATGACCTTCAAATCATAACAAATCTATATTATAAACAGCAGGCACACATACGCATTGATGAACACACATCAGAAGAGTTCGAAATTAAAAGAGGAATGCGACAGGGTGTGTATTGCCACCACTACTATTCAATGCATACTCTGAAGAAATTATGAAAAGAGCTCTGTAGGGAGAACTATTCCAATCGATAGCAATTAAAGTAAACCGTATACCCAAGCTTAATCAAGCCATTCAGAGCAATGCTGGGAATATTTATATTCCACTATGCATCAACGATTTACCCATATAAATTACTATTATGTTTGTACTCATTGCGTCGAGTGAGTACAATAACAAAATAAATGACGGTTGAGTTTCGATTTAATTTGAGTCTCTTACCATTCTCTTACACGTGTTTCTGGTTCATTCCCCATCACTTTAACCCCAGCGAGTTAATAAAGAGAAATGACAGCCTATCTCTCTCACGAAGACTTTAAACCAATCATAAAATAAATAATATGATCAAACGAAGCAATGTAAATTCTGACAAAAGTAATGACAGATCTTCCGTTTGTTTACAAGTTTTCAATTTTATTTTATTATCTTTAACTTTCGTTTGCATTTATTCTTAGTAATTTTAATTTAAATTTGGTTACTTAGTTTTTAAAGTTTATTTTGAGTTACCTATTGTAGCAAAGAATTTTGTGTTGTGTTAGTAAAAAAACTAAACATGGTGATTTATGGTATTGTTCCGTTGTGTACAAATCATGGAAAAATTACAAAAAGGATAATAATAGTAAGTTGTCAGGAAGCAAAAAATAATAGTATTTTAACTTATGAAAATATGTGTATATATATATATATATTATATATATTATATATATATATATATATATATATTATTATGTAATTAGTTTAAACAGTCTTTAAACTTAACAAATAATATACGTGTATCTAGAAAAAATTGTGCATCTTTTATATATCCTTATTTTCCAGTAAATTTTAATTAGTAAAAAAATAGCCCACAAGAGGCGCTAAAGGTTATGTATGTAGGGGTGTCCATTCGAATTTGCCGCCAAAAGATGATTAGAATTGACCCCAGCCGCAAGGGGTCCTAATGAACGAAATTTATACATTGAGTTGCCTATCTATTTCTACTATTATATTATTTATCTATGATTCAAACCAAATCAAAACGCACCGACTACTCAGGCAATTATAGGAAAACAATTACCAGAGTATGCTACTAGAGACCTCTAGTGAGGAATACCTCTAGTAACATACTCTGGTAATTGTTTTCTTATAATTGCCTTAGTAGTCGGTACGTTTGATTTGGTTTGAGTCTTCTTACAAACTCTCTCTGATGACGGTAGACCCAGAAACACGTGTAAGAGACTCAAATTAAATCGAACCGCAACCGCCATTTATTTGTTTACTATTCAAATGTTTGAATATGATGAACCATGATGATTACCAATCTCCGTCGCGAAGATGGCACGTAAAGAAGAAAAATTTTATACTAGATCAATTGATTTAATATTAAACAAATTGTTGAGAATATTGTTTACTAGAAAACGGTAATACACTAAGAATTTTCATTAATTTATCAAAAAAAAAAACAAGTTTATCATCTATTATCATTATCACATTGAACATTGAAGAATTTTATTGACTTACTCCAAACAGTAAAATAAAAAAACAAATTTATCACAATAACAGAAAGATAACCCATATATATATATTATTATATATATATATATATATATATATATATATATATATATATATATATATATTATATAAGAATCAGCCTTGGGACCGGCATTTGGTGTAGAAGTCAAAAGTCAATTTTTAATTCGCGTATTTAAAATTTATGTACATCGATAACGTCCAGAGATAGGCACAGAAAGGACAAAATATTTATTGTCTGGTTCGAAGTTTATCTAATGAACTGTCGAGAAACGGTCACACCAGAAAAAATGTTTTTATTTTCATATTTAACGGTACTTTAAATAATAATAGTATTTCTATTTTGTATTCAGATCGTGATAAGAAATTGGTTATTGGATTTATTACAGGAAGAATGTAGTTGCGACATTAAAGGCGATATACTGATAGTCCTTAACTAAAATATAAATAAGTAAATAACATTACATTAAATTTAAATAATAAACAAACATAAATTTAAGATATTTTAAGATTTAATACATTTAACTGACTATAATTCAAAGACAAAATGCTAACGAATAATTGATACTTCATATTTTCAAAGGATTCACTGAATCCTTAGTACATTTTGTAGGAGCTTGTTCCACAATATGATGATCGAATTAAGAGACAAACGAAAAATATTTACATTCTTAATTTATAGGTTCATCGACATCACCTTGGTCATGATATAAGGAAACAAGGTATGCTCACTAGGTGGACTCGTTTTTGCACATTTCTGCGCCGACCAAAATCCACCATCTTTTCAATATGTCACATGTGTGTAGGGATGGTGACCTGATCCCGTACCAGTTACTTTGGAGCATGTATTTTATTTATACTTGTGGAACTGATCCCTAACACCAATATTATTATAAAAAACGAGTACGGGTCATGGCCGTATAAATAAAGATCTTTATTTATACGTCCATGGTACGGGTACTGTACTCATAGTAAGTGTAAGTGAGCATACCTGACCTGATCCACAAAAATACTTGGATCAACCACCTCTACATGCGTGACGTCTGCTTTGTTTACTTTTGCATTTTTTAACCTTACTTTGCAATGTATGTAAATGTGTTTTTGTTTTGTTTCGATTTTTTTAAAATTATTTTAGCAAGAGTCTGTTCAGATCATTTTAAATATGAATTAATTGGATTAATGTATAATATTAATTTTATTTTATTTAATTTAACTACGATATTTCGTATCAATTTTGTACATATTTGAATTGCCGCCTTCAAAATGGCGGATTTTGGTCGTAAACGTGATTGGCTGTTCAAAATAGATGCGCGTGAGCATACCATGTTTCCTTATATCATGACCTTGGTGTTATTGGCGAATGCAAAAAATAACTTATTAATACAGATATTTCCTCTATAACGAACACGGTTTTCGGTCTATAACAAGGTACATTAGATATCCCGTGAAATTTCTATTGAACTATAACCCTCTATTGGGACCGTGCAAGTTCGGAACAGCAACACCTGTGTCGTAAATCAGCCAAATTTACTGCGCTTTCATGATATCATCATATTGGTTTGAACAATTAATCCTTTCCCTGTAAATTTTTGGACAGCGAATATATCTTAATGCATCTTCATAAAAACTTGAACTTGATGCATTTTTGTAAACTTCAAAAAAATAAATTCAAACATTAAACTTGATTTTTGGGTTAAAATGAACTCGAAGTGAGTGTTACGAAACTAAAATTTACACTTAAAAGTGAACTTTTATTTATTATTTATTTCAAACTGACTTTAAAATCGGGCGCAAGAATAAAGCATAATTTAGGTTATGTTACTTATGCTTTTTTATAATATAAAATCCACTTTTCTCTTTGTAGTAGCTTTGTGCTTCGAAGTTGGAAATGAATAAAAGTTAAATTGACAATTTTTTGTGGTATTTTTACAATTTATAACACAGCATTTCCTAAATCCCATTTTCTTCAGTGACAGAAGGTGTAAATCATAGATAAATAATAATAGTAGAAATAGATAGGCAACTCAATGTATAAATTTCGTTCATTAGGCCCCTTGCGGCTGAGGTCAATACTAATCATCTTTTGGCGGCAAATTCGAATGAACACCCCTTACATACATACCCTTTAGCGCCTCTTGTGGGCTATTTCGTTACTAATTAAAATTTATTGGAAAATAAGGATATAAGATGCACAATTTTTTTCTAGATATACGTATATTTATTTGTTGTTTAAGATAAAACAGTTATAAAATAATTACATAATATTTATTACACATATTTGCAGAAGTTAAATACTATTATTTTTTGCTTTCTGACAACTTACTATCATTCTTTTTGTAATTTTTCCATGATTTGTACACAACGCACAATACAATAATTCACCATGTTTAGTTTTGTTACTAGCACAACACAAAAATTCTTTGCTACAATAGGTAACTCAAAATAAGCTTTAAAAATTAAGTAACCAAATTTAAATTAAAATTACTAAGAATAAATGCAAACGAAAGTTAAAGATAATAAAATAAAATTGAAAACTTGTAAACAAACGGAAGATCTGTCATTAATTTGGATTGACAGAATTGACATTGCTTCGTTTGATTATGTTATTTGGTTTATGATTGGTTAAAGTCTTCGTGAGAGAGATAGGCTGTCATTTCTCTTTATTAACTCGCTGGGGTCAAAGTGATGGGGGAATGAACCAAGTCGTTCATATAAGATTCCAGGCCATGGTGTAAATAAACAAAACGAATATGAAATATGACAATTGACAATATGAATTTATGAAATCTATAATCTATGAAATGTAGAGTAAAAAATGCAAGATTTCTCCACTACTCGCGCACGATCGTTTCTCGCATCCCCTCCAAGTACTTGCACGTCGCCAATAGTGAGGCAAATTTGGTTATAACGAGAGGAAATAAGATCGAAAAATGTGTTTTTTTGCGTTTTTGGCCACGCCGGGCGGCCTTTTTTACTGCCGCCCGTAATAAACTTCTGTTTACCGACCGATATTGTGCTGTCGGAAATTCACAATTTATTATTCACAAGTGTCAGTGTAGAGGTTTGACCATTCAAACCAAATAAACTAAGAGAGGCTTAAAAACATGACAAATGAAACAAATTTCACGAGAATTTCATTTCACAGTTGTTTTTGTCGTAGATGTTTATCGTTTGTTTTCTGATCGTGCTTTCGCATCTTGAAAGTTGTGTTGTACATTACATAGTCACATAGATTACACATAATGACTCCTAAAAGAAAAGCATTTACTTTAGAAGAAAAAATTAACATCCTTAAAGATGTTTAGAACGGTAACAAAGAAATCATGAATATGTTGCTTGTGTGAGTCCATTTCAAATAGGTAAAGAAATAATAAATAAGACTTACTCACAATCAATTTAATTTAACTATCAGACGACCGGTTTCGCTTTCTACAATATGCAAAGCATCCTCAGGTCTCGATACAAAGTTAAACAAATGATGCCGGTACTCTATTAATTGATGGACGGTAAGAACATGGTTGAAACTACTATGTATTGTTGAATGGAGAACTCAATTCTGTTATTGCAGTTGTTTGACAGTAAACGGGAAGTTCTTGAGGAGATAGATTTGATCCAATGAAGAAGAGATATGTGTGTGATTGTTTGTTAAATGAAAGTGATGTAATATACCATTGTATTATTAAAAGTTATTTATACTTATTCGAGGGATATATTTATGAAATGTGTTATTTATTGAGTAATTGTTTTATGAAGGTGGCAGTTTTATGACAGTGTCAAAAATGAACATTGTATAGGTGACAAGTTATCAAAAGAAAGGGTAACGGAAGTTGGTCGTCATTGCGTCGATGGATCAGGGCATCATAAGGTCGTCACTTAAAGTTCACTACAGAAAACTTTTAGTTAAGCGGATCCTGACGCTGTAAAACCGTAGTGAATCCCCTGTTACTTTATTAGATACCATAATTTTCATTCACAAAGCATGGACACTCATAGATAAAAAACCATCAGAAAATGTTTCAGTCATGCGGGGTGGACAGAGACTGAGGTAGAAAACGAAGAAGATGAATATCCTGTAGCATAGTGGTTGAGGTTACAACGGAAAGGTCAAGAACTAACCCAACTGAACAATGATGACGAGATTGCTAAATTCAATGCCATTGATGATGTCATTGTTTGTGAACTTTCGACGGATAGTGAAATTATCGCGGAAGTGAATAAATCCGCCGGCGGAGCGCGTTATGGTCAGTGACGAAAGTGATCAAGATGGAGAAGACAATCGCGGTGAATCTACGGAAAAGGGTCCTAATAGACAAGATGTGGAAAGTGCTTTAAACGTTGTAAGAAACTTTATCCAACGACAAAACGCAAATAAAGAAGCATACAACTGTTTCACATCTTTAGAAAATATGATAGATAGAATAATACTGGACAATTTAAAGCAGTCAAAAATGACAGATCTCTTCCAATTGCAGAAGCAATAGTTTATGTTATCGTTGTCAATACGCTTTATACATTATGTAGTTGGAAAAAATGTAAGTAGAGATTTTTGTTTTAACGTATATCATTGACAATAAAAGTAAACAACTTTTTTCAAAAACGTCATTCTAACAATATTTAGCATCTTATATTGCCCCAAATGGTTTCGGTATAGGAAGTCAATGTTTTAGAAAACTACATATTCATATGTATGCACAGTATTATTGTTGTCTTGTAAAAAGAGCTCTTAAACAACTTAAAGCAAATACTCCCGCAACATCAGAATACTCACGTGCCTTCTCATTGGATGAAATAAACGAAGCGCTTAACCAAACTAAAACAGGAAAAGCAGCAGGCTTCGATGGAATGTATCCAGAGTTTATAGTCCACACTGGTACAAAAACACGACAGTGGCTCAAAAATTCTTTAGCGACATTGTGAATACAACTGTGCTACCCCCAGAATTCAAAAGAACAAAAATTATCGCAATCCAGAAGCCTGGCAAAGACAACAAGCTGCCTGAAAGTTACCGGCCTATTGCCTTACTCAGCTGCTGTTATAAATTACTAGAACGACTTTTATATAACCGAATATGTAACACCATTGAGGATGCTGTACCAATTGAACAAGCTGGATTTAGAAGAGGACGAAGTTGCTGTGACCAAGTGCTCTCCTTAACTACATTTATTGAAGCTGGCTTTGAAAGACGCGAAAAATCTGCCATAACATTTATAGATCTCACGGCTGCCTATGACACGGTGTGGAGAGAGGGCCTTATTTATAAGCTGATGAAAATCATACCTTGCCTCAAAACTTGTCAGCTGATAAACAATCTACTGACTAACAGACTGTTTCAGGTATATATAAATGATGCACAGAGTAACGTTAGAAAACTCAACAACGGCTTACCTCAAGGCTCAGTGCTAGCTCCTTTATTATTTAACCTTTACACAGCAGATATACCTGAAACAAAATCGAGAAAATTTGCTTATGCTGACGACCTGGCCATTGGCTTCCAAGATAATAGTAAAGAAGCAGGAGAACGAGCTCTAAACGAGGACTTATCTACACTAAGTAACTATTTTAAGAACTGGCGCTTACGTCCTAACACAAGCAAAACTGAAACCTGTCTCTTTCATCTGTCGAATCAACTTGCGGGCGATACTCTCAATGTAACTCTAAATGACACAGCTATCAAACATAACAACAACCCCAAATATCTAGGCGTCACACTTGATAGAACACTCACCTTCAAAAGTCATCTTACAAACGCAGCCGGTAAACTAAGAACACGAAATAACTTAATATCAAAACTTGCTGGAACAACTTGGGGTGCTTCTGCAGATACTCTTCGGACCTCTGCTCTAGCTTTGGTTTTTTCAGTGGCAGAATATTGTGCACCAGTATGGCTAAATAGTGCACATACAAGCAAAATCGATGTCCAACTTAACCAAACCATGAGAATAATCACTGGAACAATAAAATCAACGCCAGTGAGATGGCTGCCTACTCTGAGCAATATCGCTCCACCAGATCTACGCCGTACAGCAGCATTAGTGAGAGAGTACCAGAAAATTGTAGCCAACGTACAATTACCAATACATCAAGATATCCCAGATATCTCAAAAGAGCACCAACGATTGAGATCTAGAAATCCTCCAATACGATCTGCCCGAAAAATTGGTAATTCCTATGATATACATAGGCAATGGACAACAAGATGGATGCCAACAGTAGAATCGGACTATATTAAGATATCCACCCCAACTCAGGGTTTCATCGGATCAAATCTGCCCCGGTCCATTTGGGCAAGGCTTAATCGTATACGTACCGGACATGGTAAATGTGCTGATTCGCTGTTCAGGTGGGGTCGTGCAGAAAGTCCACAGTGCGATTGCGGAGAATCTAGACAGACCATAAGCCATTGTGTTTCAGACTGCTTGAATCGTGCCTACCGTGGAAACCTCCAGGACTTTGCGGAATGTTCCCCAGAAGCAATTGAATGGCTATGTAAATTGGACATTAATATTTAGTGTCATTCATTCATTCATTCTATTTTTACTATTTTTAGTGTTTGAATGATATATATAATATATATGTGTATATTATTGTAATTGTATTTGTATATTTATCGTACTGTGAAAGTCCATACGCTAAATAAATAAAAAATATTGTTGTCTGATATAACCAGATGCGCTTATAACGAGGTAATTAGTCTGCCATCTCAGTTCTCGTTATAGACTGAATCTACTGTATTAGTCATAGAGAGCTACTTTAGGAATTGAGACACATAGCTTATGGAAATATGTCCGGTATATACCGTTGATGGTTGACGAGGAAGTGCTTACTGTGAAACGTGTCATTTTACGTGATGTTTTGGCCTTAAAAAGGTCCAAAAATGAACATAATAGACTTTAGCTTTTTCTTATAATACTTAACATGGGTAATGAGACCGCTTTGGTAAAGCTCCTTTGCTAGTGACGGAACATCATAGGCCAACGTAATGGTAATTCACCTTAAAAATTAAATTGTGGGGCTAAGCGGTTTTTGTGTTAAATCAGTTGGCTACGATGCAGATTCTTAAGTGGACTGTTTGGTTGTTTAATTCAGATATTATTTTAAAATCATGCGAGATTCACATACAATTTGAAATATTAACACATGGGAGCCCCCGATATCACGTTTTATATT
>OU898284.1:47125153-47147846 GCA_918026665.1 Diabrotica balteata
TGTTCATTGTACCATGCACAAAAGCGTCCTGATAAAATTTCAAGCAATCGCCACCATGAGCAGGTTAGTCGATTTTGCTTTGACACTTTGTTAACCCTCTTAGGGCCGGTTCTACATTCCAGGTATAAATTGGAGAATAGTTATTCTGAGTATAACTTATACTTAAGTTTATTCCAAGTATAACCTTTCAAGCGTTCTACATTGTGAAATCGACAGCGGAATAGTTATTCTGGGTATAACCACAGAACACTAAGGTAAAACGAAATAGTAGATCTGATATCCTCAAAATTAGTTCAAATTGTTATTGACAGCGACATTTGGCATTTGTCATAACTGTAAAATTTGTTTACAATTGAAAGGAATTGAATAATTGATTCGCTTTATCTGGTATTTTATCTACGTTTATATTATTATTCTTTTCAAAATTAATATAAAATGGATAAAAAAAGATGTAAAATTTCCTTCTTAAATTTTTTGTTATCATCAACTGAGATTAGTGTTATAATATAATAACCAAAATTATGTAAATATATCTATATAGGTATACTCCACATTTTAAAAAAGTATAAATATTGGATTACAAAATAAATAATTTTAGTTAAAGAAATGTTTATATAATACAGATTCTAGAATTACAGTCTCTGTTATCAAAACATTAAAAAATATATTGCCTTGGTAAGATTATAACTATACTAGGTATACTAGTCATATGTGTAGACGTTATTACATTACATACATATCCTAAAATTTTAGAATTGAAATAATAAATGCTTTCTTTTCCTTTGGATTGCCTAATAAAATTTCCTTTGGATTTACAATCTAAAATGTTTGTGCAATATCAAAAATTTTATTTTATATATAAAAACAAACAAAGTGAGGTTAAAATATTACAGATTTGACAACCCCTGACCGACCAATAGAAATGCAGTATAAATTTATACTCGGTATATCTGCTAAACTTTGGAGGTGGTCGCTCAGCAAACTACTTTGGTCTGCCTTGCAACCACTCGAGCGTGGAGGACCGACAAACGTGTCTCCGACTATATAAAAACTCCTAGAGTTAATATTGTATTTCCAGTTAGGGGCTGGTTCAGAATCTCCAAAATTGACTTTATTAGGTATAAGTGAAATAAAATAAATAAACAGTACTATAAGTGTATTGAAAACTAACAAATAACTAAAGTTTTACTCTCTCGTAATTTTTATATAAAAGGGGTTACAATACAAATGGATATGAATTCATATTTATTAGAGAAATGTGCACATACTTATTCGGCCTTCTAAATTTTAACATTAACTTATATTAAGCACACGAGATATAGTTTCATTCGCGAATAAAGTGTGTGTACACAAATTTCGTTTTAAATTGTGTCTCTGGCTATGGAGGACTTCAATAATAGAGAATATTAAGTACCTTACAATAACTTTGAACAGTAGTTGACACCCTTCAGAAGATGCTTCCGACGGCAACTGGTAGCAGGAACACTTTTATCATTACACTTTCCCTTCGTTGCACCTATGACTTCACTAAATTCACATTCCTAAGATCGTTTTATAATTGTCAAAAACTTAAAAATAAAAATGACTAATGGCGAAGACACAACGCCGTATCTATTTTTTCTATGACACCGCCAACTTCTCTCCTTGCTGATTGTCATTTTTCAGTTTTTTGAAAACTGTCACTAGGTGGATAAGTCCCCTTTTACAATAAATTTATTTTAGAGTGAATATATAAGTTTACAATTATCTGAGAGTGATTTCCTGCATTTATGTGTTTTTTATTTGATATTACATATTATATTATTTTATTTATTAACATGTGCGACCTAAAGGCATTCAACGCCCTCTCATGACGAGAACGCTTTCTAAGTGTAACAGATTGGAACTTATGTCATAAAAAATGTGACATTGGGAATGCACGAAAATGGCGCTAGAGGTTCAAAATTTTAATTTCTTATATAATTTAAATTCAAGGTGTTGGGAACTTTTCCCAACAGGAGGGATAAAGTTATTCTACAGATATACTCCGATTATCTTATTCCTAGTTTATTCTTTGTTTGTAGAACACCATTAATGAAGTTATTCCAAGTATAACTTTATTCTCAGTATATACTAGCATTGTAGAACCGGCCCTTAGCGAATAAAGTATTAATCAAAATCTGTAATAATCTACCATGCAAATAGGATTAACTGTCTTGTGTATTGAAGTTTTCCAGAAAATTCGAGTGAGAACCTTATGGACATTTAGATATATACATATATATATATATATATATATATATATATATATATATATTATATATATATATATATATATATATATATGTATATATATTGTTATGATGTGTTGTTTCTGTGTGAGCTATGAGTAAATTTGAATGATATATGTAAGTATAGGGTTTTTATCGCGGTTCTCAAAGAATTAGTTTGTAAGTATTTTTTTAAATTATCTTTATTATAACTATTATGAAACAAATCTATCTATCTAATATAAGCAATATCAATTTAAAACAATCTATCTAAAATTTAAAATTCTTACAACTATTAAATTATTAACAAAATTTGGTACCTTCTTTCACTGAACGCCTAAAGTTTTTCCAAAATTAAAGTTATTATCACCACTCGATATTTTCTTACTCAGCCTTGGTTATCCAACTATTTTAATACGTTCCTTCTTAATTATCTCCACTCACCATATAAATATATAAATTTAAATCCTTGTAATTTCCATAAAATGTACTTTCAAATATACTGGATCTTGTGGTTGTATTATTGAATGCTTACTTCAATGAATTAACTTCAAACTGTCACTATATTACTGTAGTAATAATTATTCTCCAACTGTATTTCACTTAATAATTCATTTACTTAATCAATGCCTTCTTCTAGCTAATAATCTCTTCATAACCTCATAAATCATTCTTAATTCTTCTTTGTAATTAATAATCACATGTAACTGACTTCATAATAATAATAATTGACTTAATAATCTTCTTGTAACTAAATTCTTGAATTATAACTTTACTGACTCACTTTACTAACTGATTAATCAACTGTAACTAACTAACTAACTGACTGACTTCTAACTGATAACTGATAACTGACTCACTGATAACTGAACTGAACTGAACTCCCGCTCCAAATTACATGGTTTATATATCCTTCCTCTTTCCAGAATAATCTAGCAATAAATAATGTTGGAATCATTCTATTTTTTCTATCTAAACATTCTGGAATAAAATGGAATCGTTTTTTGTCTATGATGTATTATGTAAATAGTCCTATTGACATTTCTAGAATTCTATGTACAATTTACTTGACTTTAGGCTCTCCAGATCAGAATTACACTATTATATGTAACTTAAACATTTATATTAAATATATTTTTACTATTTCACATCCGCAATTATATTTTAAATTAACATTCCAAAAATAAATAACTTTTTGACTTTGACACTACAGTGTATGTTTGGTTGCATATGCACATGGCTGACTAAACATATCTAATATGAAATAAAATAAAAAATAACTTTTTAAACTTAATTCTTATGCTAAATTCTTAAAAATACCCTCATATAATTATTTTTTAATAATATTATTTAGTATATAACTTATAAATTATGTCTTTAATTACTATTTAAATAAATTTATTAATTAACACTTTCGGGGAAACCTGTAACCCCTAGAGAGCGCGTCCCCAAGGTGGCGGATAGGGGCATGTCCTCACCAGCCTAGTGCTGGCGGATAGGTAGGAAATAAAATACTACCCGCGGACCAACAGGTAGGGCGGAGGATGCTCTAAAGCTGTAGAGAAAGCAAATCCTCTAGGAGAAGGAATACTCCAAAATCAAACCCTGGTCCTCCAGGTCGGGGGTTGAGGCATCGGGTTAACTCCCCGTTACTCGGAAAAATTCAAACTGTTAAAAAACCTAGCGAAACGCCTCGGAATCGATGGATTATAGCACGACGACACATGCTACGGAAAAGGATAATGAATATTGGAACTTGGAACGTACAAGGGTTTAAACAGAAAATAAATGAAGTAATACATGAGATAAATAGACTGAACATAGACATCGCAGTGATTACCGAAACAAAACGAAAAGGTCAAGGATCAGAAAATATCGGAAAATATGATTACTTCTACAGCGGGGTACCAAAGGAGAAAAGAGCCCAACAAGGCGTATGTATACTTATACGCAAGAAACTAAGGAGATTTATAACTGCTTGGGAAGCCATCAACGAAAGGCTCATAAAAATGAGTCTAACTATCAAAGGAAAAAAGATTACAATCATTGGAGTATATGCAGTAAACGATGATGCACTGGTGAATATTAAAGACGACTTTTTTGAAAAGCTACATTCAGAAATTGCAAATATTGGCAGATCTCGAGAAATTATAATCTTGGGGGACCTAAACAGTAGAACAGGCAAGAAACAACACAACAAAGTCATAGGCCAATATGGTGAAGAAGCTATAAATGACAACGGTACTAGACTAATAGCCTTATGCGAACAAAATGATATGAAAATCACAAATGGATTCTTTCAACACCGAGATATCCATAAATATACATGGACACAAAATAAAATACCCGAGGGCTGAAATCAATCATAGACTATACAATCATAAGACAAAAGACTAAATTGATTGTACAGGATGTGAGGGTATATAGAGGAGCCACTTGCGGCAGTGACCACCATCTATTAAAAACAAAGCTCACAATAGGAATAGATAGAGCAAGAGATTTAAAAGAAGCTGCAGAGGAAATAGAAAAACTAACCAGAGAACCAGCGAAAGAACAAGAAAGCGTGAGGGATTTATATAGGAGCAGACTAGATAAAAAGTTAGAAACCATGCAATTTACCAGCAATGAAGAGCATTATCATTATATAAAAACATGTCTTCAGGAAGCAGCAACAGAGGCTCTCGGACTCCAAGTAAAAAACCACAGAAAAACTTCGTATTGGTGGGACGAAGAAATAGAACAAGAGATTAAAAATAAAAGAGAGAAGTATAAAAAATTTCTGAACACAAGGACCGACGCTGATAAGGTAGAATACAAGAGGACCCAAGCTAAAGTGCGAAAAATGATATGCCAAAAGAAGAATGAGGCTTGGGAGCAAAAGTGTAACATGATTAACACACATTTAGGAGGAAGGAGAAGTACAGAAAGTTGGAAAGTATTAAAATCGCTACGACAGGAAAAGAAAAGAGATATAATATCATCAATCACACCGGATCAATGGGACGAATATTTTAAAAAACTCCTAAATGAGGACAGAGCGGAATTTTTAAATAACAGTGATACCAGCAACGTAAATATCTTAGCCTCACCATTACGAATAACAACAAAAGAAGTAGAAGAAGTATGTAAGTCTTTAAAAAATAACAAAGCACCAGGACCAGGGAACATACCAGCTGAACTAATAAAATATGGCACAACAAAATTATATGAAAACCTGGCTAAACTCTTTCAAAGATACATCAACGGAGCGGAAATCCCAGAAGAATGGAAGACATCATGGATATCCACCATACATAAAAAAGGCAGACGGGATCAATGTGACAACTACAGAGGCATCGCTGTAACGAACTCGATCAGCCGAATATACGGAAAACTGATTAAAAATAAAATCGAAAACGAATATAAAGATATAGAAGCTGAAGAACAGGCAGGATTCCGGGCAGGGAGATCAACGGTAGACCATCTGTTTTGTATTACACAGATTATTGGGAAGAAACTGGCCGTCAACCAGGAGGTGCATCTGTTATATGTGGACTTGAGAAAAGCGTATGATAGCATCCCACAAAACAAACTATGGGAAGCATTAGAGAAAACCAATATAAGCGCAAATTTAATAACAGCGACGAAACAATTGTATACCAAAACTGCAGCAAGGGTGAAAGTTGGAAGCGGACTATCGAGAGGATTCCAAATTAGCAAAGGCCTAAAACAAGGGTGCTGCCTTTCACCGACATTATTTAAGATCTACCTCGCAAACTCTAAAACTTTGGAAACGCAAATGCAAAAACATGGGATTACCGATCAACAACAATATAATATACACTTTGTCATTTGCAGACGACCAACTTGTACTAGCGCAAAAGTACGATGATATAGAATATATGACAAGGAAATTAACCCGGCGACTGTGTGGTGAAATTTTCTAACAGGAGCTGTGTGTTGGGGTAATTATCACCCCATTTTTTTTTTATTTATAAAATTGAGAAAATATTTTATTTTTACATGCAACCTTAAGATTTTAAATCATGGTTATATTGTTATATAATCTTTTTCAAAGTTAAATCATTTTAAAAATTTTCGTTAATAATTCAACGATTCAAAAAATATACTAAAATTTAGTTGATATTTAAACCACTACCACAATTTTTGTTAATAAAATTTTTATTAGAGATATAGAATAAAAAAAAACTACAAATTCTATAAAAAGTAACTATGATCTTTTGTTTAAAAAGCATAATTAACAATTATTTGCACATTTAGAACAAAAATATACACAATGTTCAAGACAAAGAAAAATGTCACATTTTACACATTTCTTTTGGCACTTTCTGTCCTTTCCACGGGGACACACTCCACATCTGGATGTTGTTCGTTGTTTCTTGTTTGAAGGTCCTTGAGAGTCCTCTCCGCTGTCATTTCTTTTTAGTTTCGCTCTTATGTCTGATGGTATTCTTTGATTATTACCTCTTTTTTCAATATATGGTTTAATTAGTGCCAAACCAAGTTGTTTTAAAAAAAATCTGCGTTTTAGTTTTTCATTTGGCTTGTTATGTTGATAAATAACATAACTATTTATTCCTGCATTATTAAGCAGCGAAAAAAAAATTGTTAGTGGCCATCGCTTGCTATTACGAGACACATTATATAACGCAGACATTTCGTCAACCATATCCACTCCACCTTTTGTGTGATTATAAAAGTCTATAATCTCAGGTTTATTTAATTTGTGGTCAAATTCTGTATCATGATGAAGTGAAGAAGCTACTAACACTATTTTATTTTTCTTCGGGACAAAGGACACCAAAGAAATGTCTTTTTTAAATCCGAAAATTGCGTGGTTTTCAGCTCTGTTTTTGGAATTCAAAAAGATTGTCGGTATTTCCCTCTTGTTTTTACGAATAGTTCCAACAGATGTTAACCGATGTTCACTAAGCAAATGTTCCATTAGCGGTATGCTGGTAAACCAGTTGTCGAATGTAATGTTGCGATTAGTACCACGAATTGGATTTACAAGCCTGTTTACTACATCAAACGGTCTATTACTAAATTGAAAAGGTCCCTCAGGCTGTGAGCCAACATATACCTCTAAATTTAAAATGTAGAATGTTTTGGCATCCACTAAGGCAAATATTTTAATGCCATATTTGGACGGCTTATTGGGGATATATTGCCGAAAGGAACAACGTCCCCGAAAAGATTCTAATTTTTCGTCGATCGTCAAGTATTGACTAGGAATAAAATATTGTTGACAATTGGATACAAATCGATCAAAAACAGCTCGTATAGCTGCCAGTTTATCTACTCTTTTTCGTTCGTCTCTATTTTCGATATTATCGAATCGTAGGCACTTTAAAAGTAATATAAATCTTTGCAGGGACATTGTTAGCCTGAAAATGTCAATTCCTGTTCCATCTGTAGCCCAAAGATCCTCCAGATTTAACCTATTGGCTTTATAAACGCCTGATAGATATAGTAATCCGAAAACTGCACGAATTTCTTCTGCGTCCGTAGGCTTGGTGATATATTTATGTTGGTCATTATAATTCTGAGCGACTAAACTGATTTTTTTATTAGTGCATTGGACAATATCTTCTACAATAATATTATCCATGAATAATTCCCAGCAAGAAATGGGTGATTTGCAATGTTTTGCATTATTTCGAACACCGGGAAGTAAAGTAATTAAATTTTCTTGTCGTGTTCTAACCGATTTATTAGGACAGTTCTTTGACCATTTTGTTTTCCCATCCCGTCCGATAAAAAACTTAGATTGTCTTACTTTATCATCTTCAAACTTATTGTTGTCTTGAGAAGATTCTTCCGACGATGATTGACTTTCCTGATTAGAAGTTCCAGGCTGACAATTTTCCACTGATTGAAGTTGGTTTTGTAAAACATCCTCACTGGAACTAAGGCTAACCTGCTGACTTTCATTTTCAGATTCGCTTTCTGATCCTAACTCTGATCCAGTTAATTCATCCTGCCAAAGCTTCAAGAGAGCTTCTTGTTCTTTCTCCCAACTACACATATTTCGATATGTCTGAAATTAAGAATATCTAATCAATTTTCAATATTCCTAACAATTAAATTATGTTTCTGTTAAAAAAATCGAGATAAGTTGTGCTAGTATAAGAACTTACCTGTTAATAATTAACCGGTGTTGTGGGGTTAAAATTACCCAAAAACTAAATAATACTGCACTTCAACTGTGTGGTGGGGTTAAAATCACCCACAAGTCCAAAGAAGGCGACACCACTCATTCAAATCTTATTTATATACTGAAATTTATGATGCAATACAAGGTCTGTTATATTATGGGAAGGTACTCGTGGCGCCAGACGAATCTGGCGATGTTGCCACTATTTTAACAAGCGGTAATGAACGACGTGGGTTATTTTCACCCCACAACACAGTTGCCGGGTTAATAGAGGAGTACAAAAAAGGTGGTTTGGAAATAAACATAAAAAAGACCGAATATATGTGTATCGGTGGGACACAGCAGGACCTTACACTGGGGAATGGCGAAATTATTAAACATTGCGACGCATATAAATACCTGGGTATGACCATCACACAAGAAGGAAACGTAGACCGGACGATAGAAGAAAGAAACAACCAGGGAAGAAAAGCAATTACCCTTCTCAATAGCATACTGTGGGACCAGGCAATATCAAACAACAACAAACATAGAATATACAATACAATTGTTAAGAGTATAATCACTTACAGCAGTGAAGTATGGCAAATAAAAGAAAGATACAAGAGAAAACTTGAAGCAACAGAAATGGATTTCTGGAGGCGCTCAGCAGGAAAATCAAGATTAGAAAGGGTAACCAACAACAGAATTAGGGAAATAATGAATGTGAAACACACAATAGTAGATGACATTAGTACCAAACAGCTTAGATGGTATGGACACGTACAAAGAATGTCCGAAGAACGACTCCCGAAACAAATCGTAACGTGGACCCCTCATGGTAGACGAAAAAGAGGAAAACCCCGCCTTAGTTGGAGAGAAGGCATAAATCGAAGTATGAGAGAAAGAGAATTAGATGAAGACCTTTGGATGGACCGAAGTGAATGGCGACTAGGCATCGGAAGACGTAGGAGAACGTTTTAAAACCGATATATATATATATATATATATATAATATATATATTGTTTGAGAAAGTATTTACGCATTCATTTTATATTTTTACAATTAATATTTTTTCTGTTACGGTACTGTAATATGACCTAATTTGGTGCTGTATTTAAAGACCTTTTTGAAATATATTGTTTCCTGTTGTCTCATAAAACTTAAACTGGATATCTCATTTATGATGTTGTGTATACGCAGAATTTGGCTTCTCTTTTGTATGGTTCAAAAATATACACACAAGTGTCGTGTTACCGTCACAATTAGCTAAAATTATCGGGAAAGGTCGCAATACAATGGAATGATTTATTGGTACACCCTCTGGGACCACCGCTTAGAGGGCTTGATTCTTAGCTGTGACCATATCAAGGCATTCTCAATTGCCACTTCTCCGTCAGACATCGATCGATCGACACGCATCAAGTTCCAGACGGTTCTTCCCGCGTCCCGGGCGTCGGTACCACCGGCCAACTCTACAGCTTGGTACGAATTCATCAATAGAACCAAAGGGTAAGTCTATTCTTGTATAAAACATTGATAATGAGTAAACCAGTTTATTTCTAATTTATTTCTACTTTTACAATTTATAATTGCTATTTTCACCAATTTTATGTATCAACAATATCACATTTTTTCGTTATAATTATTTATTCAATGTAATTTAAACCAGCGACTTTCAAGTTTAATCAATAAACATTTGGTCCTTCGAGCCGGATTATAAATAATTATAACTTTGATTCAATTAATTTCATTGTTTTAATTAATTCATTTTAATTAATTGATTTTGTTTGTGTTTCTTTTATTTTAAATCTGATACAGTCCTTCGCGCTATATTTTTAAATTAAATTTACATAATTAAATTGGATCATATTACGTAACAATAATTTTTAAATTTATTTCTATTTTTATAATTCATAATTTCAGTAGGTAACATACTTTTATATATATTTTGATTAATTCATACATTAATTATACACATACATATTACGTTTACGATTTGTTTTACATTTTTTACATTGTTTTTATGCTAATTTTTGTGAATTATTTTTTGTTTTGCTCATACTTTCCACACATTACTTTCGATTTTTCTTCGTTACTTACCTTTTGATCGATATTCTCACTTGTTTGCAATTGATTTTGTTTAAAACTGTTCGCTTCTTTAAATCTAGATATTCTCTTCGTGTTGATTTGTTAATTTATTCTTGCATTGTCTTCTCTTTTGTGCTCGTATCATACAATACTCAACAAAATGAACAAATCCAACTTTTCGCGCCATACTCGGCATTCTCTAGATTCAAGGAGGCCTATAAAATGCATTCAAGTATCAAAACCACACACCTTCATTATTATTCGTAGCCAGGGTAGATTTTCATAAATCTTACAACTTTGTTTCGATTTAATTTGTTGTCTTCTTCTACTCGCTTTCGATTATCGCTGTCTTATTTCAATATTTCGATAAAATATACGTTACCTGTGGTTTCATTAGTGCTACAGAGCACCCTAAGGTAACTAATCAAGCTGTTAAATGTGCTTTGTGTTCTGTTTCTCATCATTGGTATAAATGTTCGTAATTTTTTAGACTAAACGGCTTCAAGAACTTTTCTCGTTGGTTAACTCCATAATTCTTGTGCATGCAGCCTGATTCCGCCTCATTCGAAACAACGAACACGGTTTTGCGAATCACGGCCTCGCGTTTTGCTTCTTTTGTTAACCAACCGTCAAATTTATCTTGTTCCTTTAGACAATCACTTCTTTAAATACCAACATTTCTATTTTGCTACACAACCACATTTACTATCCTCGTCTATTTCTTTCCATATATTTGATACATATCAAATATGTTTTCGCATCTTTCTTATAATTTCGTATTTTGCACAATACAGGCTTCACAGCCAATTTTATATCAGTGATCTACCAAATCACGCATTTTGTAATCGGACCTTATAGACATACCCATAGGGGTTGAATTGGTTCTTCATTTCGTATATTCTGGTCAGAATTCTTGGCGAACCAAATCATACTGTGGCCTTAGAAATCATTTTCAATTATGTTCCATAAGGGCGAGTCTCTAAGACTCATTCTATATTTTATTCATATCTTTTGCTACTTCTATGTATACAAACATAGATATGTGCGACAAAGGTTTTGGGAAGCAGAAAACAGTAATCACCTGTTAGTTTTGTCCCAACACGACCCAGCTCGTGAAGGATATTTCTAAGTTGTTGATTTTCTCAGTAGGCACCGTTTAGTTTTGTCCCAACACGACCCAGCTCGTGAAGGATATTTCTAAATTGTTGATTTTCTTAGTAGGCACCTGTTAGTTTTGTCCCAACACGACCCAGCTCGTGAAGGATATTTCTAAGTTGTGGATTTTCTGAAAGTTAAAAAGCCTATTTTCTGTTATTATACCGTTTTTACGCACCTGTTAGTTTTATCCCAACACGACCAAGCTCGTGAAGGATATTTCTAAGTTGTGGATTTTCTCAGTAGGTACCGTTTAGTTTTGTCCCAACACGACCCAGCTCGTGAAGGATATTTCTAAATGGTTGATTTTCTTAGTAGACACCTGTTAGTTTTGTCCCAACACGACGCAGCTCGTGAAGGATATTTCTAAGTTGTGGATTTTCTGAAAGTTAAAAGGCCTATTTTCTGTTATTCCACCGTTTTTACAACACAATGCTCTTTATTTATCTTTTTCTCTTGTTTATATTCGCTACTTATTCGTTATTCTTATGCATATCTTCGTTTTATATGCTAAAGAATCGCTTCAGGAAATTCCCGAATCTCAAAGAAACATATGTTGCATTCATGGAGGATTTTATTGCTTCTCAACATATGATGCCGGTTCCTGAATCCGATTTTAAATCGACTATTTCTTATAACTCTCACACAGTTTTCAAAGAACAAATTTTTATTTCGCTTCTTTTATCCAAAATTCGTACTAGTTTCGACGCTAATCGACACATTTGATACTGATCCTAAAAGGGCATCTGGTTCTTTACTTAATTTTCGATATCTTCGTTGTTGTTTTATTTGCAATATAAGGCAAACGTATCGACAAATTAAAGCAAATAAGGAATTTTGGAACTATAAAAGGGGGTCCTCTGGAGATCGGACTTTTAAACCTCTCCAAGAGTTGTTATTACGTATCGTTACTTACGGTACTTCTTTGTTTTATTTCGCTTAAAGACTCAACAAGAGTAACGCTTTGTGTACGCAGCCTGATTCCCACCTAATTCGGAACGACGAACACGGTTTGCGAATCACGGCCACGCGTTTTGTTTCGCTTACAAACTCTACAAGAGTAACGCTTAGTTTTATTGCTCAATGGTTTTCGCTAGGCAGTGGGCCAGCAGCCATCTCGACGGACCTACGTCATAATCACGCTTCGAGTGATTTTCTTTGATCTACTCACCTTCTGCAGTGAGTAATCACTTAGCTTCTAAAGCTCGCTTTATTTTTCGCTAGACAAAGCAACATTGTGTCAGCGACCATATTTATTTTTCGCTAGACAAAGCAACATTGTCTCAGCAATTATTTTTATTTATTTGTAAGTTTTTGGCTTAGACATTTTGACATGTTGTTCGTTAATACAGAGGAACTTTTCATTTTTACGGTACTAGGCCTAAAATGGAATCCTACGACTGACTTCTTTTCTCATGCTTCTCGTCCCTTTGACAAACCCTGTACAAAGCGGGCTATTCGTTCGTAAATCAGTCGTATTTTTGTCGCTATCCTCTTGTTTTTATTCCTTTCCCATGTCTTTTTGCTAGTCAAACGTCTTCTACAACCGTTGTGGTACTTTGATGTAGTCTGGGATGATGGAACATCTGAACAGATACATCTGACCTCTGTATTTTGTATGTGTTACATTTCTGGTGTTAGTTCTATACACGAACATCTATCGCAGCATCGGAACTCTTGGCAGCTATACGGCTGACTGATCTAGTCACATTTGTCAAAGAGTCTAGTCCAATTTTCATGCTCGCTCTGTCTCGACAAGATTGGAACTCTTGGCAGCCATAGTGCTGGCTGATCAAGTCACCTTTGTCATAGGGTTTTCCTTCCGATCCTCCGATATTTGATCTGACTCTACGCTTGCGCTTTCTTGAGCTAATTTTTCTACCCATAAATTGTCAATCGTATTAAACACATACAAGAACTGATACCACACTCTACTCGGCATTATATGCCTTCTAATCAACAGCTCTCTGATTGTGTTAGTCGTGTTTTATCACAGGCACAATTATTACAATTTTTACCAAACTGGCATTTTCCTACTGTGGATCTCGTTGAAATATCATTACTTCTCGACTGTCATTGCAGACTTGAAATGCGACACCACGCCGAGATTTCGACGCTGTTCTTCTTCTTGTTTTTTGGTGCACTCCACGGAATTCTTATAGGAAAAGGGGCCAACGCTATTGTGTTTGACACAATCCTTTTAGTTTAGCCGATCGAAAATTCTACCGATTCGACGCTATTCTTTTCTAATTGATGACATTGTACGCGTTGTTAATCTGAGCACAGTTTCAGATGGCATCCAACAATGTTCTGTGGTCAAAATATGACCGCCGCTTATTTGTTAGTTTATATTTTATTCTTACTTAGTTCTTATTTAGTATATCTAGCTTCTCATGTCTATTCTTTATACTTATACTTTTAGCTGTTCTTAAAAACATTCGTTTTTGGAGCGGGAGAATGTTTGAGAAAGTATTTACGCATTCATTTTATATTTTTACAATTAATATTTTTTCTGTTACGGTACTGTAATATGACCTAATTTGGTGCTGTATTTTAAAAGACCTTTTTGAAATATATTGTTTCCTGTTGTCTCATAAAACTTAAACTGGATATCTCATTTATGATGTTGTGTATACGGAGAATTTGGCTTCTCTTTTGTATGGTTCAAAAAATATACACACAAGTGTCGTGTTACCGTCACAATTAGCTAAAATTATCGGGAAAGGTCGCAATACAATGGAATGATTTATTGGTACAACCCTCTGGGACCACCGCTTAGAGGGCTTGATTCTTAGCTGTGACCATATCAAGGCATTCTCAATTGCCACTTCTCCGTCAGACATCGATCGATCGACACGCATCAAGTTCCAGACGGTTCTTCCCGCGTCCCGGGCGTCGGTACCACCGGCCAACTCTACAGCTTGGTACGAATTCATCAATAGAACCAAAGGGTAAGTCTATTCTTGTATAAAACATTGATAATGAGTAAACCAGTTTATTTCTAATTTATTTCTACTTTTACAATTTATAATTGCTATTTTCACCAATTTTATGTATCAACAATATCACATTTTTTCGTTATAATTATTTATTCAATGTAATTTAAACCAGCGACTTTCAAGTTTAATCAATAAACATATATATATATATATATATATATATATATATATATATAATATATATATACATATTAATTAACATTGTATATCTGGTTGTATATATTTCTATGTTAATTTATTGCATTTCTGCTCTCACTACAATACCCCCAAAATTCATTTAAAAATAAATAATTCGTTTATTATTTTTTTAAAATTAATTTTCCTATCCATACACATTTGTAAATATATTAATTAATATAATTCAATAATTTAATTTTTTATCTAAAATTGCCTTTAACTACGGCTAAGTATAGTTTGTTTCATGTCAACGATCAAATTGTCATATCAAATGACAAATGTCAAATCATATGTTTATTTAACTAATAAGTTTCTACACAATGGTTGTGTATTAATAGACTAGATTTAGGAAATAATTCTTTCTTTTGGTTCAAACGACTTTCTTTAGTATTAATGGTAAGTTTTACTTTTCATCTGTCAGTATAAAAGTTTTTACAAAATTAATCTTTTGGAGATATATAACCCCAATTCAAATTATATTATAAATTATTGTAAATTATATGATAGTGATTTTATACTTAACTCTAATTAAAATTATGGTTTTTAGTACTCAAACAAAAGACAAATTCAACAGCTGCTCAAAACATGATGTCAAATTAATAATTGATACATTATCCCACAATGATTAGATATACCATTTGTTCTGTCAACAAACAAAATTGTCTAATGGAATAGAGTTAAGTGTTTAGTGAACTGTTTGTGATGTTAACAGTGTTAAAAGTATATAAAACATTATTCCATCTCTTCAAAATATTTAAAAATGTCATTAATATAAAAAATTATATATAAACTAAATATCTTACACTAATATACTACTATTTTACATCCGTAATTATATTTAAATTAAACATCCCAAATAATAAATATGTCAAATATGTAAAAATGTCAAATAACACAGTGTATGTTTGGTTGCCTATGCACATGGCTCAATTAAATATGTTTATAATTGAAAAAAAAACTTTTAACATTTAGTATTATGAAAAATTCTTAAAAATGCCCTCATATAATTATTTTTTAAATAATATTCGCTAGTATATAACTTATAAATTATTTATTAAACCACTATTTAAGTAAGTTTATTAATTAAACATCATAATATTACTATGCTAATTTCTTGTATATGTATAATTATTCCAATATATATTTATTTACTTAACTGTATATAAATTATAATATTTTAGGGATGATACCACAGTTTCCTGTGCTCCTGTTGATGTTCTTTTCCTGTATTATTCCTATACCCGCCATTACTTTTAATCAAAAATTGTCACTCCACACCCTGTATATACATATTGAATACATTTTAACCCATATTTAATATTTTTAAATACTTTTTATATCGACTTTGGATTTTTTGATGATACATAGCTCAAAAAGAATATTTTTTTTGTGAGATTAGCTTTTCGGGCATCTGTTATAAAGCACTGTCTTTTATATATTTTTAAAAATAGGTCAAAAATGTAATTAGCATTCATCCCGGACAGATACGCTTATGAAGCACATCAGCTAACGACTAACGAGCGCTAAAAAACTATATGTCTGCATCCCCTAAAGCAGTGGCTGCAGGCGTCAATATGGATACGGCCCGGTCGCTTTATTGGCAATTGACCATGACAAGCGAACATCGCCGCTCAGAACACACCACACTACACAGATTTATTATGAGATATATAAAAATCGCGGACGAATATAGTTCGAGGCGAGCCTCTTCTTCTCCTTTTTCAACTAAAGAATATTTTCTTCATTGTTAGCGCTTCATAGTCTTCTTTGTTACTTACATCGAAAAATTGCCATTGGGAATGAAGAAGGGAAGATATTTTATTTTTCTCAGTTATGAAATTTGATTTTTCTATTTAGTATAAAACGAAGAATATAAAAGAAGTAAAATTTATTGTGATGATTATTGTAAATAGATAATGATTCAATGGATCTTCCAGACAGTCGTAAATTAAGCACAACTATAGTTTATTTTTATGAACGAGAGAGTTATTAGCATAATTTTAACTGGTACCTCCGACCACTCCATGGGCGTGCTCAAGATTAATTGAAAAATTACTTTGAATAATTGTAAAAAATAAATGAATTATTTCAGTGTTATAAAGTGTTATGTGTATGTAAACAAAAGTGACCTCTTTTATCACACACTATATTAGAACTGACTGGCCTACATTAAAAAGGGTTTTAAAAAATTCACATTTTTTTTAATTTTTAAAAATTACAAAAGAGAAAAAGATTTTTTAAAACCGTCTAAGGTATGTTAAATAGATGAATAAAAATATTAATATAAAACTTACAGCTACTTGTTACAAATTCAAATCAGATTCAGAAGATGAACTTTCAGAACCAAGATTTATAATAACTGGCTCGATCATTTTACAGTAATATTGTCCAGCTTCAACATTTTTTCCTCTTCTTTAATAGTGTGATTTACTGCCTTTTCCCAGTTTTCAGGTTTTACATTATTTACGGCCTCCAAAAACAACTGTTTAACATCATGAATTTTAAAAGTGGTATTTTTTCTTGAAACTTCACTCTTTATCTGTGCCCATACCAGTTCAATCGGGTTTAATTCACAATGATATGGTGGGGATCTAAGTACAGTCATTCCACGATTTTTGGGAATTTTATTAATTTCGTATTTTTTAAATTTTTCTATATAAAGGGCACACAACTAATAAAGTTCCTTTCTTATAGATCCGGGATGGTACGTAATATTTTTTGAACTCAGCCAATTCTGCAAGTCTTTTTTTAACCACTTGGTTGTGGGCAGTCCTTCTATAAGTCTGGAGTGATAACTTGCATTATCCATTACTATTACACAGTTCTTAGGAAGAAGATCTATCATTTGTTCGAACCATTCTTGAAAGACATCAGCGTTCATGTCTTCATGGTAGTCACCGGTACGAGTTGATTCAAAAGTTAATAAACCACCTTCAACAAAACCGTCTGAACTGCCAATGTGTACTATTATCGGCCTGCGTCCCTTTCCTGATGGTGGGTTTAAACCAGTAGATAAGTTATTTACAAAAGCGTGCCTTTGACCTGTAACAGTTTCACCCTGCCAAAATTTATTTGGTGTATGACCCTCGTTGATCCATGTTTCATCAAGATAAAATATTTTTCTTTTTTGGTTTCTCATTTCCTTTATGGTTCTTAGAAAATGTCTTCTCTATATGATAATATCGCTTCTTTCTAATAAAATAGGCTTTCTGGGATTCTTTTTCCAGCGGAAGCCTATTTCTTTTAAAAGTTTTCATAACGTACTTCGACTCATTTCTAGGTAATCCTTATCATCTCGAACTGAGACAAGAACTTTATCCAATGTTGGAAATTCTTGTCTAAAGAAGAATTCATGCACTTTCCGTCGAAGTCCTTCTTTAAAATGATATTCTATTTGAAATTTTGGTTTCCCTGGAGCATTACGCGGCATTTAAAAACTACCACATTTCTCTTCTTTAATAACTCTGTAAATCGTAGATTTCCCAACACCAAGTGTACTGCTAACTAACTCAACGCTCTCATCAACACTTTCACATAAACGTTTGTCTGTAAATGATTTTAAAACAATTAAATATTAATGTTTTTTCATTAACTGTTAAAGGACCAATTTTTCGGCGTTTACACGGCACTTCCAAATTTTCCATAACACTAGTATACACAATAAACTGCACCTTGCAACTGAAGTACCTACTTTTAGTGAACTGTTAAGAATTTTAAATACGTCACTTGGACCTTCCTACAAAATGGAAAAACCCACTATCACATTTTCTGTGGAATAAGTTTAGAAGGTTAATTACTAGTTAATTACTGGTGGTCTAGTTAATTACTGATGTAGATTCCTGGAATTAAAGAATTAAATGTTTGATTGTTGAAACCCTTACTTCGTGGAATGCACTCATTTCAGATAAAATAAAACGTTTTATTTTATCTAAAGAATTAAACTTTATTTTGCAAATAGGTAGGTACTTATTAAACTTTTATTGGTTATATATAACCAACAAAATAAACATCTTACATTTCTTGCAAATTCATTAGTACCTGTTAACCTCCATCACTCCGACACTGGCAACCTTATTTAGGGATTAGTAACCCTCACAACTATTGTATTCTATTCTGCTACAACCTTTATACCTGGTGGTCATACTCAATTTAAAATTGCTTTCCTATATACTTCTGTAAACTTGTTGACAAATATCTGTTTTTCATTGAGTCATCCGTATTAACAGTTTAGGGATTTGCATACATAATTTATTGTTTTATTACTCTCTCATACATAAAAATACACTATACCAATTTTTAAGAAGAGAAATGAAAAACAATGCCAACACTATTAAAACAATAGGAGAACATTATGCATGAAAATATTATACAAAAATATACTAAAAAAGAGATGTTGAAAGCTACAAATAATAAAGAAATCAGGCAGGTAAATCGGGCGTGCATGATTTGGACGCTAAATTTAAAATTCGACACTGAAAAATAAAATTACCTGTTTCTGCATACATGATTTGGACGCTGGGTGTAATTGAAATGTAAATGGAAAGTCAGGTAATATAATTCTAGAGATTAAGCTTGATAAAGTTTATTTGTCACTTTGAAATAAATACGACATACATTTTACGAAATGGAATCGATCGATACAGTTAGTTTGATACTCATGTATCCTATTTCTAACGAACATAATTTTTTTTCTACTCTTTGGATCTTTAAGTCTATTACTTTCACTATTACAGACACTATTAATTTTAATGTAAGTTTCAGTTTGAAATTTTTTTAAAACATCAATAAAATGGAAAATATTTGGATGAGCATGGTAAAAATTATCATTAAAACGCGAGTGGAACGATTCACAAGCATTAGTTGTTAATTGTAAACTCTCACTCATCGCAGCCCACATCTCCGACGGAAATGTTGCGTGGTCGCCAATGTAGTTGTTCAATAAGTAGTCAGAAAACTTTTCAATTTTGAATCCTTTGGTTGAATAGCCATAAAATCATATATGAAAAATTCTTCGACTTCTGAGGGAGGTAAAAATGGCAGCCCAAAAATATATTTGAGCCATTTAGATACTCACATTAATTTAAATTGTACTAAATTTAATCCTATATTTAAAAACTTTATTACAGCTTCACCTCGTAGAAGACCCAGCTCGACTGTTTAGACTTCATGCACTGAGCATTTCAATATTAATTCTAAAGTTCTTCCATTGACTGTGGATTCAACTGAACTACTTGGATTATAACACATTTATATATTTTGCTTTCAATTTTGATTTTAACTATTAGTAATTTAACTGCATATTCAGATTTTTCCTTTTTTACAGTACTGATAGCGCTTGGTGGACCATTTTATTGTAGTCAACCATCCACTGTCTAATATATTGTTTAGTCTTTTCTTACATTCATACTTTATGTCAACTTCAGTCGCTCTCAAACTAACATCCTAATTATTATAGACAGGTTTGAGTGTGAGATTTGGATTATACAATCTACATAAAAATATACTAATTTTATATTTCATCAGTTGATTTTCTATAGTGGTGTCAGTTGGACCTTTGGTCAATACTTAGTTTCATAGAATTTTGAAAGATGCAGATCACATAACTGCCCTTTACAAGCTGTCATTTGTCACATGTCATCTCAATATTTCCGCAAGACCGGGAGCCCATTCTGTCTCCGGCTTCTATATTATAACATGTAGCTTCTCATTTTTTTAAAAATTTTAAAGTGTTTGTTTGTCTTTGTGTATTGTATTGTTATGTTCAAATTTACATGTATGACATTCTACTCATGTCAGATAGGCCACAACTGACGAAGTAAGTCTATAAACGTTTATCACATTGTAACGAAAGTATTTTGCCTACCACAGGCAAATTGAAAATGCTACAACATAAAAACTTTTTTCAACCATAAACTTGGAGTTTTTTATCCAAGTGAATTAATTTTCCTTCTTTTAAAAAAAACGTTTCTTGGCTTATTTCAGATGCCCCTGAATATGATCTATTGATCGAAAGTACTTGGGCAAGATTTAATTAATCAGTGTGTTCGATAGTTGCCTTGTATACTATCAAAGTTTAATTATTCGAACATTCAACCTTATATTGATTTAGATATTTCACTGTCTGCCAATTTATATTCCCGAATTAAGCCACAACCACCGATATTACGATACCAAGCTTGCATAAGATGAAAACGGCACTCTTTAATGTGCACATTTGGAAATTCAAAACGAGCAGCATTGTGGATAGCAATTTCAAAATCGGAAAAAATGATTTTTGGATTGAATTTTAGACCAACTACTTCACATTTGCGTTTCAAAACATTAAATAGTTTTATATAGGTTTGTTTTATCTCGATTTGTCGGGAAGTAAACAATAAAACAATGGTATATAATGTCCATTGATAAATACATGTATGGTAAAAAATTGCTTGAAATATTGAGCACAGTAACTAAATGTACCGTCCATACAAATCGTTTCACTGCCGCACAGAAAACGCATGTTAGTGTTACACGAGAAGATGATAATGTTAGAACTTAGTTCAACCGCAAATATAAAATTCTCGTCTTTAAGTGTTTTGATATTCATAATATTTACCGCAGCAATAGTTTCTTCTTTACTTTTGGGCAGTTTCGGTAGAGCCATTCGCCGTTCACTGTATATTTGATTTCGTATTAAATTAACGTCTTTAACATACATGTGGCTCAAGCAATCTACATTTTCTTTCAACGCACTATGTATGATTTTGGACGGCCTTTCGGTCAAATTATCCTTAGCCTTCCTTTTGGCACTGCTACGCACAATCTGTCTATTAAGCGTCTTGATATCACACTCGTGACTATGTTCTAGATTACTTCGGATCACTAACTTTTCTGGCCCTTTCGTGAATATCTTCGCTTTACGCGACCGTTTTACGCACCTCCAATACGTTTCTCCCGATTTTAGTAATTTATCTTGAGAAAAAGTAAAACTGTTTACTTTGAGCAAAATTTTACCACGATTACTTACTAACGTTGAAATTTCCATGTTCACTTTTCACTATTCTCTGACAAACTAATAACTAGTACCTAAGTCAATTTCAATGACCATCATTAAACCCTAATTATATCTAATATCTGGTACCTGCGATAATCCTTCCGGCAGCGTCCAAAACAAGGATTCTTTTAAGACCCTCAGGTACTGCAGCGTCGAAAACATGCCCGCCCGGCATTTGTCGTTAATTACACATTGAAGTAAATTTAAAAATAGTTTGCGGCAATTCTCAAATTTGTGATGTATTATTTTGATGATTACACACATTTTACAATAAAATAACATGTTCATTAACTTATAGGAAAAAGGATATTTATGGTATCAAACTCAAATAAAAAATGAACGAAAACTTTTATTTATAATGTGTACAAAATATTTAGTCTTCATTACTTACACCACTGGTGTTATCATGTTCGTCTAAATCGTTTATCTTTTCAGACTTTTTTTTTGGTCTTTATAGAGAGGGGGTCAGAAATTTTCAAAAGATATCTCAGTAGGGTGACGGGGGGTCATGACGCCGCCTGACTGACCTTAATGCAGAATTCGTTCTTCGTAATCCCGGCGATAGTTCCCGAGGTACTTTAAAATGCCCTGTCGTCAGCGAATCTACGCCGAACGCCTACCTGCTAAACCAGACACTCCTCTGTCATCAAGTGATCCGGAAGCGGAAAGACCTAGTATGGCATCACTCCCAGACGGGCATTTCCTCCTTCCCCACAGTCTGAAGCACACAGTCTAACTCATACAGTCTAACCCACTTTTCTAACTTTAACTTTTAGCATCTTTCCTTCTTACCTTTACCGTTGGTCCACCTGTCTTTCTTCCTCTTCTTTTTTCTTGATCACTGCACGGATA
>OU898284.1:47148346-47164341 GCA_918026665.1 Diabrotica balteata
TTAATAATAAATAAAAAAAAATCTAGTACTTTTCTTGTATTTTTACTGTTGGGTTTTAATTATTGTGTAGAAATTTTTATGAATGAAATAAAATGAAATAGAATTTTACAATTTCATTCATATAAAATATATTCATTATATTATAATAAGTTGTGTGAATCTCATCACATAAATAAATCTAAGTAGGAATGTGAGGAAGTATGAGTAATCAAAGATTTTTTATTCAAGTGTTGTTATCTTTCAAGTAGTCCAATTTTTTGTATATAAAGCTGAACCACCAGTCCAAATTAGTTTAAAAACAATATACTCAAAAATGAAGACTACCTTAGTTTTGCCTCTGTTGGTTTGTGTCGGTAAGCTTTTAGAAAATTTTAGTATTTATTTACGTTTTACCATTTTTTAGTATTTTTCCCTTTTTGTATGTGAAGAATGTTTTTATCTGTGTATAGTTTTGTATTCGGATGGGAAAATTTTATGGCTTTGTCTATTAATATTGTACCAATTAACTCCATACTTATTGCTACTTGTTCGGATTTATTTATCGTTACAGTCGCTCATGACGATTTCTCTGTCGTCACTGTTCATATATTTCTTAGATCTTTCGATATCGAGGTAAAATTCTTCGAGTTCTTCCTTAGTGCCATCTGTAGTGCATATACTGGTGCTAGGTTTATATCAGCTTTATATTAGATTTATATCATATACACAACCAATCGTTAAAAAAATTGACATTTTTCATCGATGGTCTGTTGGAATTAGAAGTCTCCTCTTAGAATTAGAAGAAATTTAGTAAACGAAAAATGGGTACTTAAACTCTATATCAATCAATTCCAAATTGTTTTGTAGTATATGTCTGCTTAACAAATATGATTTTTAACTCACAGATAATTGAAAATAAAAAGCCATCTCGGCCTTTGAGCACTGCTTTATAAAACAATCCTATCTTTTCAAAGGATTTAATCGCAATAGACAAACATTTAGTCTAGTTTACTTTCTTGCATAAAACTAAAATAATAATACCCACAGAGAAAACAAAAAAATCAGCACTAATATTCTTAGATCTGTTTTAAACTATTACAGTAAACGCACAGTTATATACACAGATGCATCTAGATATGTAGATCGATAGTAGGGCTGAGCTTATTTTTACCCTCAGTTCCGAGTTCAAATACAAACTTTCCAATGAGTTTACTATTTTCTAGGCAGAATCATTGGCCAAATTTACAGCATTGAAATATGTTAAAAACATTTATATTGAAAAAACGTTTATTATTTGAGTTTGTCTTTCAGTTATACAGAATATAAAAAATACTTTTTACCCAAAATATTTAGTAATTCTTACACATTTTTAATAAACGATCAGTAAAAGTATTTTGCAGTCTCTGGCTTCAATATAAAAATTATTTTTGCTAAATCACGTATTGGGCTCAAAGATAATAAATACGTACATTACTTAGTTACAATCAGTGTACCTTTGGGCCATTTATTGTCATATTCCTTATGAGTATCAAAAAACGTTACCTGCAAAAAAATTAGGGCTTTTTAAATGTGGCTTTATCGTCAAATCCCAAGAATATCTTATCCCGACCCCCGGTAATCTATCAATGATTAGTGGAATGCTGTTAATGAGTTTTGCAACTTAGACAGTACCTGAAATTCTAACACTATTTTAAGCTGTTTCTCTTTATGAGTAAAAAAAGAAAGTTTCACCATTCTTTTTTTCACTAACAGTTGATTATTCTTGTTTTCATTTCTCTTTATTGATACCTAGTAAGTTCTAGTTTATATATTTTTATCTCTCTCTTTCTGCCATTAGCTAATTCTCCTACATTGTGTAATCTTTTTATATTTTATGTAGATATTTCGATTTTACAAACGGGGACTCTTAGCACCCACTGACCATTGGACATCTGTTGTAGACTAGGAATGACTAGGGGCCAATTCTACTTGCTTATCCTCTCTCGTTTAATGATTTAGGTTGTCAACTCATATACCTATGAGATCTTGCTATTTAAGGGCAAAAGGTTGCCCAGGTTTGTATAGCCTATGCACATTTACAATGGCCGTAATACTCGCCAGTTCACGATATGTTCATTGGTTTTGTAGTATTTTGTAATTTACACCTTTGTAAGATATTCCCACCACATCGATTAGTATCGCTACTGAGTGGTTGGGGACTAGTATTCAGTGTATTTGCAGCAAACTTTTATTTCTATAGACGTAGCCATTCACTATCGGTCATCTGTGATGCTGCTAATAGCCTACAGCTGGGCTACAGTAGATGAACGATAGACAAAGAAGGCATAGAGAACAATAATAAAAGAAATTAGTAAAAGCGTCGATTTTTTTTGGCTTTTTTATTTTAATATTTTTGTTGGAATAAATACAAAATTAATTTAAGACTTAAATTTAATATCAGAATTTTCATCTTAAAAATCGTTTGTAAAATTTTCAACAAAACGATTTCTTTGATAGAAATCGAAACACCAAATAAGTATAAAGTATTTTTAATTAAAATTACTGTTTGCTTGAATTCAAAACTGTATTTTAAAAGGTTTGCTATTCACTTATTAAAACCACTTTTTTTTTCTAGGTTTAACCGTTGGCGCCCAAAAGAATGAGTAAGTAGCTTTAAAGAAATAAAAAAATTATATATAACCAAACAAAGCTTATAGTGTTTATTATAGAACAGTCTTTATCACCTTCCATGCTTGTACAATACTTGTTTCACCCATATACCTATCCACCTCTGCCCATCTTCGATCTTACATCTCACATAAATTTTTTATTATCTTGTAATCTTCCTCCTTATTCGTTGACATGCATTTCTGATAAGCAGTTTTCTTGTTGTTTACTAACGTTTACATATTCTCCGATCACCATTCTTGGTTTTGTTTTATGTTTGTCTTTATACCCCAAAGCTTCCCTTGGAGCCTCATGAATGCATTTTGTTAATTGCTGGTAGAATTCTTCCGCTAATGTATTTTCTCGATCCACATTTTATAATTTTGTGGCCTGTTGTAATTTGTTATGAAATTTCTAAATCCGATTTACTTCTCTTAAATAAATATATGTAGTGGGTTGTCTTTTTAGTTTTGCATGAAGCCAAATATATTGACTTAAAGTACTTTATTTCAATTTCAAAATATTTATATCCACCAGGATCGACATAGTTTTGCCTATGTGTAAATATCAATTGCTAAAACAGTTATTTATAACAATTATAATGCTGGTATATTTTTTACATAAAATTAATTTAATATAATTTTTTTAATTTATATATTTAAAATCTATTTTTTAGCTTTTATTGCGATACCTGTGTAGCATTTGCATCTGCGATAAAAGAACTCGTATTAGAAGAAGTTCCATTGGTAAGTTTTTAAAGTACTAGTCTGCTTTTTTATCTTAAATTTTCTTTATAGCTTTGCTAAAAATTGCAATTTATATTCAATTCGTTATGATGATCGTTTGTGTGATATTCTACTTGTAATAATGTACTATCTATATGCAAAAAAAAAATAAGAAAAAGTCATTTTTTGATTAAATTTTTCATGGAATTATTGTAAAGTATAAATACATGAGACAATAATCATTGGTTATTAATGTTGCTCAAATTATTAAATGCTCGATCAATCGTACCGAACAAATCAGAAAAAGGAACTCAAGAATAAAAAATACAGGTGGTAATATATTTATGGTAAAACACAAAATATTTCAAGGTAAATTCGATTATAATAAATAACTTTCTGTTTTCTTTACAGGACAAAATTGAAAAAAATGCACAAATAATTTGTACTCTTCTAGCAGAAACTCTACCAGGGAATATAAAACATTTTTTGCGAAAAAGAATTGATTCCAGAAGTCGACAAAATCTACAATGAACTCGACAACACATCGCCCCAAAAAGTATGTGAAATTTTGGAATTTTGTGAAACAAATTAATGAGTTATAAAAGTGTAAAATAAAAATAAACTTTTGAATAAAAAGTTTTTTGTGTGTTAATAATAAAATGGATAGAAATTGGATATCATTGTATAAATTAATTTCTTAATAAACCCCTTCTCTGGCTCAGTATTAAGAGCGCCTCCCTTTGAACCTAAAGGTTGTGAGTTCGAATCTCACCTGGGTGGAGAAATTTTCGTTTATAAAAAATTAATAATAAAAATAATTTATATCCTTGTGTGATCGGTACTCACCGGAGGGACCGCAGAAGTTCGGATACAATTAGCGTCTCTTAGCAAAGACAATGACGTCGACTTTGCTAAGTATCAAGACAATTACTCTACACACACACACACACACACACACACACACACACACCACACACACACACACCACACACACACACACACAACACACACATACACACACACACGCACTACACTAGGTACCTGACTGTAAAAATTCACTGTACCATGCCATTAGTAGTCGACACATTAAACTCAATAAAAAAATTCCTTAATAATTCGCTTAATCTTATCTATAGGGTAACAATTTGGAAATATTTATAAAGCCATTGGGAGTTGTGTAGAAACAGTTATAAATTTGTTTTTAATAAAATATATCCATATTGTGATGTAAGTCACAGGTGCACTTTTTGGCAAAAATTTTTGAACTGTTTCAGTGGTAAATTGAAGGAAAAAAAACCGTGTGAGTTTTAGTAACAAAGCTCATATTGGGGTTTTCACGGACCAAACGCACAAACAATTTGTGTTTGTATCACTATAAAATATAGAAACTTAAAGAGGTTTACAACAATGATTTTGTTAGAATGATACACACTGTCTGGTTGAAATTACAAACTTTTTCTCTTTTAGTGTTATTAAAATTTATTTAACCTTCTCTCTTTAACCTTCCAGCGGTCGCGCGTATGTGGTAGATCCACTGGTAATAGATTTAGTATAATATCTATTACCTACGCTACGCTGCGATAAGGTGCTTTTCGCTATTCCTACTTCATTACTAAAGCTACCTTCCAGTGCACAAAAATAACCTATCAAGCGATAGTACGTTACTGAAAATTTTGCATTTGTATTTCAGATATACGCGCGACTTTTTAGATAAGTTTTTATAACATCTGTTTTTTTTTGTTATAGTTACATTATTCTTATTGTAATATTGATAACATATTACTATTTCATCCATTTTTGTGTTAAAAATTTTCTACGTTGATATAAGAGGTCTGTATCTCTCATATACACGCGACCGTTTGTGGCGATTAGTTCCATTTTGTTTATTTTATTTTAGAAATGGCGGAAAAGAAGAAGATTTTCAATCTCAATGATATAGAAGCTGTTACAAATTTGATATTTGCTGAGTCGGATGACGATATACATATAGATGATAACGATACAGACGAAGAGGAATATGTTTCGGAACGTGAAAACAAGTATGGTACAACCTAGACAGTTTAAACCATGAAAGTGTAAAGCTAGTGTATAAAAAACGATTAGACCAAAAAGTAGAAATGGGTAATTTTGGAAATACCGAAAAACAGTACGAACACATCAAAAGGTCGATTCATTTAGCAGCAGAAGAAGCTCTGGGGAAATGTGACGAAAATAATAAAGGAATAAAACCGTACTGGTTTGATGAAGAAATAGAGAAGGAAATTAAAGACAAACGTCGGAAATACCAAACATTTTTAACAACAAAAACAGAAAACGATAAAACAAGTTACAAAGAAGAACACGCCAAAGTAAGAAAAAAGACAACAAGAAGGAATCATTGGAACAGAACTGCCAAAAGATCAACAGCTACATAGGAGGTAAAAGAAATACAGAGAGTTGGAGATTGATTAAAAGTATGAGAAATAATAAGAAAAAAGACGTTATATCACCAATAACAACAGATAAATGGGAAGAAAATTTAAAAACATTACTAACAGAACAAGGACCAGAATTTGCTAACATGGAAGACAACACGATAGGTATACGTATAAATTCATCACAATTACAAATAAGTAAATCCGAGATGAAAGAAATAACCAAATCCCTGAAAAATGGAAAATCCCCTGGTCCTGCTGACATTCCTGCAGAATTAGTGAAAGCCGGTACAGACAAACTCCAGGAACAGTTAAGAAAACTCTTTCAAGGCTTCTTGAATGGGGCCGAATTACCAAAAGAATGGAAATTATCTATCATGTCAACTATCCACAAAAAGGGCAGCAAATATCAGTGTGAAAATTATAGATGAATTGCGGTAAACAGCACAATAAGTAGGATGTATGAAAAACTTATTAAGAACAAAATAGGAAATGACTATAGAGATTACCAAGCAGAGGATCAAGCTGGTTTTAGAGCTGGGCGATCCACAGTAGACCACCTGTACTCTATTACGCAAGTTATTGAGAAAAAAACAGCCGTCAATAAAGAAGTTCACCTGGTGTACGTAGACATACAAAAAGCATATCACAGTGTACCCCTAAGTAAACTATGGTCAACCTACAGCAAACCAACATTAAGCATGGTCTTATCAAAGCAGTCCAAAGTCTGTATAATGGAACAACTGCAAAAATTAAAACTGGATCAAGGATATCTGAAGGATTTAAGGTCACGAAAGAACTAAAGCAGGGTTGCTGTATTTCGCCTACCCTTTTCAAAATTTATCTGGAGCAAGCACTCAAGCTGTGGAAAAGAAAATGTAATGGCATGGGAATCCCTCTCAATGACGAGACTACACTGTACACCTTATGTTTCGCTGATGACCAAATACTGATTGCTTAGGATCATGACGACTTGAATTACATGGCCCGGAAGCTAATAGAAGATAATAACAAATGGGGTCTCGAAGTCAACATTAAGAAAAGTAAAGCCATGTGTATTGGAGGGACAAAACAGTCCATTATATTAGACGATGGGGTAGAAATTAGAAACTGATAAATACAAGTACCTGGGAATGAAGATAACTCAAGATGGAATACTCAATGCTGCTATAAAAGACAGAAACATACAGGGTAGAAAAGCCATATCTATGATGAACGGGATTCTGTGGGACTAAACAATATCTAAAGCGAACAAACAACTCATATACAACACCATACTTAAAAGTGTAATCACATATTCTGGACTTCTGGAGAAGAGCATCAAGAAAAGATCAGATACCAAATGAGAGAATACGAGAAATGATGGAAGTCAAGCATACAATAGTTGATGACAAAAAAAACAAAACAGTTAATATGGTACGGCCATGTACAAAGAATGCCAGATGACAGGATTCCGAAACAGATTTTGACGTGCACACTACAAGGGAGAAGGAAAAGAGGAAGGCCGAGAAGGAGCTGGAGAGAGGGAATTGAAAAAGAACTAGAGGAAAGAGAAGTCCCTCTAGGCCTATGGCTGAATAGAGAAGAATGGTGGTGAGGAGTCGCAAGACGTCGGAGACTGCTGTAAACCGATAGTAGTAGTAGTAGTAGTAATTCATGACTATTATTTTGTGTTTATTCGATTAGTCGGTTGTTGGCGTTTTACTATTTTAAGTTTGAGTTTTATTTGTGTCTGGCTGTGTGGGTATTTACCCTAAAGCCAAAAAAAAAAGTTTGAGTTTTATGTCACTGATTAATAAATTATGATATGAAGGGACATCGGCTCCAGGTAGTGTTTTAGTTATTTTGATTGAATTTCGGTACCTCGCGTTAATTGTTATATAATCGATCTGATTTCTTATGATCTGTTCTTTAGTATCTGCTGGTGACTTTCATGTATATAAACGACGCTTGGGTAGTTTGAAGAATGTATTTGTCACACAAAGATTGTTCTCTACGCAGAGAACAATCTCTGCAAATCAATCTTCTACAAAACGGTCTCCTCTGTCATTACGTTGTCCAAGTCTAAAATTCCCTACAATGTTTTCTTGTCTATTTTTTCTTACTTTGGCATTGAAGTCCCCTATTATTATAGTAATGTCTTTGTTTTGACTTTCATGTATATAAACGACGCTTGGGTAGTTTGAAGAATGTATTTGTCACACAAAGATTGTTCTCTACGCAGAGAACAATCTCTCTTCTACAAAACGGTCTCCTCTGTCATTACGTTGTCCAAGTCTAAAATTCCCTACAATGTTTTCTTGTCTATTTTTTCTTACTTTGGCATTGAAGTCCCCTATTATTATAGTAATGTCTTTGTTTTGCAGCGGACTCATTACCTTCTTTATACCATCATAAACATTGTCTATTCTTCACTACTGCTGGCTGTGGGCGCATAAACTTGGACCAGATTTATATCTACAGTTTTAAGTTTAATTGCATCACTAATGTAACTTATAATACAGGAAGAGATTTCTTTATGTAAAATGAATGCAACGCCATTCCGGTGCTCAATGCCTTCTTCTCCGGAATAGAATACATCGTGGTCGTCTATGTTAAATTTACCAGTTCCTAGCAACCGCATTTCGCTTATCCTAAGAACTGGTATATTGAGTGTTTTGTATCTTACCAGGCTCGTAGAGACTTTTCACATTTCATGTGCCTATTCTGATACCTGATTTTATTCTAATTATACGTGTTTGAAAATGTCTTTATTACATTGACATGTTTTATTGTAGAAATATTGTTGTTTATCAGATACAAATACACTGCACCCCAAAATTAACGCATATTTAAAAACCCTGGTAAATTAAATAATTTTAATGTTTCGATTTGTGTGCTAATATATTATCGTTACCCCCGGTATATTGTAAAATTTGTCGAAAGAACGGTAAACAACGCTGATGTTTTTATCATTTTTTTGCAAAAAATTAAAAACATGCTAATTGTGCTTCATTTTATTTCAAATTTAGTTGGGTTGGATTTCGTTGTGCTGAACGTTTAAAGGGGTTTTTCAAGTTTATTAAGTGTTTTTTCTTTGAAATGAACCAACCGCAGCAAGAAAATCGAAATTTGTCAGAAAGTGACTGTTTTAGAATCGTTACTCTTCGCGAAGAAGGATACACTCAAGCAGAACTCGCTGAACGTTTTAACGTCACCCAGTCAACAATTTCAAGAGTGTTAGCACGTTTTTCTGTTACTGGAAGTAACTCGAGAAGACCTGGTCAAGGCCGTAAAAGGGTTACAACTCCTAATCAAGACCGGTTTTTGACACTTCGTACACTGAGACAAAGATTTGTTTCCAGTACTTCTCTACAAAATGAATTTTTGGATCGTTATAACTTTAGAATCAGCCAAAATACAATTAGAAGAAGACTTGCCGAAAACGACCTACACCCTGGAAGGACACCAATTGGCCCATTATTGACCAGAGACCATAGAAGGCAAAGATTGAATTTTGCTCGTGAACATGTTGATTGGAATAATGACGATTGGGGAAGAATATTGTTCACCGATGAATCCAGGTACTGTCTTTTTTCTGATGACAGGAGAAACCGAGTGTATAGAAGGCCTGGGGAACGCTACGCATAGTGTAACACCGTAGGGACTGTACAGTATGGCGGCGGCTCGGTAATGGTATGGGGTGGGATTAATTTAGAGGATCGTACGAAATTAGTTAAAATAAATCACGGTCGGCTTACATCGCAGAGGTATATAACAGACATTTTAGAAGAGCATGTCGTGCCATTTGTACCATTTATTGGGGATAATTTCATGCTTATGCAAGAAATGCCAGGCCACACACGGCAAGAATTGTGCAGCAGTATCGTCAGGAGGTTGGAATTCCTGCCATGGATTGGCCTGCGAGAAGTCCTGACCTTAACTCAATAGAACATGTTTGGGACATCATAGGCAGACGACTACGACAACTACCTAATGCACCAAACACATTAGATGAACTGTTTTTGCGGTTGGTTGAAATTTGGGATCAAATTGATCAAGAAGAAATCAGAACGATTATTCTCAGTATGAGAGATCGTTGTCAAGCAGTAATAAATGCCAGAAGAGGCAATACTCGATACTAGTACACGGTATTAGTATTTTCTTCAACTTTAAAAACATTTTCTTCGTTAATTTATGATGTTAGTTTGTTTAGATCAGTTCGTTTAGAAGTTATGATTTATGTTAGGATGTTATATTGTTAATTTCAATACATTTTTTGTAAAAAAAGAATAGTTTTATTTAAGATGTTCTAAAACAACCATAAAGCAGAAAAGAACAAACAAAATTTTTTTCAATACAACTCAAAATAAGAATTTTAAAATTATGCGTTAATTTTGGAGCGCAGTGTATTAGTATTAATTTTAAAATGTTCTAAATCTTGCATTACCTGAGAAAAACAACTGTATATGGAGAAAATTATATTCTTACATACGTATTGTGCATATTCCACGCCAAATTATCATAAAAATAGATCTGATCACGAATTATAGTATATATATTTAGTTGAGTTCTCCCTTAAGTTTTAATATTGTGCAACAACAACCCAAGGCAAAGAAACTTTCTATATAACGACCGCACCTTAAAGCTTTTGGCTACGGGTAAAATATATAACGGATTCGAAAATTTTTAACATAAATGCGAGATATTTTATGGTGATTGAACTCGTTTTCAATTCCCAGTTACAGCGATTTTAAAGATTTCAATAATTATATGTAATTCTTTATACGGGGTATATAAGAACAAGTACGTTACGTGCGGGTTTATGGACTCTCTTAAATATGATAAATAAAAATAAATTTATCTAAACGAATATTGTAATAAATCATGAATGTGTTTCTTGTGTAAGTCCATTTTAAACAGGTAAAAAAGAAATAAATAAGACTTACTCACAATCAGTTTAATTTAACTATCTAGACGACCGATTTCGCTTTCTACAATTTGCAAAGCATCTTCAGGTCTGTCGATATAAAGTTAATTAAATGCTGAAATAATAAAACCCATATTAGGGTGCTGTCGTATAAAGATAAACATAAAGATACAACATTATAAATTACAGTAATTATGCCAATATTACATGTCTGTGGTTTTTAATATGAATAAACTGTTTAAGCAGACATAGTAAGACCCACAAATTGGTATAAAATAGTCTATTGAATTGTAATAAGTTAGTAAATAAACAAAACATTACTTAGTTGCCGGTACACGATTTATTAATAATTGTTGGTAAAAGATAGTTCAAACTATCCTGTAATTTCTGATGGTGGGATCTTCAGTTTTTGTTATTGTAACTGTTTGTTAATTAACGGGGAAGTTTCTTGAGAAGATAGATAATAACCGATGAAGTAGAAAAAAAGGTATAATGTGATTGTTTGTTAAATGAAAGTGATGTTCTGTATTATTTAATTCATTAAAAGTTATTTATATTTATTCAAGAGATATATTTTCGAAATGTGTGTTAATTTATTGACATTTTTTTTATTAAGGTGATAGTTGTATGACAATGAATGAAATTAGATGTACCGGGTGGTCCAATAAGCCGATCTCTCGGCTATATATCAGAAACTATTCATGTTAGAACTTTAGGAGAAAAAATTTCTTAGTAAAAGAAATACCTTTCAAGATTCTGGATTAACCGCTAGGGGGTGTAACCTGTGAAGAAAACTTTGAAAACCAGTTTTTTTGGAAAATATGTCTAATTATACCAAGAGTTAAATAAGTAAACTAGAAGGAGGCATATATTCCGCACAAAGTTGTTCGAGTACTTTTTTTTATTTTTTTAAATAAAGGGTGTGGGAGAGTGGGAAAATATTTGTGGATAAATACCTATACCTTTGGTTTGGATCAACCGATTTTAACGAAATTAGTGTTATTTGAAAGAGTGTGAATGAATTAATTTACATCTACTATAAAATAATATCATTTATGCATGTTTCAATAGCAAAATGTTTATTGAAAACATCTATTTATTGTAAATTATATTAGAACTGGATTGAATTCGTAATAAAATGGCGCAAACCGCATGTTAATAGCTTTTGTCGAACTCGAGATATGAATAAAAACGCATAAACATAAGTAAGTGTAGTATTGACACACCCTGTATTATAAATTAAATTAAAAAATAAGTCAGTGGATACTTTTAAATTTTTTATAGGAGAAGAATCTTAATGTTGATACCTATTTTGACCATTGTTATTTCGTATGATTAAAGATTAAAGATTAAAACTAAATGCAACTATTTTATAGTAGATGTGAATTTATTCATTAACACTCTTTCTAATGACACTAATTTCGTTAAAATCGGTTGATCCAAACCAAAGTTATAGGTATTTATCCGCAAATACTTTCCCACTCTCCCCACCCTTTATTTGAAAAAATAAAAAATAAAGTACTTAAACAAATTTGAGCAGAATTTAGGCCTCTTTCTAATTTATTTATTTAACACTTGGTATAATTGGGCATATTTTCCAAAAAACTGGATTTCAAAGTTTTCTTCACAGGTTACGCCCTCTAGCGGTTAACGCAGAAACTTGAAAGTTATTTCCAGCGATTTCTCTTGGCCACTTTTACTAAGGAATATTTTCTCCTAAAGTTATAACATGAATCATCATCATCATCATTAGCCATTTTGCGTCCACTGCTGAACATAGGCCTCCCGTAAATAATTCCATTGCATTGCATAATATTGCATAAACGTGAATAGTTTCTGATATATAGTCGAGAGATCGGCTTATTGGACCACCCGGTACAATTGTGTGGGTGTGCAATTCCTTTAACTTGTAATTATCAAATTTCTTTGATAAAGTTTAATTAGATTACTGTTGTTTGGCAGATAATTGTAATATCAAATATGTTAAAATTATTAAAACTAAAACAATTAAGGACACTTAGGGACATACAGAACACAAGGAACAAAACACACATTAAATTTAAAGTGGGGGATTTAATACCACTACATCTCTGAATTTTAGAAAATAAGTTTTTTGTTGTATATTAGATTGTTATAGGTAAATTTGACAAGCTAATGTAGGTTAAAGTGTGACAGTTCTTCTTCTATTTCTTAGTACTGCAAGTAAAGTTAACCCGCTTTTTGAAGTAAACAGATATTGTAACAATAAAACACTGAAAACTTTGTTTTCAAACTTCCACAAAATTTATTTTAACTCTTATCACTACAGCTATTTCGGCTAATTACCTTTCTCAAGTGATCTATTTTTGGCATGCGTTTACAATTTATAGTCTCTAATGAAATAGGTTGAGGAGGGGAGAACTGTTTGTCTCAAGTTGGTCATTCAGCATTATATCTGTGTTTTTTAATTTGTTGATTTCCATAGATTCTAACAAAGATAGCTTAAGGCCTTTATTTTGAATGTGAAGAATTATAAATTTGTCATTAAAAGAATGATTATGATCTAGAAGGTGAAGTGCGTATGTCGAATCTGTTTTTCTATTATTGAAAGCCCCTTTATGTTCTGCTATTCGTTTATTAAAGTTCCTACCAGTTTGACCGATGTAAGTTTTTGGTCAATCGCCACATTGAAGTTTGTACACACCACTATTTAAGTGTTTTTTATTTTGGCTCTTGTTATTTTTAATATATTTGCCTAGGTTGTTATTTGTTCGGAAAGCCGGTGTTATTCCTTTCTTTTTTATGTGTTTGGTTAGTTTTGTTTTTATTTTGCCTGTATATGTAATCGATGAGAAGGTACTGGGTTTTTTCTCTGGTGGTGGAAATACAAATTTCACGGCTTTCTTGTGTAGTTTTTGATTTAACATTTTATTAATTGTTTGTTCGTTGTATCCGTTGTTTACTGCTATTTGCTTAATTATATTTAATTCTGTCTTAAAGTTGTATTTTGACATCGGCATTTCTGTTAAGCTATGTAACATACTATGATAAGCTGCCAGTTTATGTTGTGTTGGATGGGATGATGAATTGTGTATAGTCGTGTCAGTATGTGTAGGTTTATGAAATATGGAGAAGTCATGTTTGTTTTTAAGTCTGATAATTTTCAAATCTAAAAAATTTATGGATTGATTTTGTTCTGTTTCTATTGTAAATTCAATATGACTATGAAGTGAATTAATATACGATAAAAATTGGTCGAGTTGCCTGTTAGTTCCTGTGAAACATATCAGTACGTGGTCTACGTATCTCCACCAATATACAAACTGTTTGAATACGGGATGTTTTGAAATCTTTGTCTCTAGATGGTCCATAAAAATATCTGATAGTAATTGGCTTAGAGGATTGTCCATTATAAGTCTTGCACTGTAATTTGTATATATTTGATCATTAAATTCAAAGTAGTCCTGGTTTATACAAACTTCAAGAAGATGTAAAATTTCAGATGTAATTATTGGATTTGTACTATTTTGGTCTAAAAGGTTTTTTTTTGACGGGATACAAGGCAACTATCGAACACGGTGATTAAGTAAGTAAGTGATTAAGTAAGTCTATAAACGTTTATCACATATAAAAATTTTTCAACCATAAACTTGGAGTTTTGTATCCAAGTGAATTAATTTTCCTTTTTTATAAAAAACGTTTCTTGGCTTATTTCAGATGACCCTGAAGATGATCTATTGATCGAAAGTACTTGGGCAAGATTAAATTAATCACTGTGTTCGATGGTTGCCTTGTATACCGTCAAAGTTTAATTATTCAAACATTCAACCTTATATTGATTTAAAAGGTTTTTTACTAGAATAAAAGTTTCTGTAGGAGGGATACTAGGAAAAAGATTTTTTACGTCAAATGAAATTAATCTGGAGTTGTTAGGTAATTGAAAATGTTGTATTTTATTAACTAGTTCTATTGTATTTTTTATAGTAAATTTAGGTGAAAATTTAGTGTGTTCTAAAATAATCTCTTTTTATATCTTTCAAAAAAAAAACAGTTTTTTTGAAAGTTTATATGATGGAGCTGTATAAAAAGAAACTACAGGTCTTATTGGATGATCTGGTTTGTGTAGTTTAATAAAAGAGTATAATTTAGGAGGATGTGGGTTCATGCTATTGAGGTATTTCTGTTCTATTGGATTTACTATTGATTTTGAATTTTCTAACGCTACTTAATTTGTTTTTGATATTTTTCTGTCGGATTTTTGTGTAAAGTTTCAATATTTTGATTATTTAAGAATTCTTTTGTTTTGTTATTATATTCTATTTTATCTAAATTAATTACTATTTATAACTGGGAATAAGCCACAATTAAAGATAAAAATACGTTTATTGACGTTTCAATTTCCAATTCGGAAATCGTTCTCAAAATACAAACAGTAAATTTACTGTTTGTATTTTGAGAACGATTTCCGGATTGGAAATTGAAACGTCAATAAACGTATTTTTATCTTTAATTGTGGCTTATTCACAGTTATAAATAGTAATTAATTTACAATGCCACAAGAAAATAGCTTCAGAACAATATCTATTTTATTTGTAGCAATAGTAGTGTTGCCTTTGTCTGCTTTTGTAAACACAATTGTTCTATTGATTTATTTTTAATTGAAATTGCTGTTTTATTCTCTTTGTAACAGGAATTCTTAGTTTCACTACACACATCTATAATAGATTTGGCAATTATACTTTTTTCGATATTGTTAGCAGTTTTGTTTAACGCTACTTCACATTCGACACCTAAATATTCTAAAGTTCTCTCATTATTATGTTGGGGCAAGTTGTGTTTAAATCCTTTCTCTAAAAGTTGTATCTCGCTATTACTAAATTTAGTATCTGTTAAATTTATAAATCTATTGAAATAAGTATGGTTCGAAAAACTTTTTATATAATGAATATTGGGTTTTTTGCAAATTAGATTATTTAGTTTTTTGCACTGTGTAATGAATTTTTTATCTATTATATTATCTATATTAATTCTCATGTTAGAATCTAGGATGTCAAATTCTATATTATTTAATCTATAATTTAATTCTGAATGACATACCTTAAGATAAATATCTGTAATATCTCGCTTCTTGTATTGGTAGATCACTTGAGAAAGACAATCAGCCGAAACAACAGTAGGGATAAAAGTTAAAATAAATTTTGTGGAAGTTTGAAAACAAAGTTTTCAGTGTTTTATTGTTACATAAAATGAATTTCCATCAAGTAATGGTCGAATCCATCAATTACTTAAACAGATATTAATGAAATTCTCTAAACATTTAAATGGAAACTGTAAGTTTATATG
>OU898284.1:47164841-47181956 GCA_918026665.1 Diabrotica balteata
TCTCAAATCGAAGCTGTACGTATGATGTCTGACGGCTATGGAGGCCAGCAAAAAAACGCAATATTTGCAATAATGTGTATCCAACTTCTTGCGAAACATCCATCATTGAAAGTGATTGATCATCAGTTTTTTGAAACGGGACACACAGAACTGGAATGTGATTCCATTCATTCAAAAATAGAGAAGAAAGCAAAATATGTACCCGTTTATACCCCCGAGGGTTGGGCGAAACTTATAAGAGATGCACGTATCACACCATCTCCCCTTGTAAAGTCTTTGACGTTTGATGCCTTTTTGGATTTTAAAGGGTTTTTAAATAATAAATCCTTCAAATTAAGTGAAATTCTTTGGAGAAATAATCTCATAAAAGTTCTTTATAAAGTAAACTAAACCCATGATTTTATTGAAGTAGACTACAAAAAAACACGAGGCTGCCCAAAACAAGCAGAGTTACAAAAGGCCTATCAAAATGACTTACCCATCAGCGAGACAAAATGGAAGGACTTAGATAAAATGTGCAAGGATTTGACAATACCAAGAGGTTACCATGATTTTTACGGCTCCTTAAAAAAATCAAACGGTAAGGGACAATCTACCGAAACCCGATATTGGTGAAGAATCCGATACTGACGAAGATTAAACGTTATTGTTTTATTAAGTTTTTAAAAAGAGTATACGACTATGATTTATTTTAATTTTCTTCTATAGAGAAAGATTTTTTGTTTTTCTTAGAGAACTTTGATGTTTGTTTTTTATTTTGTTCAGTCCGATGATAAGGAAAACTAAACTTTTATAATATTGACTTATATCAATAAAACTAGTTCATTTTATCAATATTATGGTTTTATTTGTTTTAACGGAACACAATATGTCTTAAATTTTAAAAGGCCAAAACAACGAATATGCATTATTTTTTGGAAAACCATTAAAAATATAGAAAATTTTCTTCATAAATTGAAATTTCTATTTTTAACAATGTCTTCAATGTTTAAAACGGCTTTTTCTCAAAACATCAAATATGCACATTCGTGACTTTGGCATTGGACCAACGATATATATTTTCTATAATACATAATTCTATACAATTTTGTGAGAGATTTTGACAAATCATTTTATTTGAAAATATGGCTACTGCAACTCAAACTCAAACTCCCCTTAACTGGAATTTTCTCAAATCAAAATTAAAAAATATTAAACCCTACGACGGATATTCCAATACTCTCGACAAATTTATCTTAACCCTCTAGCAGGCAAGACCGCCTCCAGACGGATTAACTTCTATTGTCTTACAATAGAAGTTAATCTTATCTAATATCTCTTACAAGTATTTTTATCAATAAGTCAATATAAGGTTGAATGTTCGAATAAATGAACTTTGATGGTACACAAGGCAAATATCGAACACAGTATTTAATCAAATCTTGCCCAAGTACTTTCGATCACAAAATCATCTTCAGGGGCATTTCGTCAGTTGTGGCCTATCCAGCAGTAACAGAATGAATAATTCTGTTACTGCTGGATACGCCACAACGAAATGCCCCTGAAGATGATCTTGTGATCGAAAGTACTTGGGCAAGATTTGATTAAATACTGTGTTCGATATTTGCCTTGTGTACCATCAAAGTTCAAATATTTTTATGCCTGCAACTTGTAATCCCGCCTTTGGTCGTATACCACTGAGTACACTTGTACGCATTTGGTAAGCGAAAATGCCGCTCAATGTGTTTATTTCTCAGTTGACTTTGAAACTGTGTAGCGGCCGGTCAAATTTATTGTTTTGTGCAGAATCTCACTTTTCGTCGAATATTATAAGTGTTTATTTTCGTGAAATTCAATACTAAAAAATTATTGGTAAGTGTATGAATATATATATATATATATATATATATATATATATATATATATATATATATATATATACACTCAAAAATGTTTCACACATATTATCTGTAACGCCACTGAACGTTTCTAATTTGAAATTTTTTGCTGATTTTTTTTTGTCTACTAAAATAATGTATTTACTGCTTGTTTTTTGTTTCTTAATCGTCGCAGAGATTCTAAGAATTCATATTGTGTTCATCAGTTTTCGAAAACCGATATTTGTAAAAATTGCAAATTTTTTGCAAAGTTTGCGTTTTATTCGCTTTGTAGTAAACAATATGAATAGGCAAGTGATATCTGAGTTTAACAGAGCTAGAATCGTTACTTTGATTGAGGAAGGCCACACACAGTCGACGTTGCTGTTCAGGTTGAAGTTAATCAGAGTGATGTGTCTCGGATTGTGAAACAATATCGAGAGACGAATTCTGTTAGCGATCGTCCAAAAAGCGGAAGACCCAGAATTACTACCAATGTCCAAGAACGCTTTTTAACGTTAACTGCAAGGAGAAACCCCTCTATGACTGCCCCAGCTATTAAAAGAGAGCTCCAGCAAGCATAATATTGTAATTTGCGATCAGACTATTAAAAACAGGTTACATTCGGCGAATTTATTTACAAGAAGACCATTGTTTGTACCAAAGCTTACGTTAGAGCAGAAAAGGACTCGACTGGAATGGGCCAATGAACATTTACAATGGCATGACAACAGATGGGGAAAGGTCTTATTTTCTGATGAAACCAAAATTAGCCTTTTGTCGGATAATCGCCGAATTATGATTTGGAGGAACCCAAATCGACAGAATAGACTTAACCAAGCTGTCCAAAGAGTCCCATATCAAGATGGCTCCATAATTTTTGGGGGCGGCATCATGCTAAATAATAAAACTCCTTTAATTCCTATTGTTGGTAACATGAATGGACAAATTTATATTAATACCATTCTTAGGCCTGTTGTACGCTTGTGGCGAGGAGCTGTTGGTCCAGAATTTATTTTTATGGACGACAATGCGCCTCCCCATCGTACGAGAAATGTAACAGATTTTTTAGATACAGAAGATATCGTCAGATTACAATGGCCACCTTGCTCACCTGACCTCAATCAATTAAGAAATACAGACAATATGTTGAAAACTAGATGGTTCAGAAAACCCATATGTAGTAATAGATTTATAAGCTATTACTCTAATCATCCAAATAAGATGAAAATGAACCTTATATCAGGATTAAAGGAACGTGTTTTAAAACTTTCTCATCCAGACTATCTACAAGAAGATCTTCATTTGTTAAAAAATATTTTAATTGAAAACTCTTATCCTCCAGATATGCTACATAGGATGCTTTTTTCTAATTTATTAAATATAAATAACTTAACACCATTTTTTGCTAAATCTTAAAACACTGTATCCAACGTTCAAAACATATATTATCATTCACTACCTTTTATACCATCATTAACTCCTAAATTAATACAAACATTAAAGGTTATTGACAATATAAAAATAGCAACAAAGAACATTAAAACTATTTCATCTTTATATTCCAAAACTAAATATCCTATAGACAAATTAGATCAAACAAATGTAGTATACAGCATTGTTTGTACTCAGTGTGAAGCTGAGGATATTGGTGAGACTGGAAGAAATCTCTCAAATCGCATTATTTCTCACAAGAGTGATTGTAGAATTAAGAAACCATCTTGTGCTTTGGCAGAGCATGTAATAGACAAAGACCATATTATGGATTTTGATAATATTAAAATTTTATGTAATGAAAGTAATAAATTTAAAAGAACTTTTTTGGAAATGGTTTGTATTAGCAAAAGTGATAATAATTTAAACAAAAGGTCAGAAATTCAAAATTTAAGCAAAATTTATAATTATATTATTTCTATTTAATTTATATATGCAGTCAGTAAAATATCACATTTTGAATTTTCCATGTATTTGTTACATTTTTTCGGGCATCTATCAATCGTGAATAAATCTTCTTCTTTTTTGTTACTAAACAAAGAAGAATTTTTTAAACAAAATTTTATTTTTGACAATATGTCAAAAATAAAAATTTTTAAGTTAGTATTTATGACATTTAGGCTGGTTTGTAGCTATTCTATTTTTGTTTATAAATTCAATTGTTTTTGTTAAGAAACTTCATCAAAATTTTTCAGATAAACATTTATTAGAATAAGACATTTTTTTATTAATATTTTTTGTAATTAATGTGTAAGCAGTAGTTTTATATAAAAAACTAATTTTATTTGGTGAGTTAACAAAAAAATTTTTTATTCCTAGTTCAACTTCGTAAGATATTTTGTATTTTTTAGAAGCTCTTGATAAAAATTGTAATCACAATTGAAAGCTCGAGTAAAAAAATAGTCAACAAATAGCCCCTTTTATTGACTCCAACCCATCAAAATTTTTGGTATATCGGTAATTTGGTAAGTTTTGGTATATATACCGCATAATTTGCGGTATACATTTATATCAAAGACGTAAAATGAGTTTGAACATTGACCGCCTCAAGGCGGTGTAGCCGGTCTACATGAATTTCGCGGTTTTCTTACAAATCAGACACGCTTATTATGTTACATCGATTTTTTGTGATTTCGAGTATTATTTTTTGTTTCAGTTATCTACAATCTCTTCTAAAAGAAGCAATAATATGTGGCGTAATTCCAAAATTAACTACTCTCGAATGACTGAAGAGGAAATTAGAGAAATGATGGATTCTATTACGACGGACGAAGAATCTGAATACGATGACGAAGACTACGGCGAGTTTGTGGACGACTCCGATTACTTGGTTGAAACTGATGACGAAGTTTCATCAAGTAAAGATGAACTTACAAAAGATAAAGACAATGTAATTAACGAATGTCTATCAGATATGCAGAGACTATCATCAGCCGAATTTCTTACGAAATCTACAGAGTTAGATCTGAATGTAACTGGATGTTTCTCTCCAATGACATCGACTCCAGCACCTTCGCCTAAACCAGCAACATCAAAAAATATATTGTCAGTCTCAACAGTAGGTGTTTTATCAGCAACAGTGACGGAATCTAAAGATGTTCAACCATCAATAGCAGCAGCGACGGAATCCGGAGATGTTCAACCATCCACTTCAGCAGGAAGTACCGAGTGCAGTGCTATTTATCTGGAACAAAAGCCTATGAAAAGAGCAAAGTCACCATTACCCGAGAATGAGCCTGAGGGTCCCCAAATGCTACCTAACAATGGCGGGTTTATTGGACAAGCAGTAAATATTGATACCAAGTCTGATGAATTTAAAAAGATAGTTTGGAGACAGAAAAACTTACAACTACATAAAAATCAGGTGGTGTTTCAAGGTAACAAAGATAATGAACATAGGGTTCAATGGAATAATTCAAATGTAGTCCTAAAAGAAACGGATGGTAAAAAAAGAAAACTCAAAGAAGCAGCTCTAATTATGCTAAATGAGGCCAATTGTGTCGCAAATTCTTCGGCAGAATGTAGTAGGATCTGGTTACCAATATTGAAAGAGGAAGTTATTACTAAGAAAATACCAGTATTAGTAAGTCAGTAACATATAGAGGATACATCATTTATGTTTTTTAAATAACGTAACATATAAAATCAGAATTTTGATGTTTGTTGAAGGTAAACTAAATTCACGAACAAATACTTACAATGTCGGGATAGTATTATGAGGTTTTTTTCCTGGTTTTCCCTCATAATTTACTATGGAATCACTAACAGGAGAATTTTACTGTCATCATGTCATGTGTTTGTCTTTTTAAAGACGAATTACATGCTATGATTTTTTCTGACGGATATTCTCAAGTTAAAGTTGATTTCATGTAATCGAATGAACTATCTTATAAGTAAAGTCGTCCCAGGAGCGCAACTCAACAATATTGGCAATATCATTTTAAAGTCGTCTACTTTAAAATGCATAATGTATGTATGAATTGTCAATATAAATGAGTCAGATAACATTAAATTATTAGAAGAATTTTTCACTATGTAACAAAAAACAAAATTTGTTTAATTTACTGTTTGTATTTTGAGAACGATTTCCGAAGTGGAAATTGAAACGTCAATAAACGTATTTTTATCTTTAATTGTGGCTTATTCCCAGTTTAATAGTAATTAATTTACAATGCCACAAGAAAATAGCTTCAGAACAATAAGGTAACAAAGAGTTACCACATAGTTTCAGAGATTTGAAAACACCATATCAGTGCTTTAATTATTTTTTTACAGATGATTTCTATGAACATATAGCTACAAGTACAAATATGAACGCACGATTGCTAAATATAAACTCTTTATTTAAAGTAACTTCTTTAGAAATTAGACAATATGTGGGTATTCTTATTTACATGTCTTTGTACCGCTATCCAACTGTGGAGCAATACTGGAGAGAACACGCTTTTAAAGCTATTGGAAGTACAATGACACCTAAAAAATGTTTCGCAATTCGTAAGCATCTAAGTTTCAACGACCTTTCTTTGCTGAAGAAAAAAGGTGAACCGGGGTATGATCGACTTTACAAAGTTCGACCAATCATTGATCACCTCAATGACCGTTTTGATTTAATACCAAAACAGCCCCGTTTGTGTGTAGATGAGCAAATGTATGCAACAAAGATGCGTTCACAACTTCGCCAATATATGCCGAATAAACCCCACAAGTGGGGAATGAAACTGTTTGTTCTCTGTGACTCCTATGGGTTTGCATACCGCTTCGAAGTTTATACTGGTGCTGGTGATAACATTGTCCTTCCAGGGGAACCAGATTTGGGAGCAACTTCTAATGTTGTTGTTAGGTTAGCAAAAACTTTTCCTCATTTTATGAATCATAAAAGTCCATCTCCAACAATTAAAATATTTTGGGCATGTTATGCGAGCAAACACAGAAAACATGGAAAGACTCATAATACAAGGAAAGATAGAAGGCCGAAGATCACAAGGAAGATCCCCAACAAGATGGATAGATTTTACAGGAATATGCCAAAGATCTATGCATGCATTAAAAGAAATGACCAGAGACAAAGATCTCTGGAGACGGACAATATACGACATCACGTCGACCACTACACTCCCCCTGGGGGGTCAGGATTGAAGAGAGAGAGAATTTACTTAGATAATTTCTATACGTCATTACCACTACTTGTCTATCTAAGGAGCCATGGGATATATGCACTTGGCACTATTCGTCGTGATAGAATTCCTAATTGTAAGTTACCTGATGACAAAGATAAACGGGCTATTAATTTACAAAGAGGAGAATCTAGTGAATACGTTGGTACTGCATATGGTGTTCCAATACATTGGAAGGATACCAAAAATGTAAGATTAGCGTCTACTTACGTTGGGGTTCAGCCATTCTCATCTATACTTCTAAAAGAGTCACCAAGAAAGATTGCCAGATATGACAGAAAGAAGAAGAAATATTTGGAGCTTGATTGTCCGAATATTATTAAAGGTATTTTATGTCCACATTTATTATTACTGAGTTCTATATTCTACTTTATTTTTAGAGTACAATTGCCACATGAGCGGAGTAGATTTATTAGACGGCTTACTTGGTCGATATCGCATCTGAATAAAAACAAAAAGCGCTTCACTTCGCCTTTTTTATCACTTTATCGACATGACTTTGGTGAATTCATACCTTCTCCACCGTAGAATTCATTGGAACACTGTAATTCAGAAACTTGAAAATTTTCGAAATTCAGTGGCTGATGTACTCTGCAAATATCAGGTAAATCCTAAGAAGAAACCAGTAGGTAGACCATCTCTAAAAGTACTGCAACCATCACCAAGTGGTGGAAGAAAAACATATCTACCAGCAGATGATATTCGCTTCGACAACACATCACACTGGCCAACTTTTCTAGATAGAACGGGTAAAAAAACATGCAAGCTAGCTGGCTGCAAATCAGAAACTCAGGTTTTTTGTTGTAAATGTCAAGTTAATTTATGTTTTTCTTCAACAAATAATAGTTTTCTTACTTTTCACAAAAGCAACTAATTTTCCATTTTCACTTACTTCTTTATGTTTATTGTATTTGCTTTTTACGTTTATAATAAAATAAACTAAGAAATGTGCATCTTGAGGTAAATATATCTATATATATATATATATATATATATATATATATATATATATATATATATATATATATATATATTCCCGGCAAGCCCGCCTAGAGGCGGGCTATTTTTTTTTTCATCAGGTGGCTAAAAAAAAAGAATTTCAGACAAAATAAATATCATAATTGGCTCTTTTATGTCAAAACCTATCAAGCTATGAATTTTTCCATTGAAAATAAAATTGGCCTGGTAGAGGGTTAAGATACAACGAACTAATACAAACATATTCTGTATATAATGATCCAGATTTAAAGAAACACATTTTGGATTGCATACAAGATAAACTAGTTGGAAAAATAGAAGCACGAGTAGGAAACCGCATGTAAGTTACGACATGGAATAGTATAGTATTATAATAAAGAGAGCATTAGAACAATATTTCGCAGATAGACGTGATTTAGACTGGTTAATGCAAGGACTAATACGAACAAAACCATTTAAAGAGAGACCGGTCTTGACTGAGCATAAGTTAACCTGTGTTTTTAGTTATGATCGTTATTTATACAAAAGTGCAAGTAACTGGTCTTATTTATTTTGTGACAGTTGTGCATATCATTAAAATAAGGCAGTAAGTGATCAACGAGATATTATTTTTCACTTAATTATTGCAAATAACTGTTATAAACACATATAACACCTGTTATATACACACCTGTGTAAAATAATTTTACCGAAGCAAATATGGATTTAAGTAATGTACAACAACTTGATTCCGAATCATCTCAATTTAAAAGAAATGTACCAAAAAGCTACTCAGCAGTGACCAATGAATTTAAATTTCCTTCCAAAGAACAAGCACTAGTGTTTAGTGCAATTGAAAATACTCCGCTTCAAGACTACCTAATTACTCCTGGTAATATAGTTTAACCAAAAAATATCATTTTTGCCTCCCGCCTTTCCAACAACCGAATTTGCATGTACCTTGCCATCAAAAATATCCTAGATGAGGTTTTAGATAACCATGGTCAAATCACTATCGGAGGAGAAGTTTTAAGAGCTAGACGGCTTATAACACCTGCTGAAAGAATTGTTATGTCAAGCGTATGCCCTACCATTCCACATAATCTTCTTGAAAAAGAATTACTTAAAATTGGTCTAAATCTTGTATCTCCCATAACATTTCTAAAAATTGGTGCAAATCTTCCCGATTAGAGCCATATCCTAAGCTTTAGACGGCAAGTATATGTTAGCCCTCATATTTTCACCATCCCAAGCGCCATAACAATAACATTCGAAAACACAAACTACACAGTATTCTTTTCACAAGATGGGAACGTCTGCTTTAAATGTAAGAAGCCAGGACACGTGGCAGCAGCCTGCACCGAACCTACAAATATATCTGAAATACATTAGTCAGAAGTCAAAATTACCTAATGTAAATACAGAAGAAACAGGAAGTAAAGAAACGCATTCAAAACGCTCTATAAATGAAGTCATCTCTACGGAGACTGACACTGCATCTCAAGAAAGCCCATTTGTAACACCAAAATCCACAGGAACTCGAAAAAAGTCAAAGAAAACTAAACCTAACCCTTTCAGGACCAAAGACGAGTTTACTCGCAAAAAATTTTCGTGCCGGTCGGACCGGAGACGTACAAACTCGCATTGATGGAGGCGTATGTAGGAACCCAAAACTATCTGATGTATTGACATTCCTCTATTGGTCAGATTAAGTTGACCACGCCCCAATGAAAAAAATATGGAATCCACAATTACATTCCTAGAGAAAGAGAATCCTAGAGAATATGACAGTGAAACACGCGGATCTAATAGGGATGAGTACTATTCATTGAAACACGTTCAGAGTTTTGGCGCGCTTCAAGCGTATACACAGAGCACATCGTAGATTAATAATGGCTCGTAATATAATATATTAATAAATAATAATAATAATAATAATAATTAAATAATAATAATAAATAAATAATAATCAACCTAATCAGGAAGATGATCCACCACTAGCAAAAAAAAAGAAAACTGATAAGCTGGAAAACAAGTTTATTTGGAGCCAAGTTGACCTCAAACCTTGTTTAGAAAATTTTGATGTGACCTATTCCGGTTGCCTACTTGAAAACCTGCCAAAAATTCCAACAATTTTGGAGGTTTTTGAAAATTTTGTTTCTAAAGAATTCGTCGAAGAAATAGCGGTACAAACAAACATGTATTACCATTATATTGTAGGTGAAAATATCACAAAAAATTCAAAAATATACACCACCAACTACCGATGAAATCTACCTGTTTTTGGGTCTTTGTCTACTTATGCCTCAAGTGAAAAAACAAAGGATAAAGGATTATTGGTCCCAAGATTTCGTAATTCAGACGCCTGAATTTGGTCAAATAATGTCCCGCGCGAGATTTTTAGAAATTTTACGATTTTTGCATTTTTCGGACAACTCCAACGTTATCAGAGAAGATAGGCTGTTTAAGATGAGATTCATTATCGATCATTACCGACAAGTATTTAAAAAATGTATGTGTTCTTTTCAAAACCTCGTGATTGACGAAAGCCTTATGCTTTTCAAAGGAAGAATATCATTTCGTCAGTATATTCCTTCAAAGAGGCATCGATTGGGGATCAAATTTTATATTATAGTAGATTGTGAAACCGGATATATACTTGATCTACTGATATACACAGGTGCTACAACAGAAATAAAGCAGTTCGACGAAAATCTAGGAACTTCAGGCAATATAGTAATGACTTTGATGGAGCCTTATTTCGACAAAGCACATCATCTATACACAGATAATTGGTACACTAGTCCCATTCTGTATCAGTCTTTTAGAAAAAAAAAGTTTATTGCTGTGGAACAGTGAGACCAAATAGAATGTTCATGCCGAAGTTTGAAAAAATTGAAAAAGGTTCGATTGATTATTTTTCAACCCAAACTTTACTGGCTTTGAAATGGAAAGATGAAAGAGACATCCATATGTTATCTACAATTCACAGCAATTAAATAAAAACTGTGATAAATAAAAGAGGTGAACAAGTTCAGAAACCAGACGCGATTTTTGGTCACAATCCCTTACACCTTAAAATATGGGAGGAGTAGACAAAACATATATGCTTCTGAGTTCCACAGAGAGTGTAAGAAAAACAGTGAAGTGGTATAAGAAAGTGTTTTTTCATCTACTAGATGTAGCGGTGCTGAATTCCCATGTAATATATAAAATGAAAACTGGAAATAATATTCCATTATTGGACTTCCAAAGGACTTTAGTGAAGTTGATAATAGAAAAACATAAAAAGGTGACACCTAGAAGTTGTACAAGCAGCAGAATGGAAAATTCTCACAATCCCTTACGCCTTATTGAAAGACATTTTCCTTCAATTTACCAAAAGACCTGAAAATAATAAATCTGTTGTCAAGTGGGGTGTTGTTTGTGCGAAACAGAATAAAAGAAGGGAAACAGCCTATAATTGTGAATCATGCAACGTAGCACTATGTGTTATAGGATGCTTTGAACGGTACCATACAGTACTACAATTTTAATTTTTTTGTGTATTTTTTTATTAATAAAATATATTTTGATTTTGATTTGCGTCTCAAAACTTATTTATTTCCATAAATATACTTAAAATAATCCTAAAAAGTATAAAATATTTTTTTTTATTAATAATATATATTTCGATTTTGATTTTCTTCTCTTCTATATCATAATTTTGTTTCTTATTAATAAAATTATATTTTGATTTTGATTTGCTTCTCAAAAATTATTAATCTCCATATTTCATATATAAAATAATACTAAAAAATATAATATCTAAAACCGCGTTTGTGGACCAAAGCCGAATAAACTCGCAAGCACGTCGGCTACGATCCAGCGAGCACAACCGACTGAAATCGGTGCGGTCCTGAAAAGGTTAAAGAAATGCATTCGAATTTATCCTTTTCATCCATGATAGAATCAGCCAAAACCTTCATTAATAATCACGAACCACCATTTCTACTGAACAGTGAACAATTAGCCCTCCTACCAGACAACACTGCCCGCTTATCTAATCCCATAACCTCGATCAAGGATTTCACGTCTGATTTGCTAGGTCTCTCTCACATGTTAAAACAAATCCGTCCCTATTTAAAAGAAAGGTCAATAAAAGCAAGACTAACCAACTTAAACAAAAAAATTTTGCTTATCTTGGAGAGGTGGGCCTGAATTAGAAAGTTTTTTCTTATTAATTTTTTTCATTTCTTACATTCAACTCAATCATACAATGGAATATCGATGGATTTTTCCATCGCTTGGCTATGCTACAAATTATCATTGCCGAAAACTGTCCAGACATAATCTGTCTACAAGAGACCAATTTAAAACCCCAACAGAAATAGAATCCTAAACAATACATATGCTTCCGTAAAGACAGGATGCTTGTTAACCATGCTAGTGGTGGTGTTATGACACTAGTAAAAAAATCTTTCAATGCAAACTTATTTTCCGTAGTAAGCAATTTAGAAGCCATAGTCATCAAAATTGATTCCTTAATGTCATTTTATCTATGTAATATCTACATTCCTCCCAACTCAAAGGTAAATTATGCAGATATACTGCACCTTATACACAAAATTCCAACACCACGTATAGTGGTGTTGGAATCTTAGCAAAACAACATCTTTTGCAAATTTTCAATAAAATTTGGCAGCAACGACAATATCCGTCTATGTGGGCAAACGCCACAATTTTGCCGTTTTTAAAATCAAGAAAGCCTCGACTTGATTCAGAATCATACCGAACCATCTCTCTAATATGTGCCATGGCTAAATTAATGGGGAAAATAGTCAATGCCCGGCTTATGTGGACACTGGAATAATCTCATTTCTTCTTACCAGAGCAAAACGACTTCAGACGTAACCGGTCAGCAATGAATCAAATGTGCATAGTTATTTTCTTCGATTTAAAGAAAGCCTTCAATACATGTTGTAGATTTAACATCATTAAAAAATTGCACGCATACAATATCTATGCATAGAAAGTTTATATTCTGAAACTGGACAACTATCATTGCAGTATAGGCGGGCACTTTTAACACTTTCACACGCTTCTTCTGTAGCTGCTAATAAGGACCATCCACTCTTCGAAAATACTTTTTCTAAAAATAGACACTTGTTCAGAGCTTGTTAGATTAGAGCAACTTGTACAATCTTGTAAAAAAATAATTATTTGTTTGGGTATATTGCATAGTTTTGTCATGGTTATTCTAGTGTTTTGCGTGATTAGTTCGTTAACAGTTTTGAATTTTGTGTGTATTTATTATTTAATTTCTGTATGAAAAATGAAACGTGCTGATAAAATACTGAATATGTTAAATAAGGGTAAGTAATACACAAACAGTATTATATTAAAATGTTTTGAATTATCTAGCATTTATCAAGATCTAATTATTTTGTTATTGTTTTGTTAAAATCAAATATTTAACTTTTCCATTGAAAAATTGGGTTAGTTATGAGTAGATTTTCACAAGGCATTTACAATTTTTAAAATAAAATGCATGCCATAACGTAGTCGAACTTGTATAATTTTATTTGTTATTAATTATATTAACAAATTATAAGAGAAGCATTATATCTATTTCAGAAAATGTGACAGATCCAATGTCTCGATCTCCACTGAGTGACACGACCAATACAAAAATTGGGATCATCTTTTATAAAGAGTGTAATTGGACAAAGTTAGAATTTAGACCTACTTATTAATTTATTGATAATATTGAGGTCAAAGTTTTTTTTAAATAAATAATAGTGCATGTAACTTATAGCATGACATTATAGATCAATTTTGTTAAGAACTTTACAAACAGTAAAACCTGTGTTTCTATTTTAGAAAAAGAGCCATCCTCAGGGTTTCCAACGTCATTGACTGATGCGCCTACAGAGAAGAAGATCTATACAATTTTGACACCAGTTGTCGAGAGAGAGATTTCAGGTAAGCAATTAATGTAGTCACTGTGTATTAGAATACCAACCAATTTTATTATAGATTACAAAGAATATAATTTGACCCAAAAGCTACAATGATTTTTATAGATCTTTATGATTATTAAGATTTATTCTATGAATGAATTAATTGTACTCACTGGATACATTTTTTTACAGACATACATTAACCAATCCAACCTGAGCCAACTTTGACGTCATTTTCTGTCGAACTACCTACAGCGATAAATAAAGACGTGAGCCTAAATTCTGATAATTTTTGTCAAGATATTTAGTCAGGTCCTCCTCAAATAAGTGATCAGGATTCTGATGAATGTATGGAGGATAGCTACTATATTCCTTCAAGTAATGAAAGTGATAATTTAGATACCAACGAAGGAAAATAGTCAAGTAGGACCTAAAAGAAGCCGATGGAACACCCCGAGACCATCTGTGTGGAAAAGAAATGTTGAAAACAGCAAACGAGTTGAAGGAAAACCCTACAAAAGTACCACTGGTAGAATGCAAGCTCCTAAAATTCCAAAAGCGGTTAATTGCTCTAAATGTCTTCTGAAGAGAACCGGAAGTTGCTATGTCAAACTTATGCGATGTTGTCATTTCAAAGACAGAAACATTTTATATTACTGAATGTGCTTTCTAATGAAGTAAAGAGTCGCAGGCCTAGAAAAGGAGAAAATAGCAAAATGCGATCCAACGCAAAATCCTATTTTGTCACAAATATGGGAAAGAAAAGTAAAGTGTGTCAGAAATTTTTTTGTAAAACATTGTCTATATATATATATATATATATATATATATATATATATATATATATATATATATATATATTAATTTTATTTCAATATTTTGTTATAACTTAAACTATTTTAGACATGGACTTACATCCAGGAAACATGCTGCTGGAAGTTTTAGAAGATGTAGAAGTGTTGTCGGAGGAAGAAATTCCAGAAAATCTACCATGTACATCTGCACTAGATACCAGCTGGGAAAGATATTCGACAACAAGTTTGCAGCAACCTGTAGCAGAGAAGTTGTCTACTCCAAGAGGAGGTGAGATATTAGCTAATATGTTTTGATTATTTACAATAAAATAATGTTTTTTATTAGGGCGAAAGGACAATGTTACCGTGGTGAAGAAAACTCATGTCTCAAAGAGGATTAACACAAAATCCAACGAATTAACAGCAAATAAAATTGAATTTGTTGACCATCAAAGAAAGAAGTTTGATGAAGAACATGAGACAAGAATGAAGAACTTGAATATGTCCACCGAAATTAAGCAAAGGAAATTAGAATTATTAAAATTGGATAATACAATTATTATTGTTGGAAAAGTAGGCACAGTGCCTACTTTTCCAACCTAAACATACATATTTAAAATACTTAAAACACATATACATAAACATTTACATAAAATTATGTTAAAATAAGTACAAAACATGTACGTAGTCACAATATTAGAATAGAAATTTGTTAACAACAACAAAATCATTTTTTGGTCATGGTACGTTGATGATTGTATAGCTCTCATACAAGGATCCCAAGATGATGCTTTACAGGTTCTGGACGATCTTAATAACCTCCATCCTAATATCTCTTTTACATTGGAACCAGAATCTGACAATAAGTTGAACTTTTTGGATCTCACTATATCTCGCAATAAAGATTCTCTTGAGTACAATATTTACAGAAAGCCCTCCCAAACAGATCATGTTATACATGAGACATCTAACCATCCAACCCAACATAAAATGGCTGCTTTCAATAGTTATACTCACAGATTACTTAAATTTCCACTTTCGAATGATAACTTTAATTTAGAACTTAACACTCTCAAACAAATTGCTTTCAATAATGGTTATGATCCCAACATTATCCATAAGCTTCTAAATAGAGCTAAACTCAAAATTACAGAAAAGCTTGCATATTCATCACAAAGTCTTCTTCAACCTAATGCTTTTAACAATATCAGATATTTCTCTTTTACTTATATAAGCAACATTTCTAATAAAATAGCTAAACTTTTTACTTCTGTAGTTGAAAACATCAAAATTTCCTTTAAGTTACACAACACTGTAGGTTCCTTTTTAATTAACACCAAAAACAGGCTGAACACACTTGACAAAAGTGGTATTTACAAATTAAAGTGTGACGATTGTGATGCCTCTTATGTTGGCAGAACCGTTAGAAAGCTATCTACCAGAATTTCAGAACATTTGAAAAGACCAAACTCTTCAAGTTTTGGTCAACATTTACAGTCTAGTAAACACAATTTCAACATCAATACTGGTTCGTCTTTTTTGCATGACATCAGCAGAAAGAAAAACTATTTGGAGTTGGATTTATTGGGAGATTTGGAGATCACAAAGGAAACGAATGGAAACTCTCATTGTCTTAACACTCAAATTAATTTAAAATGTACTAAATTTAAACCTATTTTTAAAAACTTTATTGCAGCTTCACCTCGTAGTGGACCCAGCTCGGCTGTTTAGACTTCCTGCACTGAGTATATCCATTAAGAATCTATTAATTTCATGATTTGTTCAGCATTACTATCGTATTCGTTAACAATTTACACAACTAGCTTGCTCAGGTTCAATTGATCCACAGTTGAAGTTGATTTCACTCTTCATACCTCTGCCTAATCTACATATACCAATTCCACAGTTTTATATTTCAACACCTGTTGGTCAGTTGGTCTTTAGTAACGCTATTACATATTAGTTTTACAGTTCTCCCATTGGCTTGAGGTTTAACTGAACTACTTGAACTATACCCCATTTATACACTGCTTTCAATTTTGATTTAATTTTTAATATTTCAATTTCATAGTCAATTTTCTTCTCGTTTTTACAGTATTGACAGTGCCTGGTAGACAATTTTATTGTAGTCAACCACCCACTGTCCAGATCGTTTAGCCTTAAACCTACAACCTTATTATTACAGACGGGTATGAGTGTGAGATCTGGATTATGCAATCTAGTTTAAATCAAAATATTCTATATGTCATATTTCATAAGCTGATTTTCTATAGTAGTTTTAGTTGGACCTTTGGCCAATGACAACTTATCCAAAATTTTAATATGTGCTGATCACAGATCCATGACTGTGACTGTATATCAAACCTGTCATATGTCACATGTCACCTTATCATTTCCG